>QLOD02000017.1:12315638-12341767 GCA_003260245.2 Sideroxylon spinosum | reverse complement strand
ACAAAATACAACTTGTAAACTTAATTATTACAAAACTTCAAAATTTCAACTATGGTGGCTGCAAGTTGAGCTGCAATAGAGGCTTGGTGGCTCTGATTTCTGACTTTGAAATGGTGGCCAAAATAGTCAGAAATGGTAGGTGAGTTGTAAAGTTTGATTTCAAATTGTTTTTTTCAATAAAAACCCCATTTGAAGTGGTATATGGCAGACCACCACCATCTTCATTAACTTATGTTCCTGGCACTTCGAAGGTTGAATCTGTGGAGCAATTGCTGATTGACAGAGATCAATTAATTCGGAAAGTGAGAGTCAAGTTGGCTGAGGTGCAAAATCGTATGAAGCAACTGTATGATGGTAAGCATCAAGAACGTGAATTCGCTGTTAATGACCTTGTCTATGTTCGATTCCAGCCGTATAGACAGATAACAGTAGCAAAGCGTATCAATATGAAATTAGTTGTAAAAGATTTTGGGCCTTACCGCATTGTTGAACGTGTCGGCCAAGTCTCTTTTCGCTTGGCATTACCACCAGGTTCAAGAATTAACCCGGTTTTTTCATGTATATTTGCTTAAGAAATGAGTAAGCCCTTCCACTCTAGTGAGTACCAACCTGCCAGAGGTACCTATTGATAGCCGTGGAGCCGGCAGACGGGCACAAGTGCTGGTACATTGGCGCGGAAGCAGTCCAGCGGATACAACTTGGGAGTCAGTTTTTGGAATACAACGGCGTTTTCCAGAATCCACCCTTGTCGGGGAGGAATGTTATGAGAATAATGTGATGTGATCTACAAGGAGATTTTGTGGTAGTTGCAAAGATTCGTTTTGATATACAATTGATAAAGAATTGTTATTTGATTTTTTCTTAGTTTATCTAATTACATAGACATGGGCTATGAGTAACGAGTAGGAGTTCATTCACCTAATTAACTCTCTCCCCTTTGTCTTTATCACTAGCTTAATTATTAGAATTTTTTATTTCTAGTTGTATCTCTCAAGCCTATAAAAGGCTCTTCAAGATTTCAAAATAAAGCATATCAAAATTCTTCGCAACAGCCCATCATTATAAGTGGTAATTTGCCCCTCAGTATGTCACCATAGGCAAGCAACGGCAGAAGGACCCAGCCTCTTTTCCTGTTTATCATCCTGTTACGAGGTCATTTTCGAGAAATCATAACATACTCTCTGCTGCATCAACAGTGTTCCCCGAAAGGGAAAGGCTTGCACTTACTCCACCCTACTGGCGACATACTAGCTAGATAGATAGATGGACAGGCAACCCCAAAAGCCTTTGTTGGGCTTCTTATCACAAAAATCAGAAATTTTTTTAACTAAAAATAGATTTTTTTTTTGGGGGGGTGGGTGGAAAGCTTAGGAAATATAATTCACAGTTAAATAAGTAATATTTGGAAAAAAAAAATTTCCACAGCCACAAAGTAGTGACTTGTGAGGAGTTGAAAGGATACTAAACTATGTTTGGAATATGAATTTGTGGAGGGAAAGAGCAAGTTAAGAAAAATTATAGGAATATAAAGTGAAGGGAAAAAGTTAAATGAGTGTCATTTTTTTGATTGGGTTAAAAAAATGAGATTAAAAAAATAAATATTTGTCAAATAAGTTTAAGTATTCAAAATTTATATAAATTAGTGACTTTATTTTCCCTTCGTTTTTACTCGCTTTTCATAAATTTATATTCCAAACATAACATAAGGGAATCTATTTATTTTTTTATCTTTGGGTAAATTGTTTGATAGGAGAAATTGAATGTGGTGTCCCAAGAGCATTGCAAGTGGTTTTGACGTACAAATATAGACATGGAATATGAATTTCACGTTTGCTTTCATGTGATGGATTCAAGTAAATTATGCAAATGGACAATTTCAACATTTATAAAAATTATAATATTGATTTAATATAAATGATTAAATTTATTTTTAGACATTGGATCAAATGGCTAAAATACTCTGTTGGAACAGCAAACATGAACGACACGTGACAAAACCCCCCGAGCACAATGCCTTGATAGTGAGTGCTTAGGGAAGGCGGTCCCGACCACCTAAAACACTGAGAATGGGCCCCACAGCCAGGTCGATTGCATTAGTTCGCTTGTGACCATAAATACACTCGAATAAAGGAATCAATTCATTTTTTCCTGTTTCGCTATACTTAGTCAAGCGTTAACTTTACAGGTGGCAAATAGATAAAACATTTATATGGCACCTTTAGGTCACATTACATGCAATCCTGTTGCCCTTCTCACGCACATTCAATGCTAAATGGTGCCCATTTAATGCAAGGTAACGAGCATTTAATGCCTGGTGCTCCGTCACAACCAAACGTTTTCTAAAAGGGCCATCTAATAATTTATCATAAATTTATTCCACGACTAAGACTATAAATAGGGGACTTCACGTCAAATTCAGGTATGCTCACTACTTGTTCACGAAGTGTTGTCAATTTATTTGCTGATTCTCTCAAGCTTTTTTTGACTTTACCATCGGAGAGATTGTGGTCGGAGACCCTTCTTGGCCATTCCTTTTGACTTCTTCTTTTTCTTTTAGGCTTGAGTAACCGCTTCCTCATGAACGTGACGAGCACGCTCGGTGATATTTGTTTTATTGCACGATGTGACGAGCACACTCGGTGATATCTGTTTTATTGCACGACGTGACGAGCACGCTCGGTGATATCTTTTGACCTCGTTGATGAAAAGAGGGAGTTGGCCACTATTAGATTAGCTAATTACCAAAATGAAACGAGAAGAAAGTTCAACAAAACCATCAGAACCTGTGGATTTAAAGTTGGTGATTATGTTCTACGGAAGCTGATGGGTGCCAGAAAAGACCCGACGGAAGGCAAACTCAGGGCAAACTGGGAAGGACCATTCCACATGACAAGTGCTCGGGAACGAGGTGTACTAGTTGTCAGATCTCGAGGGCTAACGCATCAAAAGGCCGTGGAATATAGCGCATTTAAAGTTATTTTACATGTAAGAATTTACATTCTATAAACGCATATTAATACTTGTACTGGTTTTAAAGGTTTATACAGGTTGGCGCCAAGGAAAGCCTTACTGAAAGCATGTATTATTTACAGGGATTGTCCCACTGGTTCACCAATCGTCGTTCACCCCATTGGATTCATCCAATGGTGGTTTTTACAAGGATTGCCCTACTGATCTATCAGTAGTAGTTCATACAATGATTACCCCACTAGTTTACCAATGGTGGTTCGCTCCATTGAATTTATCTAATGGTGGTTTTTACAAGGATTGCCCTACTGATCCATCAGTAGTGGTTTATACAAGGATTGCTCATTGGTTTACAGGTGGTGGTTCACCCTATTAGATTTATCCAATTGTGGTTTTTACAGAGATTGCCCTATTGGTTCGCCAATAGTGGTCCATACAAATGGTTTCCCTACTAGTCTGCTCAGTGGTAATCCAAAAGCAAGCAAACTAGTGCTAGCCCACTCAATGCTAATTCAGGTAAAAATTACATTGCAGATCGCCCTATTTTGCATGAGAAAAGCCAATCAAGAAAAGATACACTCATTTAATTTTGCCTCCTGAGGTCTGGTATTAAAAGTAATTTTTTGGTAAGAGACACAAGCACAGAGAATCTCAATTGATGTAAATTGTACAATTGTCCATACGCATCAAAGCTTACAGTTCACTCCAATCTCATTAATTGTGTTAGGCATCACCTAATCCTTAAAAATTGGTTCGTTCAGAGGTTTAATATTACTTTAGAAACTTAACCTACAAGTAAATTCTTCTTCAAAAAAGGAGCAATTCAGTATAAAGAAAATTGTCTACAAACTAAATTATTCTGGGAATTATTTGACAACAAGGGTGCAATTGATCTACATACATTTTATGGAATTATGAATGGTCATGAGCATATCGTATGTGAAGGAAGAAACATTTAAAGGCTAACCCTTTATAATTACACCAACTTAAGAGATTTCATGGCACCCCTAACCACGCTATATTCTCAACCTTCATTATTTTGTCAAGTTTGAGGAAGTACCACAATACATTATTCTTTTTGACAAAAAGATGGAAATAAAAGCCTAGAAGTCCAACAAATAGATTGACACTTAAGCAAAACACAGCCTGTTTTTACAAATTTAGACTTGGTCAACTTTTCATCAGTTACCCAAACTACGATTGGCAAGTCATAGAAAATGACAAATTACATTAATAAACCAGAAAGAGGACAAGCATAATTGAATACAACTGCTAATTGAAAGAAGGAAAGGTAAAGAACACTGTACATAACAAAGAATCTTTATTCATTATGAAAGTTGTTATAATGGAAGTCATTAAAAAGAAAGTTACAAAGAAGAAAAGAGAGCAAAAATCTGTTAGTTTAACTCCTAGAGGGCTTGTCCTTGCTCGCAGCTTCGATTTCACCTTCTTCTGGGGATTGCTCAGTCAACTCTTTGATGATTGGAGTCCAAGGATCTCGATCGAAGCTGAACTTTGAAATCAAAGAATCTGGATTGGGAAACGGAACACTCCTATATGTCTCGAAGGCGGGGTCTGCTTTTAATTTCTGTATAGCAACCTCCCAGCCATCCAAGAAGTATTCGTTCCTTGCATCCTCCATCTGATTCAAAAAATCCTAGGCGGTCTTGGTCTTAGTAGCCTTCAAAGCGTCCCTTATTACCAGCTTGAAGGTAGTCTCATCCCTGAGCTCAAGCTTCAACTTGATGTTAGCCTCATCCAGCTTATTATACTTTGTGTAATTCTCTTTCAGATCCTTTATTAAAGCCTCCTTGTCAGCTCTGAATTTTGAAATCTCAATATTGACTTGGCAGAGCAGCTTTATTTTCTCTATTAGCTCTTCGTCTATGGAAGCCAGACGAGCCAATGCAGCATTCATTTATTTCTCACCGGCTTTAGACTTCTCTTCTGTAGCTACAACCTTTTGTTTGACCAATGCTAGCCCTTTCTGGTGCTCGATCTTCTCTTTCTCCATATCCTCGACTCTCTTTCAAGGCTTGGATGAAGGCGTCATCTCTGCCAACCTTTTTGTGTATAGTTTGAATCCTGGTGATTAACTCCATGGAGCAAAGAATCAACTGCGACAAAGTAAACGAATTAGAATGAGAGAAATTTGAACGAGATATTATATTAACTTGTTTTGAGAGCTCACTTACGGCTATTAGATTCTTCATAATTGTGCTTTCGAGACCTTCCATCTTGTTCTTTCTTATATTCTGCATATCTCGAGGAGGAATGATCCCTCTTAAGAAGAGCTCTGGATGGCTCATGGCTAAATCCTGAATGGAGAAGGGACTGCCAGTTGGAGATTCCAGACTTGGAATCAAAATTTGGGGAGCCTTAGGCAAGAAGTCCTTGACTTGGGTTCTTAGGGGCATAGTTTGTAGGGAAACTTGCCTTAGGCTTCCCTCGCCACTCGATGGCTTATCCTTTGATATGGGTGGAGGAAGAGGCACTATTGAAGTCTTCAGAGTGTCTTTTATCTTGCTCGGCAAAGGTTGAATTGGGGCAGGGGTATTCAGAATAACTAAGTCGAGAGTATCCTTAACTCTTTGCTTTTTCTTAGCGTGGGGATCCCCCACTTTGGCTTTAATGCTCCTTTTTAGAGCAGCGCCTTGTTCTTTGATGGAAACTCTCTTTTCACCTTTATTCCTTTTAATATTTTCCTATTTAATCTGCCTACTAAGCTTGGCCTTCTTTGCCTCCTTGGCTTTCTTTTTCGAGAAATTCTCCACCTTTCTCTCCTCTTCCCTTTTCTTTGCGGCCTCGATCTTCTTTTGCCACGCTCTCTCCTCTGCCACCCTCTTAATATCGAGTTTTGGGGTTGATTGCTTGAATGGGCAAGGCTTCCAAAATGGTTGGTTCCTCCTCTCCTTCTGGAACACTTGTGGCTAGAGGCAGATATGGATGGTGGTTGTTGTAGAACTCAATCTTTTGCTCATCCGACCAGTTGTACCATTGGTGTAGGATATCTACAGCAGCTTGGATTTGAAACCTTGAGAAGGAGCGATGAACAAACGATAGATCGGCTAGAAGTTAAATAGAACTGGTGCTGACCTTGCGAAAGGGTAAGTGTCCAGTTCGTCGAGAAAAGTTAGGACCTCCTTATTGTGTGGGAGGTCGACTCATGTCTCCCTGGCGCAAGACTTCCTCTCACGTTCGTCTGCATATAAGAATAAATGAGAGTTAGCGTAAATCATTCTGAAAGTTAAAAAAGCATGTGTCATGATGAAGTACAACTACCACCTGACCTGGACCTGACGCAGCTGTAGTCACTGGGGGAAAATTATCCTCCCCGGGTCTGCACATCCACTCGCCAAATATCACACACCAATAATCCTCGAACCCCTTTAATATTATCAGGCAATATATGCACGAGGGCTTTATCTGGTCGGGACTTAAGATACCACTTATTCTCATCTTTTCTAACCTTTTTGGAGGTTGTAACAATAAAGTACATCGTAGATAGAAAGATGGAATCCGTATCTATGATTCATTTCCTCTACGCCATTTACTATTCTATAGAAATTGTGTGTGACACACCTAGGTGAGAGATTTATCACATGGAAAATCTGACGTAAGAAATGAGAAATCGAGAATCTAAGCCTCCCTTTCGGTTATGGCTACGATCAGAAAATGCCTATTTCACGCTTTTCTTCCTCCCCAAACCTAATTTCAACGTTAGTGGGTATGTTGTATCTTTGTTTGAACCTCTCAAAACCTTTTTCAGCCCTTATCTCATATGGTAATCTACCCATTACGACCTAGTGAAATGAAGTTGAAAAGAAATAGAAAGTTTTAGACACTCACCAAAACAGAAATTTGGAGGACGAGAGAACGATAGAGAATCAAAACGCAAGAACATGAGATTACAAATATGAGTGAAAGAAAGCTCAATGCAAATGGTGGAAAAGGTAAGTTTGTCTCAATGAATATGCGAAAAGTCAAAATGATAATATGAGCGGGAAAAATGTATCAAATGTGGCCATCCGAAATGACATAAATCTGGCGAGCGGCCAGCTGTCTTTTGGGTTTCAAGCACGAAATCCTAGGCTGCACTCACCTTGAGTTAAACAAGCCCCCCACACACCATTATGTGCGGAGAACACAACCAGTCGTAAAATGATACGATTGATTCAAAATAATAGGAAAGGGATTTGAAAGAATCCAAAAATAAATGCAACTGATGGTATATCTTATTTCTTTTATCTACTTAGGAAACAATTTTCTCGACCAAAGTGGGGGTATAATGTTGGTACAGAAAACATGAACGGCACATGACAAAACCCCCCCAGCACGATGCCTTGATAGCGAATGCTCGAGGAATGCACCCTCGACCACCTAAAACACTGAGAATGGACCCCACAACCAGGATGATTACATTAGTTCGCTCCTGACTATAAATACACGCGAATAAAGGAATCAATTCATTTTTTACTGTTTCGCTATGCTTAGTCAGGCGTTAACTTTATAGGTGACAAACAGATAAGACATTTAGGCGGCACATTTAAGTCACATCACATGCAATCCTGTTACCCACCTCACCCGCATTCAATACTAAGTGTTGCCCATTTAATGCAAGATGACAGGCATTTAACGCCTAGCGCTCCGTCACAACCAAAAACTTTCTAAAAGGGGGAAACAATGATGCCCTCTTCTAATAATTTATCATAAATTTATTACACGATTCAGACTATAAATATGGTACTTCACGTCAAATTCAGGTATGCTCACTACTTGTTCACGAAATGCTGTCAATTTATTTGTAGATTTTCTTAAGCTTTATCCAATTTTATCATCGGAAGGATTGTGGTCGGAAACCCTCCTTGGCCCTTCTTTTTGACTTCTTTTTTTCTTTCAGACTTGAGCAACCGTTTACTCATGGACGTGATGAGTACGCTCAGCGATATTTTTTTTATTGCTGAACATACTCGTTACTCATATTACTTAAATTGAAATTTGTCACCTTTTAATTAGTTTAATTCAAAAATTGTGAATGTGCTTGAAAGATTTTTAATTTGTTATTAGTTAATTCAAAATTCATATACATATATGTATCGAAATAGTTTACCAATTTATTAGTAAATTTATTTTAAAATGATTAACTAAACCAACATATTATATTGCTCGAAAAATAAAATTACTCATAGAAATTATTTTTTTTTTGAATTTATTAATTCAAGAGTTATATAAGCATTTAATAAACAGTTTATTAATTTCTCAATTTAAATTAAATAAAAATATATTTAACAATATTTTTATAAAAATAAAATTTTAATATAACTTGATAATGGACCTACTCGTATAATTAATCAATTAAACTATAATTAGTTAATTCAAAATTATTAATTCATCAAAAAAAAATTCAAATTTCATTTATGTAAATTAAAATTTCAATTTTCATGAGAAATAAATTATTTTATTTTTCATTTTCTAATTCAAAATCTATTAGTTAAATTTGAAATTTATATTTATTAATGAATTTTCTTGGTTATAAATTAATGAATTTTCTTGGTTGACGTTGTCCGAATGGTATTTATGTCGTAATACAATCATATCCCACTACCTTACCAAGATATCAGTACCCCATGCAAATAAGATATTTTCTCCAATTCCCGAATGTAACCCACCAAAAAATACACAGCCTAACAGCGTAGATGTAAAAACAAAGAATGTAACCCACCAAACAGACAGCCTAAAAGCCTAGCTGTAAAAACAAATGACCAAAATTGCTAATCACTATTCCACCTAGAACGCATTTTTATATCCACCAGATTTTAGTAGTATTGTAATAAGATTGCTAAAATTTCTTGTTCAATGTATGAGTATTTGTTATTTTCGTAGGTCCATTACACTATATCATTCATTAATGGTGTAAAATTCTACAATTATATATATATATATCTCGATTTTAAACTGCTAATAAATTTTATTTTATTTAACAATAATTTCAGCAGGAGGTAAGCATTTCCTTATTTTTAATGCTCTGCACTCAATATTTTCACGGATTGGATAAAAATTTGTGCATCTTAACTTTCACAGAAAATAAAATTATAATATATTAAGCAAAAAAAAATAAAAAAGTAGTGAAAATAAATACTTCCAATAACTGGGAAAAATATATTAGTCAATATCCTAACAAACTGCTACCTGGAAACCAAATCAGATGAATCCCATTCTCACTGGAAAAGCATAAGAATTAACAAAAACAAGAAGAGACAAAAAGTCAGAATTAAAAAAGAAAAAAAGAAACAAAATCTCAATGGCTTATATTTGTGCTTTTACATACTACCCAAATGAGGAATGAGATCCCTTTTGTCAGTAATATGGATGAATAGATTCAGAGCAGCAGCCTTTTTTTAAACACCAAAAAAAAAAAAAAAATTGAATCTTTTCTCTAAACTTGGGGATCAATGAGTAGTAGTTAGACACCACTTTCTGTGGTGTGAACTATACCCAGAGCTTCTCCCAATTTTAAATTGGCTCTCATTGTTCTCCTCCCAACCCCTCCATTACCCTTCCTCATCATAGCAGCAAATTCCCCGTAGTCTATTTGTCCATCCTGCACCACAAAATTTCCATTAATTAGGACCCTTATCTTCTTTAACATCCCATTTCATGTACGTACACAGACCAACATCGACACACACACACAGAGGCATATATGCACAATGATGATGCATGCATATTAAGCCTTGAAACTCTCTTCAGGAATACTATAACATAAAAAGGAAAGGTGTGTCAAAACATACATATATATTTAGAATTTAATCCAAGAACTTGCACATATAGCTAAACTATTCACAATAATAGTAGTAAGACTGTACATAAGACGTAAACTTACATTATCTTGATCAATTTCCTTGATCATCTCATCAAGATGAACTTCACTTAAACCAAACTCTTTGCAGGCTTGTTGAAGCTCATCAATGGTTATATAACCGCTACCATCTTTGTCAAAGAAGGTGAAGGCTGACACTAAATTCTCCTCTCTTTCCAACTTGTTCAAATGCACAGTAGCAGCCAGAAACTCACCGTAGTCTATTGTTCCACTGTTGTCAATATCTGCCTGCAAACACCCCCCCCCCCCCCCCCACAACAAGTAAAACAAATATTAGCACCTATCCAATTCAAATGAACAGCAAGAACGTTTGATAAATAAGCCTGTTGTACAGAATTTTTTCTTACTGCGTCCATGAGATCCTTAATCTCAGACTCCATGAGTTCAGAGCCAACACGTCGCAAGCCCTCCTTCAGTTCATCAAAAGTTATTGTTCCACTATTGTCAGTGTCTATCATTTTGAATAACTCTCTCAGGCCGCCAATTTCTTCTTCTGAAAGCCTCTCAGCGATGACCTAGAAATGAACAAAGAATCAGTAAAACCTTTAGATGAATGATTATGGCCATCAGAAATGGTTTCATGGCTAACATCAGAAATAGTTTCATGGCTAAAGCTGGGAATTTAGATATGAAACCGAAAAAGTAAAAATGACCCATCTGCTATTCATTCCAGGGATATGTATAAAGGTTTAGAAAGTAAAATCAGAGATATCATGCATTTCTGAAAGTCAAGACTCATAATTTCTCATCAAAAGTTCCGGTTTTAGACTGAATGAAATGTCAAGGGCTCCTAAAGAAAGACAAGCTACATCAAAACTGACAAGCTACATCAAAACTGAAAATAGAACGTGCCATTGCAAACAAATATTTCGTAGAAATCAATTTGGAGGATCTTGCAATGAGAGAGCTGAGAATTCCTTAATTAGATGATGAGGAATTTTTCATCAAAAACTGTCCTATTTTTTGTGTTTTAGTTGACTGACCATGCGCTTAATTTGAGTCATCTTGAAATAATAATTCTACAAAAAATGTCCTTTGTTTGATTTGAATAAAAAGTTGAAATTCAAATGTATTTAACATAAATTTAAAGGGTAATATGGAGAATTATGATCAGAATTTGTTTACTTTCAAACTAAGTCACATAGACTGGGACTTCCAAAAATGTAACAATAAGACATCTAATGACATCCAAATACCTGAAAATGAGTCAAATGATGTTCAAAAATGTAACATGAGAATGGGATGTAGGTTGTTACTGAAAATGACATCCAAATAAGTTAAGACGTAATGCAGAAAATATAAAATTAGCCATGCTGGAAGTGGGGAAAAAGAATTAAAAATAAAAAGAAAAACTGTTATACAACTGTCATGAGAGATTATATAGCTACAGTGTAAATCCCAATCATTGTGTGTATTTTTTCAAAATTAACATCAAAGAGGGTTTGTCAGTAAGGAATACATCCCTGGAAATTCTCTTCTTGAGGATTTTAAAAAAAAAAAAAAAAAAAAAAAGAAAGAAAAAAATCGTTTTACTTGAATTAAAATTTGTACTATCAAAAAAGGTAGCATAATGGGTAGTGACTCTAATTGCAACTGCCCCAGTAGAGGAAGAAGACCAACTCACAGGCTCTCAGTATTATCATTCAATTCATCATCATAGCGTACCTTGCATAACCAACATTCAGCATATAAATAGAAAACACAAAGGCAGAACTATCCTAGGGCAAGCCAACAAACTAACCTAGGATAGACCATCTCTCAAGGAAGAATGAATCTTATCCAAGGGAGATGGATGTCTTAGACCAAGAATCCAAAGGAGTTATATCCCATCAACTCTCCCGAGGTGGGACAAAACTTGAGTGAAGGTCATGTGTCCTTGAAGTAAATCAGTAGGCTAAGGATTAAGTGGGTGTGCAATCTTCTTCTGATACTCAAGAACACACATAAGGGGAGATCTGGGGCCAGTGTCCCCAGCAACACATTAGGATGAAACGAACTCAACTCTCTAAATCAGGCCGGCCAACTGAGCCAACAATGAATTTCCAATCTGCTCCATCCTTGGTGAACACATTCCAGTCATTTACAATAATATCAATCTTATCTGTGTGCACTAGGGGGAAAGGTGTATAGGATGAGTAGGCTAGGGATTAGGCCCAGCTTGAGAGAATACAAAAGGAACATTAAGTGTGATATGGTTTGAGTAAAGTTCAAAGCCCTCAACATTAACTTCAACATGTCTCCAATGGGTATCAACTGGTAGTTTGAATGATGCATTATTTAGTTCAAGTTGGTTATCTATCTCAATATGCAAGTCATGCAGTTAATTATTGGTCGACACATTAACAGATCCTCTCCAATGAAATACTACACTGTTTTAGTTATGGTTCCCATGTTTCTATCACTAGTTACTGGTGGGGCACTAGACAGATGAGGATCTAGCACCGACTTATGGTCCAATGGGGTTCCTAGTGACCAACTCATAATCCTAAACAACAGTGGAAGTATGGTTAAAGAGAGGTGACAACAGTGAAGACAAACTCTCTATGAGCCTAAACCTGCTTAGAGTCATTACCTCATCTTCAACTAAATTGCAGTTCATCATAAAATGGTAGCCCGTTACACGAATCTCTCATCTGTGTGGGTTCGAGGAAGGGTCGAACCACATTAGACCTATTGTACGCAGTCTTACCCCTGCATCGTAGAAGACTGTTTACACGACTCGAACCCATGACCACAAGGTCACACGGCGACAACACTACCGTTGCGCCAAAGCTTCGCTTCAAATAGCAGTTCATCATAAACTCATGAAATTTATGCACACATTCAGGGCCGTTTGGTGCAACTAAAAACAGCGAAAAATGTGGTTTAAGCAACTTTTTTGGCGTTTGGTGGGCATAACCCAAACCATAAATTTTGGAAATGAATAGTGCCCAATCCGTCCTGACAGTTTGGTCTCCATCGAGACGGATAGTCTGAAAATTCTGCTAAGACATGGTAGCTTTGAAGAGATGGAAAGAGCCCGAAACGCTACCGTTTCCGCCTATCCCTCTGGAGAAACTGACCTCTTCGCCTGCAAGATTCTCAAGTTATACATCCTTCCGTCAATCAACAAACCATAACAAGAATAAATGAGGAATAGTTCTTCCTATTGGTTGAAAAGCTCCACGAAAAGAGCCTCAAGAAGACCCTCTGCACCTCGATATTTTTTTCGGCGAAGACCCAATGTTGCAGACACTCACTTCGCCATTCATTCTTCTCGTGCTCGAATCAAAAGATATTTCTTCTTCTCTCCTTCTACTTACATTTTCTATTTAGGTTTTTTTTTTTTTTTGGTTTGAACCTTGTATTGTCTATCGTGGATCCGTGGGTTCGAAGATTTCTCTTTGATTTCCTCGTGAATGGTTGATGATGGGGTATAGGACTTCTTTATAACTATTTTTGATAGGCGTGTGTGGAAAAACCGAGCCTATTTTGATTTAATGCTAGACTTTCGTCGCGTTGCCTGAACTTTGTCTTCCTCAGATCCCCAATTTCTGGTGCACCGTTGGGACAGCTCGTATCATTGCGTTAAGACGGTTTGTGGTAGTACTAAAACCGTCAGAACGGCTCCATAGTCCTGTCGAGACGGTTTAGGCCAATGGCCAACCCGTCGGAACGGATCTCAAGTTGCGTCAGAACGCATTTCAGCAATGGGAAGACCGTCAGAACGATTTGGTACTTTACGTCGGGACAGTCTATAGAAAATAAACAAAAAAATAGGCAAAATGAGTGTTATTTTGTAGCTTACGACTTCGTGTTGACATCCCCAAAAAACAATTATCCATTCAATTAACGAAATTGTAGTTATGTTATTTTTTTTTAATAGATATTTCACTTTTTTTTGAAATTTGGAGGGAAATAAAATGTAATAGTGTAACAGAGGTTTTTAGAGTTTTTCAAAGTTTTATCTTGCGCCAAACGAGCCCTTAGTCATAGGACAGTTGCTCTACGAAAGACAATTCCACTGATCCAACAAATTGACCTTAAACCCACGACCATGCCTATGGAACATTCTACCACCAGTAGCTGAGTTCCGATTCACCTCCTGAAGAGCCATTACTTGATTTAGCATTTTATGTTGAGAGTATGACAATTAGGCCATCTGCCAAGTCAATGCTTCAAATTGGGCAAGGTCCACTGTACAATTAGTTGTACAATAGGTGCAAGACAATGCATGCAACACTCGACTACTTACGCGAGATCTCATCCTAGTTTGTTGCAGAAGTGCCGGAACAATGAAATCCAAGAGAAAACAGTGCTCAATTAGAACATCATTGTGCTAGAATGAAATGGCTTGATCCGGAAAGAATGGATATCCTTCTCTTGGAATAGGATATGCTAGAATATGATATCCTAAATTCAAATGGGATATCACTAATATGGATAGGGAACCCTATTTGGTTCATTGTTTGGGGTTGTTCAAAAAGGTATATGAAATGTCAGGCAACCGCTGAAGTGGCATACAAAGATTAATTAGGCTTGTCACATGCTCATATGCGCTAGCTCAGGTGATGCATGAGGTGGAGGTTGGCTTTGTAGTTGGCCAATGAAGTCTTGTCAACATTGGTGGGGTTGATTGGCTATGTTGATGGCTGGAAAATGACCTATTAAGGTCTAGTGACGGCAATGACTGGTCTTTGGGTTTTCTGATGATAGAAGCATTGTATGTCCTTGATGGGGTTGCAATGGGTAGCCCAACCTGATGAAGCTGCCAGCGTGGGGGCTTGATTGCTTCGATCCTGTAATAGCGGCTCCCTGTAGTGACTGAGGGGTTAAAGGCCACAAACTGGCTAGGGCTTTACATTGTAGAAATTCTTAGGGTTTTGACTAAGAAATAAAGGTGAAAGATTGGCAATTTGAGGATTTTAACTCTGCTACCAAATTTGATGCGGGAAAGTAGTAGAAACCAAGCATGAGAGAAGGAGAGAGAAGCAGAGAAAGAAGATAGGGAAGCAAGAAAGAGAATGATCTAGAGAAAGAGAGGAAGCTAACAAAGAGAAGTATATATCATGATTCAATTCATCGTCATAGTCTACATTACATAACATTCAGCATATAAATAGAAGAACACAAAGGCATGCCAAGGGTCCATCCTAGGACAAACCATCACAAACTAACCTAGGGTAGACCAACAATTTGTCAAGGAGGTATGGATATTATTCAAGGGAGATGGATGTATCCAACCAAGAATCCAAGGGGATGTCCCCCATTAGCAACCTTGTACGCTTCAAAAGCATCTAAATTACTTTTGATTCTTCATCACCACTATCTTAAAATGCTTGCTTTAAACGAGAACATTTCTTCTATCCAAGATTTATGAAAAAGACATCCATAAATGACTTCATATCCCAAGGCAAGTCAAAACAGCACTGCATCCAAATGCATAAAATATAAGTTTGACCCATCAATAAAGAGAACATTTATTAGTCGTACTGCTCCTTTTAGAAATAAACAACATATTTGGGTTAAGGTTTCTTGCTTTTGGTTGTGCTTTCTGACTGGAACGTCTCCAACATAGCCAAGCAAAAATCTTCCACCTTTGGTGGAGAGATGTGCTGGACAGCCAAGCGAAGGCCTTCACCTATGATGGAAACTTGGTCATGCAAATAAATGTGGCTAAGGTGAAGGAGGACTTAGCATCGAATGAAAAACTAGACTCAAGAAGATAGTGAACTCTATCACCAAGAATTAAATGCATCTCAGCTTGAAAAGAATTATAAGCAAAATGTTCGAGGACAGTGAGGTGAAAAAATGCCAGCCAGCTCATTCGGTCTTTAGACTTGAGACGGTTTCTACAAAGTAGAAATTCCAGGAAAAAGAAGCTGCAGATTTGAACCAACAAAATAATGTGTGCTCAGTGGAAGCTTGACATTTGAGACAACGAAAAACATCTTATTTATTGGTATTACCTGCTAGCCATTAACTCCCAAGAGACAGATTCTAGTTCCAACATCAAAAACCAATGGGAGGGAAGAAACTTCAGTACCTTTGGAAAATGGCCTTTGAAGAACAACATGGGTTTATCTTCAAGAAGAAATCATATCCCAACCACTTCCCTGAAGAACAGATTTTTCACGACCACAGGTACCAAAGCGAGTTTGCTTCCTAATTAATATTTCCACAACCACGTCCATAATAAGGCTTTAACAAAGCAGCCTCACAATTCTGCCATAACAATATCCTCAAAATTCTTCAACAAAACAGCCTTAATCTCCCCAAAATCCCCAAGTACTTCTTTATTCAATACATCAATGTGTTTAAGCTTTTCCACAAATTTAATAGATAGTTTTTTTTATTTTTTTTTTTAATCATTTGTTGAGACCATGGTTTCTTGATTTGTGTTGTGTACACGGGTGGCATCCCTGATGCCTTTTATTAATAAAATCCATTACATTTATTAATAATAATAATGTCACTCCAGTCCATCCAAGCACGTAGCTGAGTCCTAAACATTTCTCTTTGTTTTTTAAACCTTACCAAACTATTTTTGATTTTGATGGTTGGTTACAGCTCTTAAGGTGTCAATGAGCAAACTGAATTGTTCACAGGTGTCAACGCCAAACAGCATACACAAGAAAAGGGCTTAAACACAGGGGACAAAAGATTTTATCAGGTTTAAAACTAGCTAAAAAATCTCAAAGTCGCTTATCATTTTTTGTAGCTAGTAGACACTAAGCAATTCTCAAGGCAACTTTATCAAGAGTGAGCAAGCAAGCATGCTAAATGTTTACGGACCAGATCCAGTCTTATTTGATTGACCTCATTTCCTGGAATAGAAGGATTATCGATGAGAAAACCTCAGATTACTTCTTAATAAACTTAATGGTTACACCAAGGTTGTGAATAACAAAACAGATCCTACAGAAGTCGAGAAAATTATAATTAACCATATCGATATTGAGATACACTGATCCTTGAGCAGACGCTTAAAAGTTTTGAGAAGGCTAGACTTAGAAATGAACATGTGCCACCACCTTTTCACCATGTTTCCTCACAAAATGGAGGGTCGGAATTTGGGAAGCCTATGTTTTGCCCAAAAGAACTCAACATAAAACTAGTCAAACATAGCTCCTTGGAAGTGAACCAGCCTATAGATAGAATTACTGTACCACATTTATATTAACCCATGAAGGATTTAGAGAATTCCATCATTTAGATCCTATCGTTAGAGCCGTACCAAACATTGCCTTTATGTTGTAACAGATGAAATCAGGGACAGTGGAAAAGTGAATTGGTGACCTCTAGAGTGTGGTAGATGAAAGTCGTGTAAAGGTTATCATTAGAAAACATGATTCCTACTTATCAAAAAAAAAGAAAGGAGAGAAAGAAAACATGTTTCCCTTGGTGTTGACAAATCGAAAAGCATGCACGCTGAGCATTTTCTCTCTGCTGTAGAAAACAGATGAACTCAGGGACAGCATAACCACGACTAAAGCACATTAAAAACCTCTGAGAGTGGAATATGAAAGTCCAAAACTGAATGCATGGGAAGACTGGAACTTGCTCTGGGTAAAAAATCCAACTAGAGGCAGGGCAGTGGTCATGAATGACACAAAGAAAGTACAGTCAGAAAAGGGGAAAAATTCACCTTAAAGCCATCTTACTAGAGGATCAACACCACTAGTAGATACAGTGGCATCGACAGTTAGAGGCTAGAGCATCAACATAAAATAGGTGGCAGATGGACTTACCCCTCTAAAGGACCAACAAAGTATGCATCATCAATAGCTAACTCTACTGAAGCTCGTTGAGGGTGTCAACAATAAGCCTACTATGGTTAGCCTAGTTGAAATAGATGGAAGGATTCGACATTCTCAACCCTCTCATGTTGAGTGCTTAGCATACAGTAAGCACCATGCCTCACAAACACCACGCTTTCTTAAACTAGATACTACATGTGTTGAAACCAACACTTTTGATATTATTTGACATACAATGATTACTATATGATTTGGAGCTTATTAACCAAAGAGATACTACTTTGCACAACAGTTAACTCTACACAAATCAAGGATCCCAAAAAATTCCAAAAATTCTTGTTAGATGTTTGTTCGAGCCCTCAACCCTCTTCTCTGGATTCATCAATATTGAATCAATTGAACGCACTTCTAATACCTAATCCATTTTTGGAAGACCATGTATTGTACCACCAGATATCGAATTTTCATATATAAATGTAACGAATGTATCTTCATTGACATGAATTACAAATACGATACAACACATATATGCTGACTGGACAATTTTTAAAATAAAAGTATCATGTCACCATCAGGATACGTCAACAATAAATACATTTAAACAATCTATTATAATTGTTTTTATGTTATAAATACACTAATCTTTTATTTACATATATTTTAAAATTTAAAATACAAATTAGAAATAAAAAGTGATTTGTACATATAAATTCATATTATTATACCATACTATTTTGTTCCTAGTTTTATGCTCTTAGTGTTTCTAAGTGTCATGCCCCCCAAAGTGTCTAATTCTTAATTAAAAAAAAAATTAAAAATAATAAAACAAGTTTACATGAGTGGTGTGAAACCCAGAAAAAAATCAAGCAAGGAGAAGAAACAACCAAGGAGAGAAAGAATTAAGCCAAGGAGAAGAAGGGGGAATGAAAAATCAACTCACAGGTTGTTCATCGTTCATTTTAATAAACTTAATCCATGGTAATAATCAACACATACAACTTTTTAAATAGAAAATACAAAAACAAACCAAAAGACAAATCCTAAGGGAGACCAAAACACAATTCAAGGGGAATGTATTATTAAGGGGAATGCACTTGTTATATGCTTGATGTCCCATCAATTCTCTCTGGACAGGAAGAAATTCCACTCCACCGAGTTCAAAATCAAGCATGAACAATAGAGTTGTCTATGCTCGAGACAAGCATGGCTCATCGCATAGGTAAGGACACACCCCATATCCAAAATGATCCTATTGAGAGTATTAAAAACAATACAAATAATAAAGTTTCCTATCTCCTTAAGTAGCTTAAACTTTTACGTAAGATGTTGACATAGTATTAGAGTTAGGTTTGGGAGGACTCTCCCCCCGTTGTATATTGATTTCTTGTATGTGTATTTCTTATACTTGGTGCACCATTTGCCTCTCCAATACAAGCCGAGTTTGCATGTAAGAGGGCGTATTAGAATTCATCCCATATCAAATTAAGCCTCTCAAACCAATATAAGATCCTAATACAGCTCTCCACTCCTAGTCAATACTTTAGCATGACATTAGAGCAAGCAAAGGCCTTGATTTCAAACCTCACGGCCACCTAAAAAAATAAGAAATAGAATCAATACTTCAATGTGTTTAGCGCCTTTGAAAAGTCTATCTACCACATCTGATAGGACATGTTAATAAAAAAAATAAGTCAATATAAATAATACATATACATCTTCCCTAATATCTTAAACTTTTAGATGAGATAGTGATTAACACTTTAAAATGGTATTAGAGCAGTCAAAGGTCTTGAGTTCCAACCTCACTTCCTAATATTCAATTAATTTTTGCACATGATTTGCCTTGTCCAAAAAAACAAAAAAACAAAAAAAAGTCTAGCCACAGACAAGGGAGTGTGCTGAAAGCATAAAAAATAATATAAATAATAAAATTGTCTATCTCCTTAATAGCTTAAGCTTATAGGAGAAGTCTACTGTTCGAGCAAATGATACATGGACTTGGTATCTCTACCCTTTGAAAAGTCTGTTGTTAGTTACATATGGGTATATACAATCAAAGTACACCGTCATGGCTTAGTTGACATACTGAAAGCATACTTGGTTGCTAATGGTGTACACATATGTATAGTTTGAAGTTCTTCGGGACCTTTCTCCTGTGACAAAAATTACCTATGTCTGACTTCTTATCTCCTTTACTGCTATCACTGGCCTCTTCATCAATTAGATGTCAAAATGCATTCTTACATGACGATCTTAAAGAAAAACACATGAAAAAACTTCCAAGTTTTGTAGCTCAGAGGTAGTCTAGTTTAGTTTGCAAGCTCTAGAAAATCCTTATCTGACCTGAAATAATACCCTCGCGCATGATTTGGCAAGTTCAACATTGTGGCTATGGAGTTTGGCCCAACTCAGTGCAATGTTGATCACCGTCTTCTATTCCCACTCTAGTAACAACAGATATGGCTCTTAATACGTAGATGACATCGTTATCATAGGTGATGATTTCAACACTGTGGCTACAGAGTTTGGATCAACTCAGTGTGGTGTTAATCACTGTCTTTTATCACCACTCCACTCATCTCATGGAAGATATGGCTCTTAAAGGACACAGATGACATAATTATCATAAGTGATTATGCACAAGATATTACCGATTTGAAGGCAATATTTTAGAGTAAGTTCAACGCACAGGATTTAATGCCACTAAAATATTTTTTTGGATATTAAGGTAATCCGATCATGCTAGGGGATTGCTCTCTCATAGACAAATTGATACAAGTATGCTAGATCTAAACCTGTAGATACTTTGATGGATCTCAACACAAAGCTTGTTGCAAAGATATGTGATATACTAGAAAACCCTAGTCAATACTTGACAGTTTGATACCTAATATTTCATTTCTACGGGTGTGATTAGTCAGTTTTATTTGTCCGAATTTAGAGATACTTAAAATCAACACCTGGAAGAAGCTTATTATCGATAATGGGCACATTGTAGTGCAGGGTATACAGATACAAATTGGGCAGTATCATCATCAAACAAATGCTCTATCACTGGTTATTGTATCTTTGTTAGAGGGAATCTAATGTTATGGAAGAGAAAAAAGTAAACAATATTAGTAAAATCGAGAGCTAAGTCTAAGTATAGAACCACAACAAACACCCCATGTGAGATTATCTGGATATACAACACAGGATAGAAGAGTTGGGAGTTCATCATCCACAACTTATCGAGCTCTAATGCAATAATTAGGCTATTTCACCTTATACTTCTAATCCGGTATTTTATGGAAGGACTAAATACATTAAGGTGGATTGTCCTTTCGTCAAACAAAAAAAAAAAAAAAGAAAGGATCTCACAGTATACTATTAAAACAGGTCATGTCAAATTTGAAGATTAGCTTGGTTATTTATTTACTAAAACTCTTGGAGGATCTCGAGCTTGGTACATTTGTAACAAGCTTGAAACACATGATATATACACTTCAACTTGAGGGAAAGTGTTGAGAGATTCTACAGGATATCATGAATATTGTAAACATAGAATATGTTCTCAATTTATTCTCTTTTCTAGTATAGGTGATTAGATTGTAATTTACTGTACAATTTTCTAGTTTGTACAGGATCCTATGCATAAAAATATGAGCTGAAACAACCCCAAGGGTGTCAAGCCTTTCATTTTATCCTTTGTTTTCTTAATATATCCAAGCAACCCTACATCAGCTAACATGTGAACATGGTACAGTGCATAAGTAACTTCTGGAAAAATATATGTACCCACATCTCAAGTTTGAATGCTTATAGAATTATATTGCGCACTCCATTTGACGTCATTTCAAATCTGTATGGATCAAGTACCACTTGTTGCAGCATATTGTACTTAGGACAGAAACAAAAACATTTCGAAAATGTTCCAAAAACGTTTCCAAGGCAACATAAAAACACATAAATTTTAGAAACATAAATTGAAATGAATCTAAACCATAAAAGCCTAATAGTAAATTAATTAAATTATTATGTTATATATAATTCTGTATTATATTGTTTTATGTTGTTTTATGGAAACATTAACATCACTCTACCAATGTTTTGTTTTATTCTCTTAGGAAATGGAACTTTTAGATTGTTTCCGTGGAAAATTAACGATACTTTGTTCTTTGATCTGAAATAATCACACCCCAAGCACATTTCCCTTTATAATGGTAGGGTAATGGTCAACCAACCAGCCATCTTACATTAATGAGTACTATATTGTGTAGATAACAACACCACAGCTGTTTCTAAAGGAATTATAGCATTGAACACAGGGTCAAACAATGATGTTACACTTTCACTAAATTGTGGATTCAAGAAGCAGAGTACATGTAAAACACATTAATTTGTTGAGTCACCATGCTTGGATGAATCTTATACAACAAAGTTTTAGACCGAAAAAGGAAACGGTAAGAAAATATACCACCTCCAATTTTGGAGGTGGCAATGAACATGAAAGGCATCACCCTCGTGATGGTTGTACAACACAACACCAGCATGTAAACAAAACACTACTAAAACAAAAGATCACTCCATTGCTATCAATGAGTTTCGAAGTACAAGGACTCACATCAAGTTCACAATCAATCAGTAAGTTTGAATCACAAATATGATGGAAAACCATATCAAAGAATAAAGACTGGTGCCAATCAATGCTCAATGGCCAAAAAAAAAAAAAAAAATCCAAGTCGTCTCTAGTATTATAAATAACAGCAACTACTTAAAATCTCATCCAACTCATGATTCATATGTCAACAATACAGTGAACCTATACTATTGATAAAGGAAACACAAAGGTATTAGTGAAGCTAAAAAATTAATGAAACTTTGGTGAAACTTTTTAGTTTCCTAAAATACCCTTCATCCACCCCTCAAATTCAAATGTTAAATTAAATATTTTTAAAACTACTCACAATTAAGTCATTTTACAAATCTTTACCACATTGTTTTATTTTTATACCCTTAATTAAATTACACAAATGAATTCTTTTTATAATGTTTGTTTCATTTAAAATAAAATAAAAATTAAAAAAAATCACACACATTTTGTGTGCACACTTCTAGTAACAATAGTACATATAAGATGTCTAACTACCCATAGCAGTAATTTAAGCAAGCACATTATTACAACATTAATGAGTAAGCATGTAAAGATGAACACCATGCACCAGATTGCCAGGAATCAGGAACATTAAAACTCCTAAATTTGTGTTTATTGGCAGGCGGCCTGAAGCTCAACCTAGTAAACAAAAATCCATTGCAAAGTTATCTAACACCTAAATAACAGCATATTTCCAATTTGGTATCAGATCATCTAAACTAAAATATTCAGAAGCATTAGTGCGTATTCTCCACGATAATTATCACCTAAGATAATAAGTTTGTAATATATCTTTTCTCAAGGAGAAATCAGTTCATAATATTTCAATAAAACCTTACACGCAATGCCATCTTCTTAAGTTTATTCATCGCAGAAAACTGCTTCAGGCGTGATAGCACTGCAGAATCAAGAGGTTTATCAGGGGCTATTCTGTCATCAACAATCCATGGGTGGCCTGACAACAACAAAAAGAGCAAAAATTAAAAACTCATTGCTTCATAGTAATCATCCCAAAGAGATAATGATTTAACCATGCTAGTAAACCTAGTGCCTATGGTCTATCAAAATCCCAGCATAATATCATCTTGATCTGTACCCACGAAGGAGACTTACACAAAACTTCATGGGCGGTGAGCCTTTTCTTGGGGTTTCTATCAAGCATTTTCCGTATCAAATCCTTGGCACTGTCTGAAATACCAGGCCATGGTTCAGATTCAAAATCTAATTTTGCCTGTAATATCTGCCGGAAGATCCCCATTTCAGTTTCTGGAGTTAAGAGAAGTCAAAAAACATTAATATTATGAATTGGAAGCAAAGATAGTGAAATTTTCATTATATATTTCTTGTCCTCCATCATGGTATACTTAGTGGAAAAGATAGCTACCTGCCCAAAAAGGGGGAACACCGCTGAGTAAAATGTACAAAATAACTCCTGCACTCCATACATCTGCTTCAGGTCCATAATGCTTACGCAACACCTCTGGTGCAACGTAGTATGGGCTCCCAACCACATCAGAAAAAGTTTCACCTGGAAAAGTTGGAAGAAGGAACATGTGGTTCATGTAAAAATGAAGTTAAACATACAATTAATGGTGACATGGGGGTGAAAAAAGGAAAGGAGGCAAAATTGTCCCATCTGGGGTAGATATGATCAATACGATGAATAACAAGATTAATGTAGATGACAACATATTTGATGCATAGGAGTGATGAATAACTTGAATGTCACAATTCATGAGAATAAGGAAAAAGCAAAATTGTCCAATTGGTGCAAAAATGATCAATTGGATAAAAAAACTTGATGGAACGCAATACATTTGATGCACAAGAGTGATACATAATTTTTAATCCACCACTCATGATCATTTTATCTTTTTTACGTTCCTTCTTCGACATGAATGAAAGATAAATGCACATGGGAAAAAGCATGAAGATGCTAATTGATCCTCCACCCCCTCTCACCGCAATCACCTTCCCATGGAAATAAAAGCAATATAAACGGGTTAAATACCCAGGCTCAAAGCAAATTTCTTTGATAGATAACAAGACTAGAACTCAAGTCTCTTTAACCACGGGAGGTGGGGGTAGAAGAAAGGCAGAAATAACTAATCCTCTAACAAATCACATAAACGTTTTTATTTTATTTTTTGGCATACAAAAAGGCCATCAGCACTTCATTCCTAGAGGATATAACCAGCAGTTCACAATAAGCTCAGACATACACATGATCCCTGAAACCCATAGAAAGGCCTGAAAAGGTGGGAACAACCAAATCAGAAATCAACATTAAAACTATAACAAAACCAACCATTCCATTGTCCAAAAGGAAAAAAGAAATTAAACTGGAAAAACTCAAATCCAACAAATAGCCCATTCCGCCCAAAACAACCCATTTCATTTCAGAACACACAAAAAAATAAAACACCCAAATCATAGATCCAAAAAAAGAAAGCAAAAATATCCACAAAAATACATCAATTTAAATATAAAAGTATGGAAAGAAAAAACAAAAAAAAAAAAAAACACACACACACACACACAAACAGATACGAAACAAGTAAAGACTAAAATGTAATGTAAGAGAAACAAAAAAAGAAAAAAAAAATGAAAAAGCAAGCTACCTGGCTTGTAGAAGACAGACAAGCCAAAATCAGTAGCCTTAAGGGCAGCATCCTCATCAGTACTAAGGAACAAGAAGTTCTCAGGCTTAAGGTCTCTGTGCATGACACCCAAAGAATGACAAGCCTCCACCACCCCAACAATGGTCTTTATGAGTTTCGCAGCCTCTCTCTCACTGTAATGCCCCTTCTCCACAATCCTATCGAACAGCTCTCCACCCGCGCACAGCTCCATCACTATGTGCACGTAAAGAGGGTCTTCGTAGGTTCCCTTGATCCGGACGACGTTCGGATGCTCCGAGAGGTGGTGCATTATCTGAATCTCCCTCCAAACGTCGTCGTAGTCGTCCTTGCAGATGAGTTTCTTCTTTGGTATGGATTTGCAGGCGTAGTGAGTCCCCGTCGACTTGTCCGTGCAGAGGTGGGTGGTCCCGAACTGTCCTTGCCCTAGCTTCTTCCCGATTGAGTACAGCTGTTGAAGACTCTGCGTCTTGTACGGAAGCACCCAGCTGGGCTTCGATGGAGGTGCCTGCTGCTGTGGTGGTGGTGCTGCTGCTGCTGCTGCCGCCGCCGGCGGCGGAGGCGATGATTTCTTCACTCCCGTAGGTGGATTTGGTGGAATCGAATCTGAAGAAGAAGACATGGTTGATTGGCGGTCAAGAATCGTCTTTCTCGCCCCCCACTCTCTCTCTCTATATATATATCGATCGTTACTGTTGTCTTCCTGGATTGAAACTATGGGCGGAACAGAGCTTCTCCAAAACCCTCTCCCTATGGATTCTCGCTCTCTCTCTCCCTCTCTCTCTATTATGTACCCTTCATTTCTCTCTCTACACACACACACTCTCTCTCTCTCTCTCTCTCTCTCTCTAGATTTGCTCCATCAGGATTCCAGGAGCAGACTCTGATGTCCCCCCTCCGCCTTTTAGGACACCATGCCCTGCGCCTCTCTCTCTCTCTGACCCTCTCTCGTGGCTCCACAGAGAGACCGCTCCTCCCCAGTCAAATACCATTTTTATTATTTAATTCAATGGACAACTGATATATCGCAAAGCTCCGTCAATTATTTGACTTTTCGGGGGAAAAAACATTTATGCAACTTTTTCTTTTAATAAATTTGTACTGTCTATTTTAAATTTTAATTAAAAGCGGCATTAATTGTTTTAGCATTTATTTAGGATGCGTTTAAAGTTCCATAAAATAATATAAAATTATATAAATCTCTACAAATATGAATTATGAGACAGTATAATTTAACTTTTTTATTCACTACACAAAATACGAAACATTAA
>QLOD02000017.1:12261861-12315538 GCA_003260245.2 Sideroxylon spinosum | reverse complement strand
ATAAATCTCTACAAATATGAATTATGAGACAGTATAATTTAACTTTTTTATTCACTACACAAAATACGAAACATTAATTTTTATAATTTTATACAATTTCAAATACACTCTTACTTGTCAACAAGACAAGTCACCACGCTAATTTTTTTACTCTCTAAATTATTAAAAAAATATTGTAAAATAATTAATACTCTTCCATTGCTAAATTGTAAAATATTATCTTTTTCACCTTTTACTAAAAAAAGTCAAAAAAACCTAAAAAAAAACAATATTCTATATTACAATATAACTCATGATTTGATATTTATATAAATGTCAAATCATGAGTTAATTATATATATTATATATATAATTTTTTCATATAAATTAAAAGAAAAAAATATAATATATTTATATGTTTGTGCTTTTAGATACGAATAATTACTAACTACATAATAACACAAAAAGGTTTGATTAATGTAAGTCGCCAAATAAAGCATAGTTTTTATCCACTAAAAGTTTAAAATTTTCAACAAAGCGTCCCATCACTCTTTCCTAAAAACTAAGGGTACATCTGGCCCAAAATGCATAAGGAAATTATATATATATATATTAACTTAGGCCAATTAGTTTTTATCTTATTACACTAGAGAGCCAAAATAAATAAAGTAATAAAAACTTGCTGAAAGTAAGCCGTCGAATAGATCGTAATTTTGTCCAAACAATTCTAAAAACCAACAAAACGTTCCATCACTCTTTCTTAAAATTTAAAGGTGTGTTTGAGAGTCAAAAATTTATGAGTTTTAAGGTATTTTTAAAATTTAAATTATGGGATATTCATACAAAATCATATTTAGAAATTTTTAAGTGATGGATTGTATTATGTTATCATTGGTTACACCTCAGAATTCATGAGTGAGTGTTTTGTTTAGATTTTTTAAACACACTTATTTAGAGGTTTTAAGAGATTCTCAAAGATTCATAAATTTAAATTTAACATTTCTTAACTAAACTCTGTTACTCATATTCTCCATTTTGTGTTGCCGTAACTTGAAGACCATATTTTTTTTTTTTTTAAGCAATTTAGATATGAAGTGTTTGGATTTTTATTGTTGATTTTTTTTTTCGTTACTTCAATATAAATTATAATATATTGTTTTATATGTATGTGTCTAAACCCAAATAGCTGTTACGGTGATTACTACTTAATAAATAAAAAATTGTATATGTATCATTATATACATTAGTGAATATCCCATAACTTATTAAAACATAAAGTTTCAAGCATGAGTTTATTATTTTTAAACCCATATTCTAGAATATATTATAACCCATACTATCCGAATGTCTCAAAACTTATATTTTAAAACTCCCAAGCATAACATAACTACTTATTTGGAGTGCCAAATTTTAGCAAAAAAACAAAAGTAGGCAAATTTTAGATTGTTAAGTGTTTGGCATGTTCCACGAAAAGTGTAAAAAAATCATGTAAAACTTAGAGAAAATGGGTCAAAAATTAAAGAAAATTTGATAAAGTTGAAGAATGTTAGTAAAAGCTGGACAAAATTGGAAAAAGTTAGAGATTTTTATGTGAATAAAGTTTAAAAAAAATTGGAAAAGTTGGATTTTTACCAAATTTGGCACTCCAACGCACAAAGTTACATCTTCTTGAAAATATATAAAGAAAATTATTATTTATTATTTTTATCTTATTACTCTATGACATTTAAAAAGCTTGTTTAAAGTAAATTACCAAATATAGCAAAATATTTGTCCTAAAAATAGAAAAATTCAACAAAATGTCCCACCACTCTAATTCTAAATTTATTTTTAAGGGTATACTTGACTGGCATTTGGAGGAGTGAGGTAAAGATATGGAGGAGTGAGGCTTCATTTGAGAACCATGATTTTAAGGGTATACTTGATCGACATTGGGAATTACATAAATGTGAGATGACTTTGAGATAGGGTGGAAAAAGGCTCCATTTGAGAACCATAACTATAACGATCTACATCTATACAGTATAATGTTATCTACTTTAGCCTTGGCTATTTGTTTCACAAGGGGTCACCCATCCTTGTACTGCCTTTGCTTCAATACGCTTAACCCTAGAGTTACCATTAAATCCAATGATCTCACAACTTCAAAATGCGTTGTACTTTATAAATGTTGAATACTATTTATATGCCACTTTCTTCCTCTATCCAAGTGATATGAGAATGTATTGTTTCCTACTTCACTTCTTGCTTCACTCTCCTAAAGGTAAAGTCTCTCACTAAATTAGTTTAAAATAATCAGTTTTAAGTCTTTTTTTACACAAAATACACTATCATGAAAATCAATAAACAAAGTTGAAAAAAAAAAATAGCTACAAGAAGCTAGCAATTAAAAACAAAACCTAAGCTTTGTTTCCTAAACCAAGATTGAGTGTAAGTATAGTTATGTTTAGTTTTTATGTAGAATGATTTTGATTGTATATGTTTGGTAAGATAGATTAAATAATAGAATATAATGATGCTATTAGTAAATAATGATATTTCTTTTATACATATTAACAAATAAAAAACCAATTATTAGTAAAACAAAACATTAGCATTCAAAGCATGCTTACCTAACATATATACTTCCTTCACTATTTATATATTTTATATACAATCAAAAAGGTTAAGAGTTTACAATATTCACATTATCCCTAACCACATTTTTAACTTTCCAATTACAATGCATCAAATTAACAATTGCCATATAAACAACTAGAGAATCTATAAATAACTTCATAGTGCAAGGCATGTTAAAAAAAAAAAAATCCTTTTAAGGGTAGCTAAATAACTTTCTTAGCTTCGCAACAAAGCTTGATATGTAATAACTAAAATCGTATTTTTTGGAATCTCTTTTTCCTAAGACTAATTTAAACTTAATAAAATATTTTGTTGAATTTGTTTGTATTTATATATATGTTTAGCGCTAAAATTAGGTTTAAACCCCTTTAAACTTTGACTTTTGACTCAAACATACCCGTAGTTAATAACCTATTTTTAATTAATTAAATTTCTCACTCAATAATACAATTTAACATGCATTAACTTGTCTCGTAATTGGATCCACGCATGTGGGCCAACAAGAACTATTCATGAGTTTTTATTGCGACATGGTGCAACCAAGGTCGCCCAAGCAATAAAAATTATGTTTTGATTTTGAAAATAAAGTTAAACGCAGACAGTGTGAGTCACTTCCAACATTTTCAAAATGGTTGTATAAAGAAACCTGAGTTTTGATTTTGATTTAAAATGTTTTAGTTATGTTTTTTAAAATGTGATGAAAAAGTTCTTTCAGTGACTCTCGATTAGTCTGTGCAATCAAAGATAGTGAGTCAAGAGGTGATTGCCTCTAGAAATTGCGTCTAAAATTACCACCAAGAGTAAGGGTGTGCAGTGTAGTTTTAACTCGGTAAGAACGAGGTTCCTGTGTTAATTTCTAAGTTTCATAAGATTAAAGAAATTCACTACCTAGTTCAAAAGTGACAATTTTGAGTGTTTAAGGTTTTGGATTGAGTTCAAATTATAACTAAACAAAGAATTAAACTTAATCTAAACAAAGAATTAAAAATTCAAAATTTAAGGCAATAAATAATTGAAATTAAAAGATGCGATTCAATTAATGGATAAACATCTTGATTCAACTTTCAATTCTGAGTGGATTGATTATTTCACAATGTGATGTGCTTTTTAATACACGATCTAAGTTTCACGTAAAGGAAAAAGTAGACCGGAAAAATGTTTTTGTGAAAGCATACAAAATTCTCCCAATCTCAGTTTTATACTCATGTTTGGGATTATAAAACCGAAAGATATTCTTTTAACAATATTAGGGTTTTAGATTTATAATCTTCATCTCAAAAATATAAAAGGAGTTTTAAAGATCCAAAAATCCTTATTAGTAACTACAGAGAATATGATCAAGGATTTTTGTTTTCAAAAAGTTTTGAAATACATAAAATAAAATCTAAAAAATATAGATCTCTACGTGTACATTTTCATATAATACACGTAGGTCTACGCACATCACAAAGTCTATAATCATCCACCCTTCCTTGATTCATTGAATCAAGAACTAAGGTTCTAGCCTAACATGGAATAAAAAACAACGCAAGCCATGTAAACGAAAACAAAATATGATAGTGAATTCATTGAATTAAAAGAAAGAATCAAATACCGTACTTTGAAAGAATGCGAAACGTAATAAATCCTTCAACAAGAGTTCCTAGAAAGCGAAAGAACATACTCCAAAAACAGTGAAAAGAAGTGACAGAAATAAAAGAAAACTCTCTAAAAAATATTCTTAACACGGCTGGAATGAACTCCCAAAATAATCCCTTAAGGGTCCTATTTATAGAGCCTTTTACAAAACCCTAAAAACATACAAAACGAAGCCCTAAGTTGCCCAGTGGTCCGGACCACCCGTGGCTACAGTCCGGACCATAGTGTCTCGCTTTCTCCAATTTGCCTTGCAGTGGTTCGGACCTCCCATGCTACGGTCCAGACCACAATGTCTTTGCTTTTGTTGAACTTTACTGCAATGGTCTGGACCGGGTGGGAGATTGTCCGGACCGTCTCTTATTCTAACTTTTTGCTTTGTTCTTTTTTTCTTGTCTTTGCTCTAGTTCAAATAGGGGCTCTTTGCGTGGACACTGAGGGGTCATTGTTGCTGATTTCCTCATCTTCATCACTACTAATAATGATTATTTCCTCTTCTTTCCTGCATTGAAGAGAATAGAATAAATAAGTAATAAAGATTAACAAAACTTCTGAATTTATTAAACAATGCATGTTCTAATGCTAAGTTATGGAGTTTATAATTACACTTTTCAAGTGTAATCACACTCCCCAACTTGAACCTTGCTAGTTCCTAACAATGACTTTATTAAAATGATTGCAAACTACTACCTATTTCTCTTTTTGTTGGAAACACTGCTACACTTAGCTACGTGCAGCAAGCCTTTTAAACGCCTAGGTTACCCCTAGTGGACGAGTAAAGTCTCGTGAGGGTTTACAGTGAATCTATCCACAAAGTTCTTAAACCAATTCAATGTATGGTAGTAATAATTCCAAAAACATGTCATATGAATCTAATATGAAACAGATAGCCAAACTTCAAATTCTTGCATAAATTATTTTCAAATGTACTTCAAACTCACCCAACTTTTCAACCATTTAATTTCAAGTTTGTTAAGTACTATCATCTAATCAATGTAGTTAACAAATATACTCAAAGATCATGGTTTTGACTTCAATTCTCACCAGAATGTTCACTCTCAAATGAAATCACTTGAAAAGGGTTACTCTCATGGGTCATGCATGGATGCAATATCAAATAAGTGTATTGAACCCAAATCAAAAGGTGACATAAAAGAATTAAAACAGTGAGTATAACATAGCTTCATGAAGGAATGTATTAATGCATAAACAAGAAAATTACTACCAATCACATGAAACAGATCAATGCTCTTATAAGTGCCTTTCACTTAGAGTCCATTAGGTCTTTACTAGGTTGTAACTTGGCCAGGGGGTATTGGTTAGACAAACAAAGGATGGGAAACATCAAAGGGCATGTCTAGGAGTTATAGTAATGCAATAAAACACTCCCTAACTTTTCTCTTTTCAAATCTTTGAATGCCAAACACTGAACCTTTATTGTCAAAACACATTTTTTTTCTCATGGGACTATTAATAATGAATTGCCTTATCCTATGTTCTGAATTTTTTTTTTAAACTCACCCTTTATACATCTTATTGTCAATTTTGCATGAGTATCCCAAGACACACAAGGTTTGGTTTATTTATGTATCTAAGGCTAAAGGGTTATATTTATGGTTAAAACAAGAAATTTTATATAATCTAAAATTTTGTAAGGTTTCAAAGTGGCTCCAAGGATAATGCAAACAAAGAAAAGTTACAGGCTTCCAAATATGAGAAAGATGGCCTAACATCACTCCCTAGGTTCATAATAGTTGTCAGAGGCAATGATCCATATATGTAAATTAAAAGTAATATCTTAAGCATTCAATACCAAAGCAAAATAATGTAATGAAGTTATTTAAAAGAAGTGAGATGAAAGAAATAGTATAGATTATTATTTATAAAACCCTCAAAAATAAAGTTCAGGCTCAAGAGCTCACAAAATGAATGGCGTTAAGTCTCCATCTCCGTCTTGGCATACTTGAATAACTACATCTCATGAATTCTATTCCTTAACATGCTTGTATTTTAATGGTTTTAAGTGGTAAGTTTTTGATACATAAGAAAACATATTTATACTCAATTTAAAATTTAGTTCTCTATTTTGAAATTGACATCAAATCATCTGTTAATTTCATAACTATTACCACCATTGAATTAGAAATTACCCATTCATTAGTCATTGATAATATGTAAGGGAAGTCTACATGTTATTAATCATCCCCTCCCCAAATTAAAAGACACATTGTCCTCAATGTGTGTGTTATGCATGAACAGGAGTGAAGGCAAAACGTAATGGCCAAAAAAATATATGTAAACTGTACCGCCCCAACTTAATGTGCAAGTGACTAGTGATGCCAAGATAAATACATAATAAAACGAAAGGAAATAAAAAGAAATTACCAGAAAAGGACAAAAGATAGGGGAAAAGAAATACCTCCTCTCAGCAGCAAAGGAAGCTAAGACAGCATTAATGAAATGAATAGCCTCCCAAATAAAGGAAAATCCGTTGGGGGTAGCTTACCATAATTAGACTCGATGCCAGTACTCTCCTCTGTCTCACTACCCAATCAGACATATCTTTTAAGGGGGGCATGTTATCATCATCTAACTAAGATGAATCATCGACAAGACAATGGTGTTAGTGTCAGTATCATAATTTGGTGCATCAGACCATTCAGAGGATCTATCTACCTTAATCCACTCCATATGCACTAAGAGTTCTAAATCGACCTCCTCCCACCATTCCCCTGCAAGAAATTGGTTAGAGGTGATATGAATTAAAGGAGGGTAAACAAGACAAAGAGGTAAAGAATTACTCTCCTCAGAGCACTCATTAGGCTACTACTCAATCGGACACTCTAAGCTCACCGACTCATCCTCCTCACTTAGATTGTCGATATAAGTATGTAATTCATTTGCCTCATTTTTCTCATCTATAGGGTCAGAATGGTTAGGCATAATGAACCTATCTTGGCACACCATAAATAGAATTGGAATAAGGATATTATCATAGAACTACCAAACATGAGATGAAAATTAAGAGAAAAGAAAATAAAAAGAACATAAGGAAAAAAATAGAGGAAAGGAAATAAAGAGAAAAAGAACATGTAGGAATAAGCTATGAACATAATATAAGACAAATAATGAGCATAATCATAACTGGCTGCTTGGCCCCGGGATTTAAAATATGAAATGATGTTGAACGAGTTCAATCCTGAAGCTAATGGCATGTCATCTATAATTAGAGCACCATTTCTTCTGAAAATCTCGGTGAGTGCACCACCAAACAGTAATACGGTTAAGGGCCCCAGGATGCTCATAGGTGTATAGAACATAATGCCAAAAGTATGAAGGAAGATCAATAGACATGCCAGTTCCAATGGCATAAATCAACCAGGCCCGAAGAGGGGTGCAGTCGACATGTCGATTTTGTGGGAGGAGGTTGGTGCAGAAGAATGTGTGCAAGACCCAATATTTATCATTTAAAATTGAACTAGGCTTCCTATATTCTCTAGTCCATTCTTGGCCTTCTAACAATATTTCTCGAGAGATGATAGGCAGTGGTGGTGTGCCCTCAGCTGGGTAACAAATTCTGGGTGTTCGACACGGGGAAGTTGGAACACTAGGGAGAAATCATTGGGCATGAGCACAATTTCAACTCCCCTTACCTAAATGACTATTTTTTCCTGATTTTTTCCTAATAATAGAATTTTCTTTAATATTAGTAAAGACTTCCCACACAATATCTAACACAATTGGAGTGAAATCGTGCCACGCCTAACCATTGCTTGCCTTCAAAATTCTGGTGTAACATAAAGTCCTCACCTTTGAATTGATCGATTCGTCAAAAACGCTCAATTACCACTAATCTGTACGCCCAAATATCATTGAATTGGGTTTGGGCTTCCTTTTTCCAAAAGCGATTTCGATCAAAAGATGTGGTGTCAATTTGTCGGTTGGTAGGTTTCTTAGTACGTGGTGGCATGGTTCTACATCAAAGAGAGACAATATTAATAGCTAAAATCAGTCAAGAATCAAGACCTATGTCCATACAAGTTTAGTGGTCCACTAGTAGTCAATTGAACTAAAGAAATTGAAAGAATTGAAGCTAAATTAACTAGTAAGGACCACACATTCGGGTCTTCAATTGATAATTTACATACTTCTATTTGAAGATGGTAAGCTAGAGAGAGAAACTTAGAAGACCAAATTTGCCCCTTTTACTTGCGGGTAGTGTTCCTTGAAAAATAGCTACTTCTATGGAAGTAATTTGCATAAGGAAGAATAATAAGACCTGGTTAGGGGTTTTGATTGAAGAAAAACAAACTAAAAATTAACTAGAAAAAGGAGAGAAAAATTGGAAACAAAAGAAAAATCACCATAGTTAGGTCTTGAAGAACTTTGAAGCTAGAAAACTTACCTACTATGGCGAAGATGGAGGAGGAGATCAAGCAATCCGTGGAAGAGATGGAGTAATCCACATCTTGGAGAATAACCGAATTAAAGGAGGATAAGTGTAGAGAGAGAAGATGAGCTATGGAGGTGAGGTAGAGAGAGAGAGAGAGAGAGAGAGAGAGAGAGGTTTGGCCGAATGAGGGGTTTTGGGGTTTTAAAAGAGTGCAGGGTCTGGATCGGCTAGGAGGTGGTTCGGACCATTCGATTAAGGTAAACCCACTGTGGTTCAGACCGTTCGATTAAGGTAAACCCACTGTGGTCCGGACCCTTTGGCGGGTGGTCCAGACCGTCGGCCAGATTTCACTTTTTTTTTTTTATATTTAAACTAGGAACAAAACAAAAGAGAAAGTAAAATAAAACTAACCTAATGGATTAGTATACACCTAATATACACTTTAGTTCAAATTATTCATAAGGTGGGGGATCCAAAAGATTCCACGTCTCAATTAAGCCCACAAAGTTTTCTAAATAGAGTTTTAGCCAGTGTCCATTGACTTTGAAAGGATTGTTATTCTTTGGATTCTCGATTTCAATGGTACCATGTTCGGAAATATTTGTCACAATGAATGGGCCTATCCACACTGCAACTTACCACGAAATAGGTGAAGTCGTGAGCGATAAAGAAGCACTTTTCTGGCCCTCATGGAATGATCGACGAGTGATGTGTTGGTCGAGAAGCCTTTTCATCTTTTCCTTTGAAATTTGGGCATTTTCATAAGCATCATTCCGTAACTCCTCCATCTCTGCAATCTGAAGTTTTCGATGCAACCCAGCCTCATCAATGTTAATGTTGAATTATTTAATAGCCCAATACGCTTTATGTTCTACTTCAACTGGCAAATGAAAGGGGTTTTTGTAAACCAACCGATATGGAGACATCCCTAGAGTTGTTTTATACATAGTGCGATATGCCCATAGGGAGTCAATCAGTCGTAATGACCAATCCTTACGGTTTGGGTTGACCGTTTTTTCCAAATTTTGTTTAATTTCTCTATTAGCTGGTTCTACTTGCCCACTTGTTAGGGGTGATATGATGTACCATCTTTGTGAACGACACCATATTTACGCAATAAGGTACCAATTGGCCGATTGCAAAAGTGTTTTTCTCCATCACTTATATTACTCAGGGCATCCCGAAGTGTGAGAATATATTCTCATAGAGGAATATTAATGCAACTTTGTGATCATTCGTTCTAGCGGCAATTGCCTTAACCCAGTTAGAAACGTAGCAATTTCCTTAACCCAGTTAGAAACGTAGTCCATTCCTACTAAAATATATTCAAAACGAAATGATATAGGAAAGGGACCCATGAAGTTGATTCCCCAACAATCAAATACTTCTAACACTAAAATAGGGGAAAGAGGCATCATGTTTCTCCGTGTTAGACTACCTAAACGTTGACATCGGTCGCATGTGGTATAGAATAGATGAACATCTATAAATAGAGTGGGCCAATAAAATCCATATTGTAGATTTTTGGAAGCTGTTTTTGTTTGAGAGTGGTAGAATTCAATTATGCACTGGACTTTCCATTTGGGGACACAACGTCAAATTACCTGATCTAGGTAATATTTGAATAAGTATGGATCATTCTAAAATAATACTTGGACATTTCTTAGAAATTTTGTTTTATTTTTAGGACTCCATTCCTCTGGAATTTTTCCTGTCACTAAATAGTTAGCAATATCAGCCAACCATAGAGGTGTAGATGTAGTTATAACAGCTAAATTGAATAACTATTCATCTGGGAAGCTATCATTTATTTGAATTTCATTTTTGAATAAGCTTCCATCTATAAACGTGACAGATGATCGGCCACCAGATTTTCAACTCTCTTTTTGTCTCTAATCTTAAGGTCAAATTCTTGTAGTAATAGAACCCAGCAGATTAACCTTAGTTTAGCTTCAGGTTTGGTCAATAGGTATTTCAATACAGAGTGATTAGTATATACTATAACTGTTGAACCAATGAGATAGGAGCGAAAATTTTCAAGGGCAAAGACAACTGCCAGCATTTCCTTTTCAGTTGTCATATAATTTCGCTGAGCATCAGCTAAGGTTTTGCTAGCATAATAAATAACGTGGGCCTTTTTTCATTTCTTTGCCCTAACACAGCACCAATGGCATAGTCTCTTGCATAGCACATAAGTTCGAAAGAAAGTGACCAATTAGGAGATTGAAGAATGGGTGCTGTAGTTAAACAGATTTTTAGTTTGTCAAAGGTTTCTTGACATTGTGGTGTCCATTCAAAGAATGCCTCTTGTGTTAATAGATGACTCAAGGGCTTTGAAATTTCACTAAAAGATTGAATGAAACACCGATAGAATCCTGCATGGCCTAAGAATGATCGAATGTCCTTAACAGATTGTGGAGTGGGAAGTTTTTGAATTAACTCTACCTTAGCTTGGTCAACTTGAATGCCCTCTTTTCAAACAATGTGACCTAAGGCTATGCCTTTAGTCACCATAAAATGGCATTTCTCCCAATTAAGCACCAGGTTTTTCTCCTTACACCGGGTCAATACTAGATCAAGGTTTTCTAAACAATGCTCAAGGAATCCCCATAGACAGAGAAATTATCCATGAAGACTTCTACGATTTCACCATTTCACTAAAAATACTAATCATACAGCGCTGAAAGGTAGCAGGGGCATTGTAAAGGCCAAAAGCCATTCTTTTATAAGCAAATATGACAAAAGGAAAAGTAAAAGTAGTTTTACTTTGATCCTCTAAAGTAACATCGATTTGATTATGGCCCGAATAACCATCTAAGAAACAGTAATATGCATGCCTAACCATTCTTTCCAAGACTTGATCTAGAAATGAAAGAGGGAAATGGTCTTTCGTTATCACAGCATTAAGTTTTCTGTAATTAATATAAACTCTCCAACCAGTTTGAATTCGAGTTGGGACCAGCTCATTATTCTCATTCCGAACTATAGTAACACTTGATTTCTCAGGAACTATTAGTGTAGGGCTTACCCATTTAGAACTAGAAATTGGATATATGATTCCTACATTAAGTAATTTTAACACTTCGGCTCTTACTACTTCTTTCATGTTCAGATTGAGTCTCATTTGCATTTGTCTAACTGGTTTGGCATTCTCTTCTAAATTAATTTGGTGGGTACAGAGAAGTGGACTAATATCAATTAAGTCTGCCACTGACCATCCTAAAGCTTTCTTATGACTCTGCAGAAACTTAACTAGTTTACTCTCTTGATCAGATGTCAACTCAGAGGATATGAATATAGGATAGGTTTCATTTTCACCTAAAGATGCATGCTTTAAGTTACTGGAAAGAGGGTTCCTATCAGGTTATGGAGCTTTCAACTCAGAGGATTCAGTTTTATTTAACATTGGCCCTAATGGTTCAAAAGTTGGTATCCATTTTCCTGCAGACATTATGGAACACATTTCCAACCAATCATATATTACTTTCACCTCCATTAGTTGGGTTGGAAAATTTAAATTCTCCTTACTAAATGAAAGAGCTCTGTTTAATGGATCCTCTAAGAATTCCCGATCTACATAGTCTTGCACTGTGGTTTTTATAAAATCTACCTCTTACATATCTGGTTGTTCATTTGGTTGTTTACTCACATGAAAAATATTAGTTTCAAGTTCAATATTTCCAAATGATATTTTCATTGACCCATTGCTACAACTGATAAATGCATTTGAAGTAGCAAGGAAGGGTCAGCCTGATATGACAGGTGTTGAATTTGGAGCAGAAAAATTAATCAATGGTTGTGTATCCAATATGATGAAATCTACAGGAAACAAAAATTTTCTACCTGAACGAATACATTCTCAACTATTCCTCTTGGGACTCTAATAGATCTATCAGCATGTTGACGTGTCACATGAGCGGGCTTTATTTCTCCTAAGACTAATTGTTCATAAATTGAGTATGGGAGTAATTTTACACTTGCCCTAAGTCAAGCAGTGCTAGGCTAATAAAATAATCCCCCATGTGGCATGAGATAGTAGGGCATCCAGGATCCTTAAACTTAGGGGGTATACGACCGTGAAGTATGGCACCAGCTTGTTCAGTTAGAAAGGTTTTATCTTTCACATTTAGCCTTCTTTTTACTATGCACAATTCCTTTAAAAATTTTGCTTAAGTAAGAATGAAACTACTAAGGCATTGGTGCTCCATTATTTCTCCATCCACAGTTAGGGCGATTCCTTTAGCTGAGATTATAAGTTTCAGAAAACGGATTTCCCCTTTGATTTTGTCCTCGATATAGTGGACGGAATTGATTCATCGCATTGATGGGCATCTTACTAGGTTATTGGCTTTGAACTACTTCCCGAAAAACTGGGATAGTTGGATAGTTATCAGTTTTATGTGCTTGGCTATCACACATACGGCAATAGACACTTGCTGCAGGTTCCTTGACAATTGGTGTTTCCCTTTTAATTTTCAAGGTTTCAATTTCCCGTGATAGTGTTACTATTTTTGCCTTTAAGTCATCACTCAACTGGTGTACCCCCTTGGTAGGTGTTGCAATAACAAATTGGGAATTCTGGGATCCTCTAGTATCCCATGTTTGTGCATTCTCAACTAGGAATTTAAAATATTTATAAGCTTCCTCAGGGGTTTTATCATAGAACTCACCATTACACATTGTTTCCACAAATTGTTTAATTTGAGATGTTAAGGATCCATGGAAGATACTAGCTAGACGCTAGACCTTGAATCCATGGTGTGGACAAGAATGTAAGAGAGTTTTGAACCTTTCCCAGCATTGATAAAAGGTTTCACTAGTTTGAGGGGCAAAATTCAAAATTTGGTGTTGAATGGCATTCGTTCTTTTCGGAGGGAAAAGTTTCTTAAGAAATTTGGATTGCATTTTCTCCATAAGTGAATAGAGTGAGGTTGCAAAAGTTCAAACCACCATGCAGCTTCATCCTTGAGAGAGAAAGAAAAACGTTTTAGGAATACCAAATCTATGGGTAAGTTTTGGTCTTTGAACGTCACAGAAATATTCCTAAACCTAATTAAGTGTTCGTAAGGATTTTTAGATTCCATACCATGAAAGGTTGGCAGAATTTGGATCATCCCAGGTTTAAAATTAAAAGGTCTTTGGTTTTTAGGCATACTATACAAGATTCAGATGCATGCCTATTTTGTTAGAGTATGTACCTCATTGAACGTCCAAAACCACGGGTTGATTATTTCCTCCCATTTCTACAGTAGGGGTAGAAGTAGATGATATGGGAGCGTCCACGAGAAAATTTTTAGTATCAAAGGGAATATTAATGTTTTCAGGACCTATTAATCTATCGTCTTCCCCACGATTCCAAGCACTCATAAACTAAATAAATAAAAATTAAAATTAAAATTCTAGGAAATACCAAATTTAAAAAGCCATTTTCAAAAGCACTTTTTAAAAATATTTCAAGTCTCTATTGCTTAATTTCAATTTAAAATCTAAATCAATAAGACGTCTATAGATTACTCGTATTTGCTCAAAAATTTCAAAAAGTTCAAGTTGTCGTTCTTCTTCTTGAATTCAGATTTCCAAAGATTCAATCTCCTTTCGCAATTCAGAAATTCTTTTCTTAAGATCATTTTGCAAAAGAAACATAAATGAAAATTCAAAATAAATATTTTTTTTAAAATAAAAGGTATTAAATAAACTTGAGGTTCTGTGGCAACGGCGCCAAAAACTTGACTGCTTCTAGAAATTGCATCAAAAATTACCCCCAAGAGCAAGGGTGTGCAGTGTAGTTTTAACTTGGTAAGAACGAGGTTACTGTGTTAATTTTTAAGTTTCTCAAGATTAAAGAAATTCACTACCTAGTTCAAAAGTGACAATTTTGAGTGTTTAAGGTTTTGGATTGAGGTCAAATTATAACTAGAATATAAACTACGCAGTTAAACTTAATCTAAACAAAGAATTAGATATTTAGAATTTAAGGCAATAAATAATTGAAATTAAAAGATGCGATTCAATTAATGAATAAATGTCTTGATTCAACTTTCAATTCTGAGTGGATTGATTATTTCACAATGTGATGTGCTTTTTCATACACGATCTAAGTTTCACGTAAAGGAAAAAGTAGATCGGAAAAATGTTTTTGTGAAAGCATACAAAATTCTCCATATCTCAGTTTTATGCTTATGTTTAGGATTATAAAACCGGAAGATATTCTTTTAACAATATTAGGGTTTTAGATTTAAAATCTTCATCTCAAAAATATAATAGGAGTTTTAAAATCCAAAAATCGTTATCAGTGATTACATAAAATGTGATCAAGGATTTTTGTTTTCGAAAGGTTTTGAAATAAATGAAATTAAATCTAGAAAGTGTATAGCTCTACGTGTACGTTTTCATACAATACACGTAGGTCTACGCACATCACAAAGTTTAAAATCATTCGCTCTTCTTTGATTCGTTGAATCAATAACTAAGGTTCTAGCCTAACATGGAATAGAAAACAATGCAAGCCATGTAAATAAAACAAAATATGAAAGTGAATTCATCAAATTAAAAGAAAGAATCAAATACCGTACTTTGAAAGAATGCGAAACGTAATAAATCTTTTAAAAAGAGTTCCAAGAAAGTGAAAGAACGTACTCTAAGAACAGTGAAAAGAAGCGACAGAAATAAAAGAAAACTCTCTGAAAAATATTCTTAACGACGGTTGGAACGGACTCCCAAAATAATCCCCTAAGGGTCCTATTTATAGAGCCCTTTACAAAACCCTAAAAACATATAAAACGGAGCCTTAAGTTGCCTGGTGGTCTGGACCCCTCGTGGCTACTGTCCGGATCACTCCGGACCACAGTATCTTGCTTCCTCCAATTTGCCTTGTAGTGGTCCGGACCATCCATGCTACGGTCCAGACCACAGTGTCTTTGCTTCTGCTAGACTTTACCGCAATGGTCCGGACTGACTGGGAGATGGTCCGGACTGTCCCCTACTCCGACTTCTGCTTTGTTCTTTTCTCCTTGTCCTTGCTTTAGTTCGAATAGGGGCTAGGGCTCGTTACCATTGATTTCTTCATCTTTATCACTGCTAATAACGATTATTTCCTCTTCTTTCTTGCATTAAAGAGAATAGAACAAATAAGTGATAAAGATTAACAAAACTTGTGAATTTATTAAACAATACATGTTCTATTGCTAAGTTATGAAGTTTATAATTACACTTTTCAAGTGTAATCAAGAGGTTTAACTGTGTATCAAAACCATTACGCCTAGATACTTCGGTATATCTAGAGTCTATTTCCACTCTTTACAATCATAATCTCACAATTTAATAATCCAATTTATAGTAACATTACATACAACCCAAAGCAATACATATAATATCTGAAATGTGAGGCTGTCGAGCCTAGCTCGTGTGTGTGTGTGTAGTGTAATACCTACTTATGTGGCAGTAATGCACCTGAGGGTGTTATATATGGTGGCTTAGACTCTAAATGCATTTTAAAGACTAATTTCGTAACTAGGGATGAGATTTGTATTTAAAAGCTGTATAGACTTGGATATGCAGGCATATGCAGTCTTTATGCATGAAATGAATGTGTGCTAAAAATGAAATGTATATTAAAAAATAATCTGTGAAAACTGCCTACATAACTTGCGAAGGGATCGGGTCAACATAGTTATGACCTAAGGTCGTTCGAAATATGTGCATGTGATGCAAACTACTCTATATTACGTTGGGTTTTGAAAAATGGATGCAAGAGCCTCACTCTAAGTTTAAGTTGGCACCTCATGCTAAACTAGGAATGCATGTGATGAACTGATTTGGATTCTAGAATGTGGTGGTGACAAACTAATGGCCTCAGACATAATCATTGGCCAGAATAGGATAACTATATGAGTATAAGGGAGTGATTGTTAAGTTTCATGTTGTGTAGAGGATTAGTGTGAAGAAACCTCGCTCATGAGATTTAAAACAAAAATTAGCATATCACACATAACTTATAAAGAGAGCCTTTTATGAAAAAAGACAGTTAGCGTTTTGCGCATAACTATAACTAGAAAAAAGAGTCTTACTCTAAAGTAAAAGAACACATAACACCTTGCGTGTAATTAGGAAAAGAAGCCTCGCTCTAGATGAGAAAAGGATAGTTAGCTCCTTGCACGTAACTAGGGGAATGAAATTTTATCAGGGAGCCCAACTCCAAGGGTGCACCTCGCTGATGAGTGGATGTTTATCAATTGGTAAAGGAGCTTAGCTCTGATGAGGAGTTCAGTTTCTTATGATGATGATTGAACTTGTGTGAAATAGGCTTAAAAGCCAAGTGTGATGTGGGTGATATATTTGAAATGACCAAATATTTTATGGACATGTTAAATGTTATGACAATTTATATTCTAACAGTTATCCCTATCATGGATGACAATTGAATGATACATATCAAATATATCTAACGGAGTCATGACTTAGAAATCACCGATTTAGCCAATCCTAAATCATTCTCAGTCTCTGAAGTGTAGCTCACTCCAGTGAATGCTCTAGATTGGTAAACGTTTGATTTTTAAGTTTGTATCTACCCAAGTGGCCATGCGTTTGCATGTATTTTAGTGTTCTAAACATGGTAGAATAGCACAACATGACAATCTACATGGTGGCATGGTATAACATGGTAATGACGTGGTGTGGCATGGTGAAACATGATGATATGTCATGATATCACGGTATAACATGTCATGGTAGCATGTGAACATGGAATAGTACGATGGTAGTATGTTTTGGGTGTCCTGTGTATGATGTCTAGAATTTTAATTAGTTATCTTTAGTAAGTACGATCAATATCATACATCGGACTCGACCAAAACTTGCGTTATCATCCTATTTATAAGCCTCCCTTTGTGTTATTAAAATATTCTCTCGACGAGCATGACCGAAAATTTATAGAATCCCACCTAGCTTTGTGCATAAAAATCCTACTTCACTTTGCGGATGGACAATTCTGCTTGACCTTATGGGTTAAAAACTCTGCCACTAACTTTTGTAGAGTCATTTTGGGTGGCATACCCTATTTTTTTAGGCCAATTTGGCACGTAACTACAAGCTTAGGCTAGTTCGAATGAGGTTCTGATATGTTCGAGCCTTTTTGGGATGTTTTGAATAGGTTTCTAGAGCACCAAAAGCTTTGTGATCTTACAGATCAAAATAGAGTTTGTGTAGAGCCAAAATTCAGTTGGAATGCATTCTGCATTACCTAGTTTTGGATGTTTGAATATTACTACTCCAAAATCGGCTAAAATGGTAAGAAGGTCACCTGATTCTTTCATTTGATCCCTATGAGCACCACCAAGATGACTTATGTTGCCCTTTTTGGGTATGAAAAATCCATCTGTGATGTCAGATTAACCTTCAAGAATTTTTGATGGATTGTCGACTATTGGTGATTTTTCAAGGCTTAGTTTCTGACGCACTTCTTATGTTTGATCTAGTCTGGCTCAGCTGAGGGATTACATCAAGAATTGTAACCTCAGCATCCATGTGAGTTTTGGAGCCTTTCTGACTTGGGTTGGTCGGTAGCATTTTTTTTGTTAGTAAGAGCCATTTTGAGTCCCTAAGGCACAGATGATATCTGAAGGAGTATTTTGGCTCTTCTGAGTCATGTCCTATTCCCTTTGGCATGTTATGACATGTTTTGTGTCTTCTTATATATTTGTGGATTAATTTAGGTAGCGTTGTTGACATTACCTTTCAGGTTCGTCAATAGAGGCCATTCTTGACTTCTGGACCGAGTTGACATTTGATTCTGAATCTTAGTTGTTTTGTTGATGTAAAAATTGTCTGTTTGGTGTCTTGAACACATATGTGTATTTTGGCGGAGTTCTACATTGACCTGACCTTTTAACTTGACTTCTCGCTATTATAGGGACTTGATCATTATTTTGCTAGATGTTTGCTCTTTATTAAATTCTGGAAGTTTGACATATCCTATGATTAAGAGAGCTTAATTAGTAGAGCACCATTTAATTAAAAGTTCTAAATATTGTGATTTTTAAGTAAAGAGGGCAAAATTGGAGCATCTTCAACATAAATTATGTTTTTATGAGAAATCTAAAACCCATTCCATGTGACTCCTTGCATACATCCCTTGCACAAGCATATGATGCTTAGCATTTGAATAGTCTCGGTAATAAAAGGAATATCTCTTTTTCATATAATCCACTTATACTCTATTACCTAACATGCTATAAGCCTTGAATGAGAAACAAGAGTGAGAAAGAAACTGAGAGTGCTGGAGTAGTGGATAGCTTGGTTTATGAGGACAAAAGAACTTCTTGTTGGTGTTTTTGGCTTGGCATCACCGTCTTCTTCAATTAGCTTTCCTTATTTTTAGATTTGTTTAGATTTCTTGTTTATAATTAAATGAGGTAGTATGATGAACCTACAATTCTTGAAGTTGATTTGTTGAGTTTTAGCTAAGTATGGTTACATACATGTCTTTTCTTTAAAATAATTCATGTTTTTATGTTGAAATATGAAATTAATTAGTTGCTCATGCATGTGTGTATCGATATGTATGTAATTGTTTTAACATGTTTCGAGGTGAATTCGTGGTTGTTTGAGATGTCAAAATGTGAGATTTACCTATATATAAGGTTATTAAGAGTTTATCTATATATATGTGGATATTTATATAATATTCTAAACATATAGATTTACTATTAGGGTGTTGAAATTTTGGATTTCTGGGTTTGAAAAAAAAAAAGGTTTAAAGTTATATAAGTATCATTTGATCAATAAGTCATATCATCCAATTGGTAGGCTCTTTCTAGGCTTACATCTGAACTATCTTTCTTATTGTTTGGATGAAGTGAGTATGATACACCTTTCAAAATGGTACTTAAACACAGTTCAAACTATTGTAGCCATGTTAGTTTGGATTCAAGCCAAAATTAAAATATTTCAAATGGTGGCCAAATCTAGCTTTACTTGTGAATACTGATAAACATCATTGAAATAAAGTGCCTTTTAGGTTAGTCATTTAGATTGTACTCATTTTTGTATAGAAAAAATTAGAAAGGTTTAGTTGATACGAATGGTGTTGGCTCGGTTTGGTTAAGTCCAAATGGTGTTAGCTTAAACGTCCTAATAGTATTTATTATTGCGTATGGTATATAGATTGTATGTTTTGCACAATGAGTACGATTAATATGATTTATGTTAGTACGATTAATGTAATTTATGCATGGTGATGAGAATTTAGTAATTGGTTGGTTAATATCCTATTGTAAGTCAACCAATCAACTTAGTTGGTCGCGATGGCTTGGGTGTTGCAAAACCATATTTTACTAAAATTGGTCGTCACTAGATTATACTACAGTGGTCAATTAAGATAATAAATCCCAAGGCTGGGTATAGACGGTGATTATAAGACATTTTTAAGTTGTTCCATTTCTTTATACCATAACCAATTGATATGTTATTTATAAGTTATCTTGTTAGATGTATACTATGTTATATAACACTTGTCATCCCTATTCTTTTTTCTTTTTGCAGGTTATACTTTTGGGTGGCACTGAGCAATCATTGTTAGACTTTTATATTGTTGGTTTACTTTAGTATTAATAATCAATTTGTGGGTATGTGTAATAACCTGAATTTTAAAATCTATATTTTTGGGTATGAGTTGTTTTTGGGGCTTGTTTAAGCTGTGATTGATAGGTTGGGTTAATTTTGACTGAGGTTATGTTAGATTTTAATTATGGTTGAACATATTGCTTAACACTCGAAAAATTTTCGAAACCTTGAATTGCTATATAGATAGGCGTTCAAACAGGTCTATCGTTTAGACAAGCGTTCGAATGGATCATTGTGTGGACAGGGATTTCGACGATTTAGGTATATTTCCTAAATTTAGAATTTTATATTTTCATCTTTCAACTTTAAATAAATAAATAAATACATACGTGTATACTGGTGTGTGGCTGGGGAGGAATGTTTACCGGGAAAGCCCTATCCCTTCTCGCTCTTCTTGTCATTTGTTTATTTTCTTTTCCTCATTTCTCCTCTTATTTTATTTATGGGTGTGTGTTTGCGTGTTGTGGGTTTTCAATCGAGAACAAAAAAAGGAGAGAAAGGCAAAGATACTAGAAAAGAGAAAGAAAGAGGTAAGCATAAAGAGTTGAAAAGGTTAGGGGTTGAGAGTACTCGAAGTAAAGGTGTTGGTGTGGTGAGTGACCAGTGAGGGTGGCCCTTGCTAGTTCTGTTGCTGTTGTGACGTTGATTCAACTTTTTTTCTTTCTTTCTTTTATTCCTCAGCTACTAGTTTCAGTTTTTTTTTTAATTTCATATTTTTATTATGCATTTTGAAGTGATATTTTGTACAGTGAGATGGGGTATTGATCGCATTGCATGGTTGCACTAATTAAACCTATAAGTATAAAGGATGTGGTTATAGTTTTACTCAGTAAGTTTGGAATCATATCTATAAGAAAATAATTATTTTAGGGTTATTTTAAAACAATCTTAATCTAAAAATGTAATATTTAAATAATATTATGGGCAAATAAAATAAATCATATTAGATGATTGAAAGATTTGGTCATCTAAACCTAAGGTGCATAAACTTAATTGACATAAATTTAAATAAAGCAATAAGATAAAATAAAGTGCAATAAAAATAAATCTAATTCTATTAGTAAGTAATGACATATTCATAAGAATTAAATTAATAAAAATTTTAAAAACATAAATTAAACACTAAACATTTAAAATTGAATGACTTTTGAATAAAAGAAACTAGTTGACCACAAGAATAACAAGCTCTAACATCTCCGCTCTACTCACTACCTACTACAACCATCTGTCCAGACTGCCCTGACCACATTCTAGATATTATAGTTAAAAATAATCCCTAAGTATAAAGGTGTGCAGTGTAATTTTACCTAATGAGTCTAGGATCGCATCCATAGAGAATGGACTGAATTGAATTGACAAAATAATTTTTATTCTAAATTTTAGGACTTCTTCAAATTTAATTTTAAAGGATAATTAATTGAAAATTAAAATAATTACAAATTAAAGTTAAATTAACAAAGTAATTGTTGAAAAAATAAAATAAAATAGTTATCTATTTTAATTGTGAATCTAAATTAGAATTTATCTATACCATAGATTTGTGTTAATTTATCTTAATTAGAGAAACATTTCAAGGATTAAGCAATTGGAAGATTTTGAATGCAATACATTTTTTTTAAATAAAACTAAGTTTGATATTTGATTTTTAAGAAAATTTTAATCCTATTAAAGTCATCAGTGATTGCAGAGAATATGGTCGATTCTAATAGTTTTTGTATGTTTAGAACCTTAAATTATTAATTTAAAATCCTAAAATAATTTCTATATTAAAGTTATTAGTACATAATTTTTGGCATAGATAAAATTTTATTTTTTGATCTCCATGTTAGACAGACTCCTAAATCTCTAACCAAAGTAGAAGGCGAAAAACGAAAAGTGACTTCTTTTATACACTATGAAAATCGCTAACCAAGCCAATGTGCCGTCTTAATCTAATATGCTTGAAATTAAATAAGTTAATATCAGAAAATGAAAGATAAAAATTGAATGTAAGAATTAAGTAACAGAAAACAACACCTGAACTTAAAGACTATAATCGAAATTCTAAACTGGAATTGAAATTGAAGGAAATAAAATGAAAATTTGAATTAAAATAAATCTACTAAAAGAATAAAATTGAAATGAAAAACTAATCTACCATACTACTACTTTTGATATCACTCCTACTACTAATATATGTATCTTACTTCCATTGCTCTACTTTCTTTTTTCGTTGTTGCCCCTTACTTTTATGCAAAACATTTGTATAAAAATGAGGTAGCGATAAGAGCGTTTTTGAATCTTCTGGTAGAAGATCTTTACAAATTTATATAGGCTTCGATGGTTCTCTTTCCATAGCTAGGTTCACCTGTTTGAGCTTTTAATTTTATTTGGGGGACCTATTCTGAAAGCATTCGGGTGTTAGAGGGACATCTACACTCACAACCTTTCTCAACTTTTCATTATCTTAAGGAACTATCAAAAGGAATACTTCATTACGACTAAATTTTTGCTTTTTCTTCTTCTTTTTCTTGATATTTTTGTTCTTTCTCGTGGCCACAGGTAACGTGAATAATAACATAATCTCTTCTTTCTCTTGGGAGGGAGGGCTAAGTTCAATTGATAATATATGGTGGTCACCTATCCGTTCCAAAGTGTCTACCCCTAAAAGCCATCATAAGCGGTAGACCACATTGCCATTAGCATGTCTATACCGTGTTACACAGCTCTTGGTGTGTTTAGAAGAAGATTCCTACCTTGAATTGTTCCTTTTGGGAAAAGGTGCTTTACTCATTTCAGACCAGTTGGGGATTTTAATCACGCACAGAAGATTGGAAATATCTTTTTCATTGTTTGAGAATAAAAGATGACATCTGCCATGGGAGCTTCATTCTCGTTCTAAAAGTGCATGGTAAGAAGTAGGGGAATCAAGAATATGAAACTTAGTGGGGGATTGAATTTATCCTACCTTGAGACTTACTTAGACATATCCCATTAACTTTTATCCTTGGCCCCAGTAACTATTGATTGTGATGGGCTGGTTGTTTGGGATTCCAGAGGTGTAGAAAGTGGCTAGAGAAAGGATATTAATACTCCCCCATCTATAAATCTCCATTGAAATTGTGTATCATTGACGGTTACTGGGTTGTAGAGGGGCAATTGTGGGTATATCGTACCTATCTATCCACTTCTATAAAGTTAGAGGGGGAACTATTGTCTCTAAGGGCTCTCTTCACAGTGCCATTTATGGCCATGCATTTTTCACCATTATCTTCAACAAGCTGAAGACAGGCTTTGGTTTGTGCTAAATTAGTGGAGAATGAAAAGCTGATATAATTAAAGAACTTTCTGAACATTAAAGTCTTGCTAAGAGTTTATGTCATCTCATTCTCAAACTCTGGATGGGTCGTCGGGTTAGGTATAACTATTTCATATGTCACTATCATCTCATATTCTTCATGGTGTGAGATCATCATTGCATTACACTATCTATCTTGACGTTGAAGGAGTAGGTCTTTTGGTGCATCCTGTGCCATCTTGTGAACAAAGTTTAGAAGGCCTAGACTTATGGTACCAACAAATGCCTAATTGTTCTTCTTCTCACCTTGTGGGGTAATTTTGGAGAGAGGATGAAAAGAGCACCATCCCGACCCTTGTGTCTAGAAGAGCCCTGAAAACTGAGATCGAGAGATGAGCTATCATGCATCGAGTCTCGTAACTACAAGAGTGAGCTAAATAAAACACATGCAATCACATTTTCCTATCCCAATTAGAGGCAAACCACTACTAGATGAAACATTTAAATAAAATGATAATACATAATAGAGCCTCGATTTTAACTAGGCAATAATGCTCCACAATATACATATTATACACTATGACTCAACCAGTCCAATACCACATCGACTGAATGACTATAATAAATGCATACAATTTTCTACTCCATCGAGGGCACAATATACACATATACTAATCTAAGATGAAATAGGACAATATAAAACTCCAAATCGAACTCTCCACTAGTATACCTATCTCAAACCTGAAACCACAACTATAGGAGAGTGAGCACTAATACATGCGTGCCCACTTTACAAGCAAGTATGTAGTATATGTCCTATCAGACTGCTAACATGACTATACTATATAATGCCTTTCACTCACAATATTCCATCCCATGTCCTAACATATCACCCACTAAAGTATATTAAATAACAACATATATCACACATAAGCAGGATTAACGTGCATTATTAAGACTTGGCATGTTATTATCGTACAACTAGTAATAACAACAACTAATAATAATTCCAGTATCATCATGTGACAACATCATTATTAATATTGTCTTATCATCATATAGTTGTTCATTATTCACCGTTTAGCGATTTCTAGTCTCTTCACTTAAAAAGATAAGAAACGATTAATGATGACTCTATAGACTATTAAATCCTTTAGAGTTATTTCCCTAAATCTTTAAATTTTACTAATCTTTACATTATCTTATAGCCATATAACCACATCATCTTAGCCAGTATTTCCTTTATGTTTCATACATTAATTTTTACAATTTATCAAAAGAATCTCAAACTTATTATAAGTCTATTTCAATAATGACCAAATCAAATTAAGTTAATTAATTTCTAAAACTTGTCACCATATTTCTCAAGATCATATCATTATTAACGACTTATTATTTAAATTCCAATAACCATAACATCCAACATTGTTTCCAGGTAACATCATTACATTTCCTTCATAACTAGAATCAACTATTTCAATGTCACTTTCTTTAAACCCATTTCCAAACATAACCCCACATACACACACACCCATTTCCAAACGATGAATTGACTAGCCATGATGAAATTCACTTATCCTATATTTAAGTAATAGTTTGAGTTATTAACCTCTAAAATTGATTTGATCAAAGTAATGCATCCTTACTAGGGACTAGCAAGATCCAAGTTGGGGGGGTATGATTAATCATATGAAATGACATATTAAGCACACTAAATGGTGATTGATCATGTGTAATAAGGGATAAAAATGAGTTAAATATCCTTAAATATTGTTCCTCTTTTGTCTTAGGTATTTACAAAAAAGTTGGAGACATAAAGAGTGAATTAACACGGAAAATGATGCAAAAAGAGCCCAAGGGAAATAAATTGCTCGGACCCTTGTTCGGAGGGTCCTCCATTTGGACCCTTATCCGGATAATGCTCCGTTCGCCCTCTTGAGCGCATGACAGAGAGTTAAAAATTGCAAAAGAAAAAAAAAAGGGGGGGCTCAGTGTAGCTATTCCCTTCGAACACCTATCCGAACGGTGGGTCATGTGTACCATGGTTCAATCGACAGAGAGGGGTGCAAACTACTGGTGATGGAAGAAATTGAAGGCATAACTACCCTTGTCTGGATGGTTGCTTTCGTGCAGACAAGGGTCTAGATAACTCGATGACTTTTAGAATTGATTTCAGTGAGGGAAAAATTATGACTTGTATAGGAATTTGATATAAATGGCTGCGATTTGCAATTGTTTTGATAGATAGAAATAGAGTTATATAGCTAGGTGAGAGTAGAGAGAATTTGAATCTTGTTTGGTAGATTAAAAAGTTTTTCTTAACAATTTTCTTTCCAATTTCTCTTTCAAACAGAATTTAGTGCAATGTTTTCATATCAACATAGATCTTTAAGTTTCCATTTCAATATGAGTGAGTAGTTTTCTTCTTGGATTCAAGTCGAGAATGGTAGCTGTTGAAGCGGATCTTTAAGATAATTGAGCTTCCATGAATGATTTCCTTAAATTGATGTGTGATTTTGATTTTATTTAGATACTCTAGAAGTCACTTGTTGAGGTTTGTTAATTCAACATTAAACTGTATAATTCATGTTAGATTGTATGTGAGTTACTTGGTTAGAATCTTCATGCACAATTATTTGATTTTGTATGGAGATTACTAATTAAGAACTCTCATGCACTTTATATGAGTTGTGTACTTCAAGTGTTTGGATTAATACTTCAATTAAGTTGAACTAATTTTCAATGCTAAATTGAGTCAATTAGGGCCATTTGACAATACTGTTATTTTTTTGTTGTTGTACTGTTCCCATTTTTTATTTTATGTTTTATGTTGCCATTTATTTTTTCTGAAATGAAAAATAAAATTATGTTTGGAAATACAGTTTTACTTATAATAATTAATTTTTTTATAAAATATTTAATTTTATTAATTTCTAATAATTTAATAGAATTTAAAAAAAATATTTCATATTAACTTAATCATATAATTTATTTAAAAAGTGAATAAAATATAATTACTATCTCATTTAATCCAATACATATAAAATATATTAATTATAATTTATTATAATATTTACTAAAATATATTTCATAATAATTCAAATAATTTAATTATGATATTTATTAAAAATAATTGAATAAAATATATTTAATATTATTTAAAAATAACTAAAATTAAATTAATTATTTAATTTAATTTAATTTAATTAAATAGTCTAATTATAATATTTATTAACAATAATTTAATAAAGTATATTCAATATTAGTTAAATTAATTAAGTTAAATTAAGTATAAAATTTAGGTTAAATTAATTAATTTAATTTTATTATTTATTAAAAATAATTTAAGAAAATATATTTTATATTGATTAAATTAATTTTTAAATTAAATTAATTAATTTAATAAAATATATTTTATATTAATTAAATTAATTAATAAATTAAATTAACTGAATTAAAAAATATATTTTATTAAATTATTTTAATAAAATATCATAGTTAAATTAAATTATGTTTTATCAAAAATATTTTATAAAATATTTTTTATATTAATTAAATTAAATTAATTATTGTATCAAATTTTAATTTTTTATTTATTAAATATAATTTAGTAATTAATTTTTCATATTAAATAAATTTATTATTATATATTAAAAAGAAATTAATAAAATATATTATATATTTATTTGGATAATTTATTTAATTAAATTGTATTATTTATTAAAAATAATATTTGTTTAATAAAATATTTGAATAAAGTAATTTGTTTTAATATGATAAAACAAAAATAGATAAAGTGATGATATTTATAAGAATGTTTGCACCAGAAAAAGAAAACGGAGTGAAAATACTTTTTTTGTTTTTGTTTTTCCGTTTAAGTTTTTGGTTTTTTGGAAACAAAAAAAAAAATATAAACAGTTTTAACAAATATGTTTTTATTGCCAGTTTACAAAATTGTGAAAACATAAACAGAAATACAGAAAACAAAAACGTTACCAAACGAGGCCTTATTATTCTCATTTTGATTTTAAAGTTATATCTTCCGATCTATTCAACCATAGAATGGATTACGTTATTGCTGTACCTTGAAGATCCATCGATATTGCTACTTGAGTTAACTTGGATGGAGATTTTTCATAAATTGTTTTAGCTAAATCAATGTTTCGGATCATTTCTCAACCATTTGAACATTAAACCAACATTCTTAGTGAGGTTTTAATTTTCCTTCAAAAGTTCCAAAAGATTTTGATTCTAGATTATAGCTCCCTATGAACACGACCCGGTAATCACCGTCTTTAATGTGCTATCGTAATGATCAACTTGCACTTGTGGTGAGTCCCCCTTTTTTTTTGGGGAGCATAACAAGCACAAGCCACGATGAGTTAAATCATCATCATCGTCATTTATGGATCAGAATCCAATGGCCATGAGGAGCCAAAATAAATATCCTGATGTAGCTACTAACCTACTTGGACGATAACCAACCCCTGCATATATTTAGAGCCTTCTAACCTAAAGGTAGACTTTATACCATTTTTATTTTCCTAGTATTTGCCAATGTCGCAATCACAATATCGCATTTTATTTATTTCTTTCCACTTTCTTTAGAATAGCTTATTCATAACCATCCACTTATCATCATAACAATTTATTAACGTTGAATCTCAACATCATAACCATTACACTTAACAATTCATCACTAACAATATGCTCAAATCATTACATCTTTTAATAATGTTATAAACAAATATCCTCTAACAATATTATTTACCAAATACCCCGATCATGTTTCTTAAATCACATATTTCTCATGTATAAAATTATAATATTGTTTAGTTTATAAAAATACCTTTTAAATGATTCGGTATTTAAAGGTTAGGATAAAACACATTTTTTATAAGGCAAAAGGGGAAAATTCGGATTTCTGGTCAGAGGGGTGCACACAGGGCCCCAAACCTGTGTGCCCGGATAAGGGCATGCATCTAGGCAGAAGATAGAAAGTCCGGTTGAGGCTTTGTTATTGGTTTTCCTCTTGTTGTTCACTTTGGATCTCAAAATTTGTTTAGTTTGGTACTAAAATCTTGAAATTTCTTATTTCAAATAATACCACATGACTTATATGAACAAAGGGCAATATTGATTTGAGATTTCAAAAAGTATGGATCAAGATATGAGGTTACTTTTATTTTCCATCCCACCGACATCTATATACACGTATACAACTTGCATATTCTTCGATAGTATGCTATCAAAAAAACTCAAAATGAACATACTAACATCTTTTATACATCATATATGCAAATAGAATGCATTAAACCTGTGATAAATAAAGAAAAACATAAACCAATGACTTTCCTGCTAAACTCTAAAAAACTTTAGAATACGCTTAAATAGTTAATCCTAACATCAATGTAATCACATCAACATTTTGAACACAACCCTAATTGCATAATTATAAAGTTAATTTGAAATTGATAATGGTTTAATATACCTATTGGCTTTCGGTTTCTCTCCCACTCTTCTTTTCTTCTTCTTACAAAACACTCCACACACATGCACACAGACATACATTTATTCATTCAAGCCATTGGGAGGAAGGTTTTCCCCCTCTCTCTTTCCCTAGGTTTAAGTAAGACTTGACCTATGAGAGGCACAGATGAAGTGATGATGATCGGTGCGTGATGAAGAAAGTCCAAATGAAACCAGAGCTACTAATGTAAGCACCTCAGGTGCCTAGCCTTCCCCATCTATGTGCCCAAGGAGAGGAGCTCGTGTGAACGAGTCCCTTTCTTTGGCCCAATTTTGCTTAAGTGTTGTTATTTTGGGCCCAAACTTCCAAACTAAGCCCAATTAATCTTGTTATTTCACCAAGTTAATCACATTTTACCTTTCATTTCATCATACTTATGTCCAAAATTATAAATTTACTTTAATTCAAAATTTTGGGTCATTACAAATAACTTAGGAAAGACCTTGGTCCTAGTGCTCGAGGTCCCACGTCCATACCTTAACATTGGGCTAAGATGAGATTACATTAGTTGAACATGAAGTAAATCCTTGCCTCCATGAAGCCTAAAAATAGCTGAATGTGAGACTCATGAGAAAGTGTTAATGAGTGACAGTCTCACGAGGTTTAAGTTAGGTGTTATAAGAAGCTACTAGACTAATATTCATATGGTATTAGAGTGTGGCTAACCCTAAGCGGGAGCTCTATCATAGCATACACATCATACTGTATGTTTTACTAGACGATTATAAAAAAGAATGACAAAATAAATCTCTTCTTCATTACTATACGAGACTTCTGGACTATTCTTCCATCTTATACCCTATGGGACTTAGTTATATTTAGAAGTTGAGACTTGATGTTGTTATATTAACATGTTATCCAAGGGTCATGAATCATATGATCTAATGAAGTATGTTTAAGAAAGCAATCAAGTTTAGATAGACGAATATGATGTATAATGAAAGGTCATTTGATACCACGCTAATATTTAATGAATCACAACCCTGTCGATTATGCCATTTTTATTCTATATAATCATGAGTACAAATATATTGTGAGGCCTAGCATGACAATGTATGTATTATAAGAGAGATTAGAAGTGCTAGATCTGGGGTATCAAGCAAGACTTGGAGATATAGTGTTAAATTAGTAAGATTGTAACTTAATATAACATTCATTATTTTGACTTTCTCATTTTTGGTCACACAATCCATCACGTATATGAAGAAATGAACAGGGTAAGTAAATTTTGGATGAGAGATGTTATATGCCCTTGTGTTTGAGTAGGAGATGTTACATTGGCCGATGGTATGTCCACATGGGCATTGCTTGCACCTTAAACAGGATACTAGATAAGTTCCAGTGTTAAGATAATTCAACGTTCGATAGAGATAATCTCTTAATTTTGAATAATTAAGATAAAATTTAACTCTATCCCTTAGTGGGTGGAAATAATTAGGTCTCTCTCTGCTATATATTAGATATGTGTGTAAACACACACTACACTATAATGTTCTTTTAGTATGTTTCATCTCTTTCCATATTTTCTTTCGGTTGTCTCTAAGGTACCATCTTAGTCCCTAGGTTCTAGTTTATGTGCTATATAAATACTCTAGTAGTATTCTATCAAAGTGAGAAGAAAGTCTATTTGTGAGTTTACTTTTGCGACAGATAAGGGTGGAAACGAGCCGAGCCGAACCAAATATCTATATGCTTTCGAGTCCAATTCGTAATAGAATAGGCAAAGCACAGTAAATCGAGCAAGTTCATGGATTTATCGACGACTCACTACTGGGAATCTTGGGTGCCGCATAGGGAGTGATAGCAGCAATTGGTCCTGATCTTTTCTCAGGACCATCCTACGGGATCGTAGGCCTTATTCTGCAGATCAAATAGCTACATAATTCCCCAGGCTCGAGTTTCAGTTTGAATATTTAGAAGCTATAGCTCAGCTTGCCAAAGGAATATAGTGTTCGAGCTTGGCTTACGAGTAGCTCATTTAAGCATGATGCTCGAGATAAGAATGAGTTTGAGCTTGAAAAGCTCAAATTCGAACTTAAAATAAGCTCGTTAATTTCAGGATGCATTGAAGTAAAATACTTTTTTATTTTTTGGTGATAATAGAGTCCCAAAAAAAAAAAAAAAAAAAAACCAAAACAAAAACAACTATACACATAATACAATTCAAAAGCTAAAATAGCATCAATGCACAGTTAATACCCCATTGCTCTTATTCTTTCATTTCAGTTGATCGCTCCCTTACACCAAATTCCTACTAAATCATCAATGCATCTTGCTAAATTGAATTGATTACTTTTTGAATATGAATGCTAAGCCACCCATTAGAATCTAGATGAAAGCTATATGAATGTTAAACCAATAAATCATACTAAAAGCTTTCCCTGTAAGTTGGGTATTGCCTTTCATAGAAGATTTAGACCCCATAGATGTCAACTTATAGGGAAAGGATTTCCACATGGTAAATAAAGACTTGAATCAAAACATATTGCTTTTCTCTATCTCAAAATAAGATCCTAGAATTGCATTGTCAATATCATAAAATTACATTCTATCTCAAAACAAAAACTTACATTACTAAAATTACGTAGCTTCGAATGAGAATTTTCTAATTATTGCATTATTTATCTTAAAATAAGATCCTAACTCCCAAAAATTGGGCTGGGAAAAAGATAAGAAAAAAGAAAATCAACAAAAATTCCCAATAGCATTCCTATGTAAAAAGAATACTTGTTCTATGCTACTGCTTGGTCCTTAGTGGCATTCTTAAAAATCTAAACATCATCATTCATTCCCCTTCCTTGATGCAAAAAATAGTATATACTAAGAAAACTTCCAGGCTATGCTTCTCCATTAGATAACAATGAAAGATAAAACTGCACACAACAATAATGACAATGAGAATCTTTGCTTAGAAAAAGGAATTGCAATTATACCATAAATAAGAACACCAAATATTCATAAGAAGTCAACTAATTCAATGAAACTTTTTCCTTTCTCAAATTACCATGAGTGTTGTTGCCTTTCTACTCAAACATAAGAGGGAAAGCTAGAATCAGAAATTGAATTATTATTTGACTTTTGATGTTGCAGAATTTGTTGGCTATGTATCAATTCACATTTCTAATCAGAAGTTTGATAATTATATTCACATGAATAATTCTCATAACCAATGATATCATGATTTGTTGGTATGTTATTTGGTTAGGGATTGAAATTTAAAAAAAAAAAAATTTATCAAAAAACAAAAAAATACAAATAAGATAGTATTCAAGGAATGCAGTCAATTATTTTCAAGCCAATGAAATGAAGTTGATACAATAAGGAAAAATGCTAGGATGGTGAGGAAGTTGTACATATAGCGAAGCTTTGTCATGTTTTTGACCTCTTGGGGAATGAGACCAGTTAGCTTGTTACTAAAGACTATTGATAGCTCTAAACCTAACTTGAAAAACTAAATAATCAAGAAAAATCAAATAATTTAAAGTATAATAAATACATTTATAACACATACTAGTATAAATTCACTTTCATGAAAAAAGCAGATTGAAATAATAGAAAAATTAGAACACTTAAAATGCAATAAAAGCAAGCTTCTACATCAAACCAATCACTGTTGGGATTTTCCCTGAGAGTTGATTTCCTTGTAAATTAGCCAAATGTACATCAGAGCTTAGATCTGAAAGACGTACCAAATGTACATAAGAATTGCAAATTTGAACAATTTTGTGCTACATATTTTAGAAAGTGGGCATACCATAGAAATTCTATCATGCATCAATGTATTTTTTGCAAAACTGGCAAGATCTTCTACAAAAGAATGATGCATTTTTTTTTTCTTGATATAGCTAAGACCCCAACCATTTTCTGTTACTGTCTAGACCAATAGAATCTAATCCTTCATGGACTGATTTGAAGACAATCATTGAAAACATAAGAAATTTTAAAAAGATAAATTTTAACATTCCATGAGTTTACTAGTACTCAAAACACTTCATGAATACAAGAAACACAAGTCTGCAAGATCTACTAATATTCAAAACAGAAGAAACAAAAAATATACACAAATCAGTCCACATTACAAATATAATTTTCAGCATTTCATGAGTTAATAAACATGACATTAAATTTTATGGCATCTTTCATAACATCACAAGGCCCATAATTCAGTGTGCCAAAATATAGAACTTCCGAATAATGAAAAACAAATATCATCTAATTAGATGTAATGAAATATTTATATTACTAATGAACATAATTACAAATAAAGCCTACCATGTATATAAAATCACATTGTTATCAAGGAATGGGCAAAGTGATTTCTTGTGGTTGTTTTTCCATTTACACTAATGCAAAATATTCAAATAAAATATTTTAATAGGTGTTATACCACTCTCTATAATATGACTAAATAGTTAAAATAACACAAAAAAAATAATATTACATTCGCCTTTTTCTTGATACCATGATGTGCGAAAATCCGATCACCCTTACACAAACTTCAATAGTTTCAGTAGCTAAAGAAGCACGGTATGAATTGATAACTCAGCCCAGCACTAAAAGTAGATTCTAAGGCTATGATGGAGATTGGAATTGCAAGAATATCCGCAATTATCTTGGATAAAATTCGAAATTTCAAAGTATTGGCCTTCCACCACTCTAATTTATTAAAATCGATGTAAGAACTTGATTAACATAAACACTCCGTCCTCAAGGTATTATCCAATTCTAATTTATCTAAAGGATTGCGGTCATTTGTTCGTACATAAGACATTAGTTTGGACCATCCTGAGGATGACGATTTGGAAGCTAAAGCTTGTTCCACCTCCAAAGAATTTCATTCCTCCACTACTTAGTTCTTCACCATGAAATTGCACATAATCATAAAAAATTTCATATAAAACCTTTTTAATTTCATTAACATTCCTTTTACACTTATCCTTCGAGTAAATTTAGGAAAACACATCTCAACTCCAAGGAGTTTACATCTTAGATCTAAAATATTGGCAATAGACAATACTAAATTGCATTTACCCATATATTTGTCAAACTTCTCCTTCATCTTCCTTGCTATTGCCCACATAAAATCAATATCATCATTTAAAACTTGGTCAATACTTCAGTAAATTATAATTAGAAGTGGGGTAGTCACTATTAAATATAATGCTAATAGCTACAATAAAAAGTTCAAATATCTTACAAAGTTTCTCAATTTTATTCTAATCCCTGATTCCAGCAAATTGTTATAACTTGGTTTCATATCTTTCAATCTTAGAAAATTCCCTAAATTTTATCATTCTTGCCAAAATATCGTATGTAGAATTCTAGTAAGTAGGATAATCCAAAATTAATTTTCCTTTTTTTTTTCAGATTGTAAATGTTGCACTATTTCATGAAATGTCCGGAGTCTCATCTCAGAAGAATTAAAAAACCTCATACTTTCATGTACATCATTGATCATATCTTTAATCTTAGTAAGTCATCTTGAACTAACAAATTTAGTATGTGCGCACAATATTAAACATGGAATAATCTTCCACCACTAACTAACCATGACATGGAATAATCTTCCACCACTAACTAACCTCATGGTTCTTGAAATATTTTCTTTTAAAATTCTCAAACATGTGCCTTTGTAAGAAGCATTGTCAATAGAAATAGAAAATAATTTGTTCTCAATCTCGAATCGAATAAACACTTATAAGTAGCATTAACAATAGCAACCCCACAATGAGGAGGTGGCACATGTTGAAAACTAAACACACATTTTTGTAGCCTCCATTTAGAATCAATTAAGTGGTCTGTAATAATCATGTAGCCAATCTTTTGATTCTGTGACCTTCACATATCAGTGGTTGAACTAATTTTACTAATGTTCTTTATTAATAATTTCAACTTATTCTTCTCAACTTCATTCACTGCCATGCAATTAGTCTAAAGGCTCATACGAGAAATCTTCTCAAACATGGGATTTGTAACCTTCATCATGAAATTATAACAATACTCTTCTACAACATTGGATGGATGCTCATGCATAAGAATCCAATGACCTATTGCCTCTCTCATTCGTGAATGGTCATACTCTCTATTAGGTTACATAAGAGGAGGATTCATTAACCTTTCATCCATATTTAAACTCATTGGGTGGAAGTTCAATGTTTGTTATTTTTTTTACTCCAATTTTCTTGTCGCACATGATTGTAAATGTCGTTTCATACGAGTTATTGTGCCAGTCGCAATCATTGATAGTTTAGTTTTACAATGCCTACATTAGACTTGACCCCGTTGGGAATATTAATTTCCTTAAACTCCAACCAAATAGCAGTTTTTTTTTTTTTTTAAAGCATTTTTGCCCTAGTGATCACTAGTGGTTCTTCAACCTGAATTGGCTCATCTCCCTAAGAAGTATCAATTTTAGTAGTTTAATTGTTTGGAGTAGGAGAAGAAGAAACACAAGTATGTGTTGAAGATGTGGTTTCTCTTGCTCGATATGACATTCCTATAAAAGTTAAAAACTTAATTTTCCTATAAAACAAATAGCTACTAATATTGAGTAACAAATCTTATAAAAAATATATATATCCATGTTTAACCACTAACTCAAAGTTTTCATATAAGGCTATCAATTAAACATTATTGTCATCTTAAGTTCAAATTAATGCTTATTTCTTCAAATTCAGATGTGCAAAAATGAAAATTATCAAATTCACAAAAATAGACAACAATGTTCAACATTGGTCAAGAGTATATTAGATGCACAAAAAAGAAAATAAAAACCAATTCATGTTTGCAAATATTGGTTGGAAGTAAATAAAAATATCTAGGAACAAATATTTTTATCTACTCAATATCATAACAATTTTGTTCCATTCCATATTAAATAAAAAATAATAATAAGAGAGAATGCATTTATAATTTGAACATGAAATGACACAGCACATCACATATGGTTTGTGTTGTGGATTTTCTTTTAAGAATATTAGTTTATAAAAGAAAACTTTAACATAGCAAAGCGCAAATTGCTTTTTGGATTTTAGTGAAACAAAACTCATATGAGAACGCAAAGTCTGAGATTTTTAGTTTTATCCACTTGCACGTTTTTCATGTTTTCACTTTTTGATTTGCAACCTTTAAAAAAAAATATATATTTATATATAATATTTTTAGAAAAGTACAAGGTCAATCCTTCCTCTTCTATATATAGCGGGTTTGGTTTCTTTCTATTGTTCAAATTTTCAACACTGATCTATTACAATTAAATAGAACAAATACAAGTATACTTTTTATTTAGTGATTCCCAAACAAAGAATACTCACACATTTTTACTCACCTTCGAAAAATAATAAGATAGAGACACAAATTTGTAGAGCTTCTTTAGGTGTGAAGAGAATGCTTGTGTTTGAAATCACAGTCAAATGATGCACACAAGTTGTTGAAGATGGTCCTTCCAGCAGCAAAGTGTTTGGTTTGGAACTGATAGTCAACAACTGAGTAGCGTAATTTAAAAATGAAGAATGAATTTTATTTCGAACATAGCCTGCGTATGCAGAGGGTTTTCTAGGTTAGGGTTAGCTAAGGACAAAACTATGTCATTTCCTTATCGAGCAGTTCGCGGGCCTTACCAGCAAAACCATAACAAGCCTGAGCTTTGCTCGATTCTTTACCAAACCTTAAACAAAGCTCGTATTCGGCTTAAATCTATTATGAATCGAGCTTTTTATTGAGTTGAGCTCGAATAGTTCAATATAGACTCGATTTATTTCCACCTCTAATGACAGGGGAGCTTGTAAACCAAGTAAGAGATTCTGAATCGAAAAGTTTTCCATATCAAAGGTATATCGAAACACCTTATTCTTATTTTTACATTTTCCAACCTAAATTTTTATTACACACAATTGCACATTGTGTAGAAACTCATTACATAATAGAAAATTCAACTGTTTTTGTGTAGAAACTTGTTACATAATATAGAAATTCAATTGCATTTGAATTAAAAATTTATGCATTTGAAATGTTAGTTTATTAAACTAAAATTTTTTAATCTGAAATTTCATGTTCGAAAGAAACTAAAAAAATAATAAAAAAAACTCTAGTCAAAAAGTTAGACCTTAAAAAGATAATAATTTTATTAGTAAATAAAAACTTTTGAGAAATAGAAGTTTTATAAAATAAAAAAATTCATAAGACTTTGATAAACGTAAAATCAAATTCAAATCGTTTTATGTTATAAAGTAGAAAAGGGAAGAGCTGACATTTGGTTTGGTTTTGATGTCAACCCCAAAAACAATAAATTTGGGATTATTAAATTATAATTTAATGCTTATTTCACTTACAAGCCCTGTAGTATGGGATGGCCATCTCGGCCGATCCGTTTGTACCTTACCCGATCTCTACCCCAAATGGGTAAGGGATTTGAGGATTTGTTGGGGATTGGGTAGGGTATAGGGACAGTTTTTTAAAAAATTTGGGGATCGGGTAGGGTATGGGTATAAGCCAGTCCCTGCCCTATACCTGCCCCGTTCTCTGCCCCGTTCCCCGTTCCGTACCTACCCCGTTCACTAACCCGTACCCCGCCCCGTTCTCATACCCGATACCCTCATATATATATATATATATATTTAGGGTTAATTAATGTTTAGATCTCAGCTGAAAACTCTTCGTCTCAGCTGAAAACTCTTCGCTTCCCAAATCAACAACCCTACTGGTGCCAAAAACCCCCCTCGCGCCGCCGCTGTCCACGCCGACCTCTCCGATCCCGCCGAGGTCAAGTCTTTTTTCGACGTTGCTGAGGTCAAGTCCCTCTTCGACGCCGCCGAGTCAACCTTCAACTGCTAACCCCAGAGATGTCGTTTCTCAGATCGGTTTTCCTCCCAAGGTGAAGCGTCTGTAGGAGCAAACAAGCTGATGGGTTTGTGGGGATTCTCTGTTTAGTGGTACTGTTTTGGTCTCTCTCTCTCTCGTTTTTTTTTTCGGGGTGTTTTGTACTGTTCTTTGTTTATGAGGCTGGTGTTAGTTCCTTTGTACCATGACCTCATGCATTTCTCTGTGTTTTGGAAATCAACGAGAGTTTATGGATTAATTTTCTATTATACATAATTTGTATTTGTATAAATATGCATCAATTAGGAAACAAAAGAAAAAAAAAAAAAAAGACGGCAGAAACAGCAGCACTACACTAAACTAGAATTTGTTCCACAAATTCAATTCGGTGCTATCGTGCTAGATTTCTAGAAAAATAATCAGAATCCTCTAGACCGGTAAAACTCATCTCATTAGTTGCTTTTCCACTGGCTATGTCAATAATCATATTGTGAGAAGTGGAGTCGAGTTCAGGCTGAGGCAAATTTACAAACTGGTTCTGATTTTGCCAAATCTCCTACAGCTGCAGTGCACACCAGAGGTTGCCCAGAACATTATCCGTCGACGGACGTTCATTTCTTTTATCTTCCATTTTAAAAATATTAATGGTGTATTATTACTTTGTTTGATTTTTATTTACTAGAATTAAAGTATACATTTTGGGTATTCAATTCTCCGTGAGGATCCCTGTTCCCCGTTTGGGACAAGGATAGGGGGTAAAATAAATCTCCGTTGGGGATTGGGTAAGGTATGGGGATTGATTTAGGTTCGGGGATTGGGTACAGGATAGGCGTACCCGTCCCCTACCCGCCTCGTGCCCATCCCTACCTGTAGTTTTGATTTTGTATATCTAGACTTTTAGGTTTCGTCAATATGCACCTAAATATCTTAAAGTTTGTATTACATTTATTTTAACCCATTCTGTTAGATATTTCATTTAAAAAGTAACTTTTGACTAATTTAATATTTCAAATTACCTTTATACTCTTACTATTAATATAAAAAAAAAAAAAACATGGGAAATGAAAACTAAGAGTAAAGTTCATTCGTTATTATTTGATACTAATGGAAAGGAAATAGAAGAGTATGAGAAACTAAAATTTTTTCTTTTTCATTTTTAGTTTATTAGATTATTAATAGAAAAAGTATTGATAATTTATATATGTATAATTACTAATTTGTATATAATAGAAATTTAAAATATTAATGTGAAGTATAATAATTTAAATTACTAATATAGAAAGTATTCACAAAATATTAATAAATTAATTGTAGTGTAATTTTTATTTTCATGTTTAGTTTATTAGAGTACTAATAGAAAAGAATAATGATAATTTATTGTGTATAATTACTTATTTATATATAATGTAAATTTAAAGTATTAATCGGAAGCATAATAATTTAAAAACTAATATAAAAAAGGTTCAAAGAAATTTCTTAAGTTAATTATAATATAACTTTTATAATAAAGAAAGTACAATATATCATAATATAAATATCAGTTTTATTAATACTAAGGAAATAAAGATAATTTCATAGTGTTGGATTGATTAAAGGTTAGTTTTTGGATGAAATGTCTAATAGAAGATGTCCGAGTGAATATTATACAAATCTCGAGAGTTTAAGTGTAAAATTATAAAACTTGTAAAGTTAGGTGTATGAAGCTAAAACTAAAAGAGTGTAGGTGAAATAAACCTTACAACTTAGAGATCGTTAGGGAAAAAAAGGTTAATATCTTTTTGGTTCTTTTTCTAAAATTGGTGACTGTTTAAAGAAAAAAAGTTACTCGGTTTTTGATTTTTTTCTAAAATAATCAAATTTACTCTCTTATATTTTAATTTTTTTAAATCTTAAAATGGGAAAATATCAAATTAATAAAAAAAATTTAGAAGTCAACTTTTTTTTCCCTCCTAAGTACAAAAAAAAAAAAATTTATTTTTTGTAATAATTATCCACTAACTAATTTAAAAAAAAAAAGTAATTATTTTTCTTCCTAAACTTAGCCTCGCCCATCCAAACGGATTTAGCTCGTCCGAATCCCAAAGCGTACATTTAGGGTATGTTTGGAATGACAAAAAAGAAATAAAGACCCAAGTTGAAAAAATATTAGGCTCTATAAATATCTATAAATTTGAATTACGAAAATATAAAAATTAAATTTTTTACTCGTTACACAATATAAGATATTAATTTTTATAAATTTATACTATTCTAAATAAACCAAAAATAAGATAAAATGAAATAAATTATAAATTCATAATTTGTGTAACAAGATAAAAGATAAATAATTTTTTAAGTTTTAAATATTTTTTATTATTTTTAAAAATTTTTTGATTATTCCAAATAGAACGGTAAAGATGCACGAACAAGAGCTTGCATCGAGGATTCCACTTTATAACTTGTAAGCCATGTTTGATTGTGGGATTAAAAAGGGGGAATTGGACTGTTAGTCCAGTGGGACCTAACATCCTTTATTTAGGTTTGCAGAGTAACTTGGGACAAGAAGTCCACTTTGGATGGTATATCCCCATATTTTGGGGATGAGTAATACCATGGGGTATGTGGTATTACTCATCCCTCATCTCTGGATTTGCTTCCCGTCAAAATCTAAAGGTGCAGAGTTAATTTCTATCACATCTTATGTCAAATCACATATTTTATTCCAATTTATTTCCCACCAATCAAACACTAAGAAAATAAATCCACATACAAAATTAATCTCATGTTTTATCCAATCTCATGGTATTATTTATACTACATCCTTCAATCCCACTAAACAAACATAGCCGTAATGATTAATAATGTTTTTGGTAGGACTGGACTGACGTGTGTAATGTTCACTTCGCCACTAGAAAGATACATGGGATAAATCCGAGTTTTTTTTTTTTTTGTTTTATTGATGTTTCACGAACTTTGTATGGAAATCCTGTCGAAACAAAAAAATTTGAGGAAGTGCTATTAATGAAAAATTACGATTTGAGATCGCGGTTTTTGGGTAGCAGTTAACCTTAAAATTGCTATTTGATAGGGCAATTATTGAGAGCAAAAAACCGCCATTTCGAAGAACGATTCTTGAAGGCTTACAACCTTGAGTTGAAAACGTGGTTCTTACCTGAAAACACGATTTGAGATTGCCAATTGTCTAATATTTGCTACCGAAAGAAAACGAGATGAGTTCCTGATAATTTCTATTAAGCAAAGGGATGAGGGCGAAAAAGGAAATGCTTTGAATGTGAGAATTGTAATTCGAAAACAGAGTTATCAGATGTTGGGGTTCGTATTTTTCTGGATTCGAGCATCCAGTGCAGTTTTGCTTGATTAATAATTAACAATGGTTATTTGAAATAAATAAATTAGAATTTCATTAATTACCAAAAAAAAAGTTAGAATTTCATTTAGAAATTGAGTTTGTTAATTTTTCCATCACTCTTACTTTTAGTAATTTTATTTTTCTTTAATTTTATTTATTTATCTCTATCTATGATTTAGATTGGATTTCATAAATTTTAATTTTTATATTAATTTATTGATATTAATAAATTTAATTTTTTTACCAAAAAATTAAAAATTACAATCATACACTAATATATATTTTAATTAATGTTTAAAATAATTTGTTAACATTAATTAACTTATTGTTTTAGAAAAAATATAAAATTGCAATAGAAGGTTAGTGTCTATTAAATTAATGCTATATAAAAGTAGGTTTCCTAGTCATATTTAAATAAAGCTAAATATATAATTATTTTTTAATTAAACATCCATATTATTTTTTAGCTTATCTTTTCATGTGTTTGTGTAATTTTTTTATTACATCTAATTTTTTATTATTTTTTATTTTTAATAGATATGTTAACAAAAGAATTTATCAAAGACATACATGATTAGAATTATAAAAGATTATTAAAGAGTTATATTTTTTTATCTAGATTTTTATTTTTTTATTTTATCTAATTTTTTATTAAGTCATTTTCAAGAACGAAAACAAAATATTTTTTTTCTTCTCTAAATAAACATATATTGATAAATATTATGCATTTAACAAGCATTTTGCTTATACATTAATAGTTTTGCACACCAAAATATACCAAAAATTAAAAAAGTTTATCAAAAATTTCCAATCAAATTTCACTAGCACCAACTTTTTCTTTATTATTATTGTTTTTTTATCATCCAAATATATATTAGTGTATGATTGTAATTTTAATTTTTTTGGTAAAAATATTAAATTTGTTAATATTAATAAATTAATATTAAAATTAAAATTTATGAAATCCAATCTAAATCATAGATAGAGATAAATAAATAAAAAAATAAAAATAAAGAAAAACTAAAATCACTTAAAAGTAAGAGTGATGGAAAAATTAACAAACTCAATTTCAAAAATGAAATTCTAATTTTTTTTTGGGTAATTAATGAAATTCTAATTTATTGATTTCAAATAACCATAGTTAATTATTAACCGCGCTATACTGCACTGGATGCTCGAATCTAGAAAAATTCGAACCCCGACGTCTGATATCTCTGTTTTCGAATTCCAATTCTCACATTCAAGGAATTTCCTTTTTCTCCCTCATCCCTTCGCTTGACAGAGATTCTTAGGAACTTATCTTGTTTTTCTCGGTAGCAAATATCAGACAACCGACGATCTCAAATCGCTTTTTCAGCTAAGAACCGCATTTTCAGCTCGCGGTTGTAAGCCTTTAAGAACTGCTCTTCAAAATGACGGTTTTTTGCTCTCAATAATCGCGCTATCAAATAGCGATTTTATGGTTAACTACTTCCCAAAATCCGCAATCTCAAATCGCGATTTTTCATTAACAGCACTTCTCTAAATTGTTTTGTTTCGATTGCATTTCCATACAAAGTTTGTGAAACATCAATAAAACAAAAAAAAAAAAAAAAAACTCGACAAATCCACTCCACGTGGATCTGATTTATATTGTCTACCCCACCTATCATTCCACCGCCAACTTTATTATCTAATTAAAACTCTGTTTAATTTGTTATAAAATCTAAATAATTTTAAAATCTTTGGTAATTTTTAAAAATTATACATTTTTATTTTATCATATGAATTATAAATTTATAATTTACTCATTTTATTTAATTTTTTATCACTTTAAAAACAACCTAATTTATATTATCATAGGTTAAAAAATAATATTTTTACTCTAGGAAACACTTCTTCCTCCGATTAGAAGGAGTGTCCTTGCTTAACCTTTTAGAAACAAAAATTTGTTAACTGAATTTGGAGTGTAAATTAGTAATTGAAAAGGGAAAAAAAGGATAAGAATAAAGAAACTAAAAATAAAATAACGAATAATAAAACATAAAATTTGAAATATGTACTTTCATCTAAATAAATTAAAATTATAATAAACTAAAATTTACTTCTTAAGATATTAATTTGTTAATTTAATTAACTTTAAATTTTTTAAATTTCATATTTTTTTAATTTTTTGTTATAATCAAACAAGAAAAAAATTTAACTCTCTATCACTTTTTTTTCCTTGATAAATTTTTAATCCAAGCACAACTTAATTGAATATAAATTTAGGCTTTAAAAACAATAAAATTATTGTCTTAAAATAGAAAGAGAGGCGAGCAAAAGAAGAAGAAAATTTGATAAACATAAAATAAAATAATAAAAAGTGAGAGAAAAATAACTAAAAAAGGAACTATTTCCCAAAAAAAAGAAAAAAAAAAAACAATTGGAAAGTGGGATGAAACACGCACGTCACCTCTGCACTCTTGCATATATTATGCATATTTTATCTGAATAAATTATAAAATATAACATAGTATAACAAAAGACATTTATCAATATACTGATTTTTGCAGTTTAGTATAACAAAAGACATTTATCAATATTCTGATTTTTGCAGTTTAATTAATTTTCTTTTTATAATTTTTATATATATATTTTTATTTTTTATCACAATTAAAATATGAGAAAAAATTTTGATTTTTTATTATTTTTTCTTTTATTTTTTTATTCAAACATAGCTTGAATGAATATAAATTATATTTTCAAAATATTAAAATTGTTTGAGAGATATGAGTGAGAGAAAAAATTAGGTAAATGTGAAATAAAATAATAAAAAATAGATAGAAAAATAATTAAGGAAAGGCTAACTGACTTTTAAAACAAATGGGAAACCAGGTGGAGAAGCACAGATCACCTTGTTCACATTTCATTAAAATATATATATATATATATATATAGCATTTTATTTTTTTCTTTTTCGAAATTAAAATCACCAACTTTAGTTGAAAAGCTCACAAATGAGCTGATTAGGCCCAATTGTTTCAATTAGTGTTTACAAATCTAATAAACGATTTGGACTTAAGGTAGCGTTAAAAAAAAAAAAAAAATTTAAAATTTGGTGTAAAATTGATTGTGGTAAAATTTAATAAAAGGAAATTAGAAAATTTGGAATTTTTTTAAACTTTTTGAGAAAATGTGAACTCAAAACGGAGCTTAAATTTGTATTTTTCTAATGATTTTGAATTATTTTGACTGTCTAATCATTATAGATTTTCAAAATACCTAATCATTGTTTGGGATATAGTTGAGATGTATAATTAGATTTAACTTTATTACATAATTAAACTGGTCGATCTTAACTTTGAGCATATCTAGAAAGTCTAAAATGATTAAATCTGTTTAAATCATATTTGGAGTATTCTAGTGTTGGTCAAATGTTGAAATGAATGTTTGGTATAACTTTAACAGTAGAATCACTTATTCTTGATAGTTAAATAGTCGAATGCCCCTACTTTGAATCTTTTGAGTTTATCCATACAATTAAAGTTGACAACTTGCGATTTGTTTGCTTCGAACTAATTTGATTATATTGACATATATATACATACATACATGATTAGAATAGTGGGTTGACACTAATTTGTTCCAGTCATGGACTTTGCTATGCTGACTGGTTAGGCTTTCATCTTTACGAGTAGATTAACAACAGTTTGATTCTGTTGAGCATCCTTTGAAATAGTATAAAAAAAGAAAGTGTCTACAAAGTAGGTTTATGTAGTCTTTCCAACTAGGTTTAAAGGAAACTTAAAAGTGAGTCCATTAGGAAATAAGAAAAGCACACAAAAGATTATTATTATTACGTCAAAATTCTTTGTATTTTCTTGAAGAGAGTTAAGAAAAGCTTCCCATTTAGTTGGAGAATTATCGTTTACCTTCAACATTTAATGTATTCTAAAAAGGAAAATACATTAAAAAAATGAAATAATTCAAGGCTTTTTTTTTTTTAAATTTTAAATTCAAATTATCATGTCATTCTCATTAATCTTTAAGTACAGACAAGAAGACGTGGCATTATTATGCGAAGGAAGAACCATTTCTTATTAATTACGGGTCTCACACCATCATAATTGCTATGGTCATATTTCTGAAAGTGCCATTGTCAGCCTGGAAGCGTAGAGGAAGATCTGGGTGTTTCTTGAGAGTGACATTATCATGATTTAGAATCAATTTATCAGAAATGAGGGCTTGAAAATGGTGAAAAGAGGCAGTGATGAAGGTGAGATAGAGAACAGCGTTTCAATATTTTCTCAGAAGCTTAATTCACGAGAAACATTAAGGACAAACTATTGCTCACATTTTCCTTTGATAACAAAGCAATAGGCGTCGTTGATGTCACATCCCAAACCTTACCAGGGGACCACCTCCTATTGAGACTATAAATTTCCCGTCAGGTCTGCCAGACAGGGCCAAATACCATCGTCAGCAAAAGAACTATGCAGATGGAGCAAACTTTTTTACAGTGAAAATCAAGAATCAATAGTTAGATTAGTGAAGCTATTAATGTGAACCTGAAATCCAGGTCCTTCACTTTAGTATGAGCATTAGCTTCATCAAGAATAATTTCCATGCTAGGCCACTTGAAAACCCTTAATCACTAGTAAACAGTATATCTGTGTATTTGTCCCCTTATGTTTAACAAAGAATTACATCTGAAAAGTCCAATTGCATGTCTATTTAGTCAACAGTTATTGCATCCAAATATCCTTCTAACAGCTGAGGAAGAAAATAAGCCCCTTACGATTATAAAGATAGTCGAGCATAATAAGGTCTTCGGTGGTTTCATTTTTCTGTTTGATAAGTATATACTCAAAAAGGTACCAAGTGGGTACCATTGCTGCACAGCCAAAGGGACTATGCGAAAAATCAATAAAAGAGGAATCTTTAGTTCAGAGGAATAACTTTTTATTTTAAGAAAATAACCATAATCAGATTTGATCACACAACCCAAAACAATAAGGTTCACTGCAGGTGGTTTGGAAGATGAAGTCAGCCAGTGTGGAGGATTTGCGGGTGGAAGCACGGAAACGCTTATACTTAGGAGGCATGATTACCTGTGCAATTACATGCTCAAGCAAAAATGCTTATCCTTGGAAGGAACAATGGTATAAGCATTAAAAAAACATCCAAACAATGTCTCTACCAGTGCATGTTTACATGCATGTGCAGAAAATAGTTGGATGACAGCAAGTTCAGAGACTTAACCAAGAATGCAACCATTATTTAAACTCTTTTATGCTAAATTTTGTGGAGGAATGTCCCCCAACTACCCTCCACCGAGAGCGAGAGAGAGAGAGAGAACCACATTTTCCAAATTTAAAATTTCCTTAATGCTTGGACCTAAGTAGAATTAGATTCTTCCAACACGTTAAAGTTCTTTGAAACACTAAATCCTATAAAGTTTGAAGTATGAATTGCAGGATCTGGTATGTTTATTCTGAACCAAAAGCTTTGCATGCTGAAAAGATTCCTCCATACAAGGAAGGGGCCAAAGGTGCAAAGGTTACAAGGACCAAACAAAACTACGTTTACCAAATCTAACAATTTTCTTTTTTGTTTTTATGTCAACGTTCATGACAAAAAAATATCCCATGGCACAAAAATCTATAGCATGCAGGAGATTCTTTATTAGCGCAAACAAGATGAACTTTTTTGATAAGCTACGAACATGAGACAACCATATAAATCAAATAATCATTGAGTTTTTCTTATTGTGCTGCAATAAGTTGGTTGAAAGGGGATATAGATCCAGATATTGAGTTCTTCATGAGTATTGTAGAGGGACCGGTTTTTTAATTGCAGTCGCTTTTTTTTTAATAAAATTCTTTATTTATCAGAAAAAATAAATTAATAAGTTTTCCAATATTTTCATCCAGCGTATGCTTCGAACAACAAAATGTATGGGAACACCAACTTGCTAGTGTAAAAGCCAAACACAGAAAATAAAAAAGTATAACTGTTTTCTCATGTTCTAGGACATCTCATTATCTTTTTTTTTTTTTTTTAGTAAATGAAGACGTCTCATTCTCTACCATGCAGTAAGGTATTAGCAGAATGAAGGATGATATCTACCTCGCCTCCGACAACAAGCACATAACCCTCATCATTAAGAGTCAATGCTAACTGTTGACCAACATATTCCATTTGGTTTAGGACTCGAGACTGTTGACTTCATCCCATTCAAACCACCTAAGCCGACAATAAAAATCCAAGAACAAAAGGCAAAACAAGTTAATATCATCTTCTAAAACAAATTGTAACAATAATAATGAAGGCTCAAAAACCGAAATCAGTACTTCTTCTAGACCATACGCAAACGGGAGCCATTCCCACTGGCTAAAATATAAATATTTTAATCATCGTTATAGCATGGTCTGAATTGTGTATCATATCAACTTAAAAGTACCATGAAATATATTTTTGTTATAATTATCATCTATAAGTATCACACAATATATTTTTATTATAATTATCATTTATAATTTGAGCTCCTTTGGCATGGATAATTGTATTTAATGGGTGGCCTTGAAGCAGCAATAAGGTTGTTTCGTTCAAGGATTCAAACCTCAAAATTAGCCTCCTTGCTTTACAAAGAGAAGGTTGTCTGCACCTAAGCCTCCCTAGAGCTTTGCTTACAGAGTGAAGGTTGTCTATACCCAACCCTCTCCAGAGGCCGCAATGCAGGAGTCTTGTGCATTGACTTACCTTTATATGTGTGTGTGTATCAAAATAATGGAACTTCGTAAACTAGAAATTTGTTCTTTCATTTTTTTGTATCAAAAAAGGTATTGGAGATGTGCCTAATGATGGAAGTCCAACAAAGCACATATGCCTTCTGATATTCTTATCATACTTTATCCCAAGAATACTTATGTTTTTATCGAATTTTCTATGTCGTAGGTGCATCTTAATCAAAGAACACAAATACTCTCCTGCAAATAGTATAGTAACTATACCATAGATGAAATCCCTTGGCAACCCCAAGAAAGAGTGACTTCTTTATATTCATGGTGGCATTTAGGCCATGTTTGATTGTGGGATTAAAAGGGGGGATTGGATTATTAGTCCAGTGGGGCCCAAAATCCTTTGCTTGGGTTATTAAAATAACTAGGGACAAGAAGTTTACTTTGGATAGTTTATCCCCTATTTTGGGGGATAAGTAATATCATGAGGGGTGTGTTATTACTTATACCCCACTTCCGGATTAGTTTCTCGCCAAAATCTAAAGGCTCAAAATTATTTCTTGTTATATCACATGTCAAATCATATTTTTTATATCACTTTATATCCCTCTGACCAAACATTAAAAAAATAATCCTTCGTAAATAATTAATCGTGTACAAGCATTAGATTAACTTTCCTGACTCAAGCTAATTATCAAAAAAATGTTGCCTAACCAAAACTATAGGAAATTAGGAAATACAATTTGGACAGAAGAATTTTACGATATTGTAAGAATTGGAGTTATGAGAAATGCAAAAAGAAAAGTCTTATGCTGGACATGGCAAAATGAAAAAGAAAAGAGAAATAGGAATTGACGAATTTGTGATATGGAAAGAATTGGTTGTCAGAGAAATGCTAAGGACACGAGTCCAACGAGCATCAATGGATGAGATTTGTAACGACCTCAAAGCTCTCTAATCCAAGAATAATGCACAAAGTGATAATTAGACTTATTAGAGATGGAAAAAAGCACGTGTGATGTACAATTTAGGTAAAATGGAGGGAAAACAGAAAATAAATTAGAATTTGGGCTGCAGAATTTTACCAAATGGTAAGCATTGGAGTTACGAGAACATAAGAAACGCTAAAAAGAATGCATTACGTTGGACACAAGCAAAATGAAAAAAGAAAAGAGAAATAGGAATTGACAAATTTGTGATATGATAGGAATTTGTCGTCAAAGAAATGCCAAGGACACGAGTCCAAGCTGCATCAATGGATGAGATTTGTAACAACCTCGAAGCTCTCTAACCCAAGAATAATGCAGAAAACGATAATTAGACTTCTTAGAGATGCAAAAAAGCATGTGTGACTAACGACGTAGGTAAAATGGGGGGAAAATAGGAAAAAAATAGAATCTGGACAGAAGAATTTTGCCAATATGGTAAGAATTTGAGTTACAAGGAAATAAGAAATGCAAAATCGAATGTCTTATGTTGAACACAGGCAAAATGAAAAAAGAAAAAAGAAATAAGAATTGACAAATTTGTGATATGATAAGAATTGGTCGTCAAAGAAATGTTAAGGACACAAGTCCAAGGGGCATCAATGGATGGGATTTGTGATAACCTCGAAACTCTCTAACCTAAGAACAATGCACAAAATGATAATTAGACTTCTTAGAGATGCCAAAAAAAAAAAAAAAAAAAAAAAAAAACTAACGATGTAGGTAAAATGGGGGGGAACAGAAAAAAAAATAGAATCTGGATAGAAGAATTTTGTGATATGGTAAGAATTGTAGTTATGAGAAAATGAGGAATGCAAAAAAGAAAAAAAAAAGTCTTATGTTCGACATAGGCAAAAAGAAAAAGAAAAGAGAAATAGGAATTTATAAATTTGTGATATAAAAAGAATTGATCGTCGAAGAAATGCTAGGGACACGAGTCCCATAGGCAGTAATGAATGCGATTTGAAACGACCTCAAAGCTCTTTAACCCGAGAACAATGCACAAAACGATAATTAGACTTGTTAGAAATGAAAAAAAGCACATGTTACATCCAACATAAGTAAAAAAAGGGGGAATAGAAAGAAAATAGAATTTGGACTTGAGAATTTTGCAATATGGTAAGAATTGGAGTTCTGAGAAACTGAGAAAAGCAAAAAAGAAAGTCATATGTTGGACAGGGCAAAATGGAAAAAGAAAAGAGAAATAGGAAGTGACAAATTTGTGACATAGTAAGAATTGGTCATCGGAGAAATGCTATGTGCCCAATGGGCATCAATGGCTATAGTAACGACCTCAAAGCTATGTGTCTAAAGGGAATTAACAGGCATCAATTGACAAATTTGTGATATAGTAACGATCTTAAAGCTCTCTAACCTAAGAACAATGTACAAAACGATAATTAGACTTGTTAGAGATGCAAAAATTCACGTGTAACGTATGGCGTAGGTAAAAATGGGGCAAAACAGAAAAGGAAATAGAATTTAGACTGTCGAATTTTGCAATGTGGTAAGAATTGGAGCTATGAGAAATTGAGAAATGCAAAAAATAATGTCTTATGTTGGACACGAGCAAAATGAAAAAGAAAAGAGAAATAGGAATTGAAAAATTTCTGATATGCTAAGAATTGGTCGTCGAAGAAATGCGAGGGGCACGAGCCCAACAGGCATCAATGGAAGGGATTTGTAATGACCTCAAGGCTCTCTAAACCAAGAACAATGCACAAAACGATAATAGACTTGTTAGAGATACAAAAAAGCACATGTTACGTGCGACGTGGGTAAAATGGGAGTAAAACAGAAAAGGAAATAGAATTTGGACTGGAGAATTTTACGATATAGTAAGAATTGGAGTTATGAGAAAATGAGAAATGTAAAACAGAAAGTGTCATGTTGGACACGGGCAAATGAAAAAAGAAAATGGATATAGAAATTAACAAATTTGTGATAAAGTAAGAATCGGTCATCAGAGAAATACGAAGGACATGAGTCCCATTAACAATAATGAATGGGATTTGTAAAAACCTCAAAGCTCTCTAACCCAAGAATAATGCACAGAATAATAATTACACTTGTTAGAGATGCAAAAGAATACGTGTTATGTACGACATAGGTAAGAATTGACAAACATCTCGCAATCATTGCACTCTTCTTTGGAACATTTGATCAAGTAAAATTCATTTCCTATCATGTTTTGATTATTTATATTGTTTGAGTGTGTTTTGTAGGGGTATGGAAAGAAAACACTTAAAGAAAGGCAACTTAGAAGCTTAAACAAGTAGATCAGCATAGAGGTGCAAGAGCTTGCAGTGGGTGCATGACTGAGAAAAATATTAGGCACACGCCACGGTTGATGCACAAGAAACTTCCATTTGCCCGCCCCTCTCTCTGGACTTTTATCAAACACTTGGGCTATAATTGGCTTGGTACATACCAACTTTGGCTTGGGCGCCTATGACTTGTTTTTCAACAGACTTTTGGTGTTTTGTTTAATTGTAAATTTACCTATTTACCCTTAATTCTTGTAAGCCTATAAATAGGCCAAATTTTTGACATTCTAGGGGAAGCCTTTATATTATGTTATTTCATTAGGTAAGGGTTAGAGTTTACGCTTTCAAGTTTGTTGCCTTGAATTAGCTACATTATGTTTTAATCATTAGGGTTAGTGGAAGTTCTGTTGGATGATTTCTCTATTCTCTCTCCTAGAATTTCGCATTGTAAGTAACTTACACTTGTTATTTTGAATTCTAAGTTTTAAATGTCTGATTTCTTCTTTTCTCTCTTTTTGTTTTTTTAGTTTTTAAAATCTTCTTCTTGTCTTCACCTTTCGTTTTACATTAATGAATTGTTTACAAGTTTATTTTTCTTCTCGAAGTTTAAGTATGTTAGGCTAGGGTTTGTGATTGGTTTCAAGCCACTAAAAGTGGTGTGGTAGTTTGGTGAACTTAAACATAGGAGAATATTTTTCAATGAAATATCTTTTTGATTTCTAATTGGAATCTCATAGTAAGCTAAGGTTCTTTCATAATCAACTCACCCGTGTTACAACCATAGCTTGGTTACAAGTTTTCACTTGTGCACACCAAGTGTTTGGTTCAATATCCCGGTGAGTTAGAAACATATTTTCCAAAAATCCAAATTAGATTTTCTTACGAAATCGAATCACCCGTGTTATAATCATAGTTTGGTTACGAGTGGCCACTCGTACATGCCAAGTGTTTGATTCAATCACCCGATGATTTGGAACCTATTTACCTAAAACCATAACTTGAGGTTTTATAAGGAAATCGATTCACTCGTGTTACAATCGAAGCCTGGTTATGAGTTAATGCTCGTGTACATAATTGTACAATCCAATGTCTTGGTGAGTCCAAAACTAATTTCAAAAGCCTCCACTTATCTTGAGTTCCATAAATGAGATTTAAGGACATATCTTCCAACCTAGCAATGCATTTGCAATTGCTAGGTTGAATTATCAATGCGTTTGAGTAAACGGCTACTGTCCCACAACTAGATTTGGTTCGAAGTGCAGATTATCTGGAGTGTTTTGATCTCAAGTTTGAATCACAACTCCTTCACTCCACCGTTCTCAACTCAACCCATACTTAAGCATCCCATAAATCGAAAGTTAATTTAGATTAACTTAGGTTCATCTACTAAATAAAAGAACAAGTATAGAGCTTTTAACATAACCCTCCCCATGGAGATGACCTCAGTTCCCACCCAGTAAGACTACAACCACCCTCTTGCACTTGAGAGGTAGAACCCACCTTTCAGGGTCGGTCAAGTTTTTGGCGCCGTTGCTAGGAAGGGCAACTAAGTGCTAGATTTGGAGCAAATAAGAGTTCACTCGAGAAATTGGGTGAATTATTTCCTTCCTCTCTCTCTCTTTATTAGTAGTTTTCTTTCTTGTGCATTATAATATATACACTCGCATATCATATCGCCTAGCCTAGCCTACATGTTGGTTAATGATTGCTCGTAATCATTGTTGATCCTAACATCAATTCACGCTCTTATTTTGACCATTTTATCAGTTAAAATTCCTTTTTTTTTATTATAATTTTAGTATTTATTTTTCTTTCGTGTGTTTTGAAGGAGTTTGGAAGGAAAACAAGTCAAGAAAAGCAAATTTGGAGCTTAAATGTGCAAACCACTGCTAGTGTCCAACAAGACACCCTGTCCGTTTTCCGGCTATAACTTTGCACTCAAAATTCTGATTGATGCTATTCTTTTTGCATTGGAAAGAAAACTTGAAGAGATAAAACTTTTATGTTTTATCTAAAGCCTGAATCGATCGTGTTCAGGGTCATAATCGCATCGGAATTTGGAGACCGAAAGCTGTCCGAAGAATCAAGCCGAGGGCATGATTCATTCTGCGGTCTAGACCCTTTCTCTACGGTCCGGAGTCAAGTAGAAAATTTGCATACTGTGGTCCGGACCCCTCCTCTAAGGTCCGGACCCTAGGAAGATTTCTAAAACGCGCATTTTTTCCGTTTTTAGGTTTTTTGCTTGACCTCTATATATATGTATGGGACGGCTTAACATTGGGAGATTCAGATTTTCATTCTTTTCATAGTTTTGCTTAAGAAAACATTTTAAGAGATTTTTTAGATTAGTTTTAAGAATTTTAGGGATTCGTATGGCTTGTTCTTGCTCTTCACTGCACTTTTTTCTACCTACGCTTTGTCAGAGTTAATTTTGGTGTAAGTTTCTTTCATTTAAATCTTTTAATATATGATCTTTAGATTTCAATTGCTAGATCGCATGATGGT
>QLOD02000017.1:12238129-12261761 GCA_003260245.2 Sideroxylon spinosum | reverse complement strand
ATTACAGAACTCTGTTTTGACTATGGATTTGCCAACTTTACAATATTGTGCTTAACATATTGGACATGGGCAAAATGAAAAAAAAAAGTGTTTTTTTAGACACGAGTCCCAATGGTATCAATGGATGGGATTTGTAAAGACCTCAAAGCTTTCTACCTCCAGAACAATGCACAAAACAATAATTAAACTTGTTAGAGATGTAAAAAAGCACGTGTTACGTAGATGATAGTAAAATTGCGGGGAAAAAAAAAAGAAAAGAAAATAGAATTTGGATAGAAAAATTTTGCGATATGGCAAGAATTGGAGTTATGAGAAAAATGAAAAATGCGAAAAAGAAACTTTTATGTTGGACAAGGGAAAAATGAAAAAAGAAAAGAGAAATAGGAATTGATAAATTTGTAAAATGGTAAGAATTGATCGTCAGAGAAATACGAGGGACATGAGTCCAACGGGCTTAAATGAATAGGATTTATAATGACTTCAAAGCTGTCTAACACAAGAACAATGAATAAAACGATAATTAAACTTGTTAGAGATACAAAAAAGCATGTGCGACGTGTGACGTAGTTAAAATAGGGGGACATAGAAATGAAAATAGAATTTGGCTAGGAGAATTTTACAATATGGTAATAATTGGATTTATAAGAAAATGAAAAATTCAAAAAAGAAAATCTTATGTTGGACATCGGCAAAATGAAAAAAAGAAAAGAAAAATATAAATTGGCGAGTTTATGATATGGTAAGAATTGGTTGTCGGAGAAATGCGAAGGAGGCGAGCCCATTAGCCATCAATGGATAGGATTTGAAATGACCTCAAAGTCCTCTAACCTATGAATAATGCACAAAATGACAATTAGACTTGTCAAAGATGCAAAAAAACACGTGTTACATATGCCATAGGTGAAACGAAAGAAAGGCATAAAACATGAAAAAAAGTATAATTAATAAGAGAAAAAAAAAAACAAAACCAATAGAATTTTATTATAGTTTTCTAAATCAATGGGAAAATTGCCTACTTGGGCCTTGTTCTGCTGCACCTAATCATTGCAGTCTTTGTACTCTGCTTCCACCTTGTACCATAAAAGTTGATAGTTGATCTTATCCAATAACTCATCGACTTAGTAGACAACATGCTTAAGCTCATCCTGCCAATCCTGTTGGGGAAAAGAACCCCCCCAGCCAAGTGAATTAAATAATAACAATGTTGGCTAAACCCAGGCAAGCAATGAGATAAGAAAATATCCAAGCACACAAGACAACAAAATTTACTTAGAAAAACCCTCCAATGTAGGGGGAAAAAACCATGTGACTGATCTGAAATCTTCCATTATCACCAAAATAATAATGGGTACACCGTCTCCAATAATATTAGGTAATCAAAACAACTCTCAAGTATTCCCAAAACTTGAGGAACAAAAAAAAAAAAAAAAAAAAAAAAAAAAAGAAAGACTGGTTACATTTAAACCTTCCAATCAAGTGGAGAAACCCAAAATTTACAAAGTCTTCGAGTTCCAAGAAAATCTAAACCAAAACCAAACAAAAATTTCCTAAACTCTACCGAAAAGATTGAGTCATCGCTTCTCTAGTTTTTCTTTTCTTTTTCTTTCTACTTTTTTCTTTGTACTTTTTTTTTCCGTTTAGTCGTACATCTCTCTGGTGAAAACAAAACCCTTGCACCAATTATATACTACAAGTCATGTGGGCCTTTCCAATTCATTAAAGGAAATCCATGGGGTTTGATCCCATGTTGTGTGGACCATCATAAGCTCAATAAATCTCCCCTTCCACATACATGGGGGAAGGGAACACCAACCATGACTCCTCACTTGAAATCCATTTCAGCCATCTCTATGTAAATTCAAAGTTTTTCTCTTGGAACAACTTTCGTCAATATGTCAGATGGATTTCTATCTGTATGAATTTTCTCAACTGCATAAGTTGCTTTCCCATTACTTCACATATCCAATGATAGAGAACATCAATGTGCTTAGTACAGAAATGGTACATGGAGTTCTTGCTCAAGTCCAAAACACTCTGACTGTCATAAGACACCACGTACTCTTCTTATTTTAACCTAAGTTCTTGGAGAAACCGTTTCATCCATAACATCTCTTTACCTGCTTTAGTAGCAGCAATGTATTCTGCCTCAGTTGTAGATGAAGCAACACAGTTTTGTAGCCTGGACTGCCATGACACAGCTTCCCCTACAAAAGTAAATAGAAATCCAGAAGTTAACTTTCTACAATCGAGATCACTTGCCATATCAGCATTTTGTGAGACCTTCCAAGACTAGTGTAGAGCTTCCAAAACATAAACACAATCTAGAGGTACCTTTCAAATATCGAAGAATCCATTTGATCGTTTCCCAATGCTCTCTTTCTCAATAAGAAAGGAACATGCTTACAAGTCCAATTGCATTAGCTATATCTGGCGTTATGTAGCATACATTAAACTTTCCATTGCAGAGGGTTAGGGAATCTCTGCCGTCTCTTCTTTTTTTTTTTAGTAAAGGGATAAACTTTTACTTAATTAAAATGAATGGCTAAAGGTGTAATCAACGGCTTAGCATCTTTCATGTTGAACTTTTCAATCACCCGTTCAACATGTTGCTCTTATGACAACCATAACTTCTTAACTTTCCAGTCACGAATAATTTTCATTCCCAATATTTGTTCTGTTGGCCCTAAGTCTTTCATATCAAAAGACTTAACTCATCTTTTAGCTTACCAATAATCTTAGTATTCTAACCCAGTTCTTCCAATTTAGATCCGGGAAGCAGATCATTAGGGCTCAAACTAGGGAACCAGAGGTTACGCGACTAGATCACTACTTGGTTGAGAAAGCATCGGTGATCTCGAACATCACTTATGAGTTTTCGAGTTAATAGATGAGATGGATCAAAGATTGGTTTCTTTTCCTATCATTTATAAGTTGAGTTTCTTGTATGCACTGTACTTCAAAACACTAATGAGGAATTAAGAACATAAGGAAAGGGGAGAGTTATAGTAATGGTGCTCATACGAGCTTCTCCCCCGAGGGCCAGGGCTCTGCTCTGGTCCATCACTCGGATAGGTATGAATCTACCAAATTATAACTAAAGAATCGGAGGCCTTCGCCGATTGAGAAATAAGAGGGGGTTTGGGGGATCGTAAATCCCCCAAGTCAGTTCTTCTAACATAAAAAATAACCTCTCTTCTTTTAGAATTAATGAAGTTGTAACCTTCTTTCTCTTAAACATAAAGCATAAGGATAATGAAGCTACCATCTGGGAATCTTCTAGTGTAAATACACTAATCTGCAGCAGTCTTCTTGTACTCATTTCTCACCATGAATGAGTCAAACTTCTTGTACTACTATCATGGTACTTGCTTTGAGGCCATACAGATTTTTCTTTAACTTCCAAACTAAGTGCTCTTTCCCTTTCACTTCAAAAACCTTTCGGCTGTGCCATATAAATCTCTTCCTCCAAGTTACCATAGAGAAATGCAGTCTTCACATCTTATTGTTCAGGCTCAAGATCCATGCTATCTATAAATACCAAAACTACTCAAATAGAAGTCATCTTCATAATTAGTGAGAAGATCTCGTCAAAGTCAACACCTTTATTCTAGCCAAAGCCTTTAACAACCAGGCGAACTTTGTACTTCACTAGCGTTCCATTACTATTCTTCCTTAGCATGAACACTCATTTATTCTTTAATGCTTTTTGACCCTTAGGAAGCTCCACTAGTTGCTAAGTATCATTCTTCTTTAAGAAACTCATCTCATCCTCCATTACTTTCTTCTAGTTAGTTTTGTCTCTATGAATCTGTACCTCCTGAAAACACTAAGGCCCCCCTATCAGTGAGCAATATGTACTCAGAAGACGGGTATCTAACTGATGGTTTAAACTTTTTTGTTGATCTCTTCAACGAATACCCTCATAAGATGAGTGATCGACATAAAGATATTAAGATGGATGTGTGGTAGTCCAAATAACACATTAAAATTGAACACATCCGAAAAAAAGAGAGCTGCAATAACAAAAAGTTATTTACGAGATTGCGGTGAGGTAAAAATACTCAAACTATCGATCTCTAAAAACAAGAAAGCAACAAGGTTCTTATGGTAATTCTTAAATTAATTTGGATGCATGATTTGGAGTCTAGAGATTTGAGAGTAAGAAGGACAAATATTGAATATATGCATTGTAATTTCAGTAAAATTAAGACTAAGAATGACGCCAAAGAAAAAATTCAGTATCGAAAAGTGCAAAAAGTGATCATTTGAAATTTCTCGGATCAATTATCCACGCAATGAGAGGATGTAAGAGAATAGAATCTATGGAATTTGAGTGGGTGGTTAAAATAGAAGTGTTCCCTAGCATTTTGTGTGGCCAAAAACAATTTATCATGTTGAAAGAAAAAGATTTATAGGACAGCGAATGGGCCAAGTATGTTGTATGGTATGGAGTATTGAACATTAAAAATGAATACTCCTGTAAGATGTGTATGACAAACATAAGGATACTAAGATGGATCAGGAAATATTGTATAACCTATAAATAAATTTTTTATTTGATTTATTATTAATTAATTATTTTCATTAAGTATTATATTTTTTAAGATTTCAATTAGCTGAATTTATTAAAAAATTATTTAAATTATTAATTTTTGGTGAATGTGAACCATTAGATTTTTTTAAAAAGGGATTAATGTTATTGCGTTGTGATCCTTCGTAACTCAACCGGCATGATAGTATATGATCAAAGGAGTTATGAATATAAGTAGGTGATTAGTCTTACTAGGGTTTTATTGTTATCCTAATTGAGAGAGAGAGAGAGAGAGAGAGAGAGAGAGGGAGGGAGGGAGGGCAGGAGGGAGAGAGAGAGAGAGAAAAAAAAAGAAGAAAAATTGACGGCAGACCAAAACTTAAAATTTAGTCTTTTCTTTTATTTCCTCATTAATTGCTTGGCATTGATGGAAGATGGATGATGAGGAGAATTAATCAAATGAGTTAATGCCTTCTTGGTTTGCCCGAGTTGTACACGCTTGATTGATCATTGATATATATATATATATATGAAATAGGAAGGGAAAAGGCTACTGCGTATAGAATTTAATTAAACTGTATATATAGTATATATATGTTTGTGAAGTTAGAAGGATTGTTTAGCAAAATGCCAAAAAAAAAAAAAAAAAGTTAAGTTATGGTATACGGGATGTAACAGGTTGAGGAATGGAGGCGGCATAGTGGTAAGCAAGAACCTAAAGGAAGATACATTTAATGTAAAACGCTTTTGGAGATAGGATTATTGCAATTAAGTTAGTGTTAGGAGAAGACATAGTGAATGTAATTAGTTCTTATACCCTGCAGGTGGGCTTAGGAGATGGACATAAGGAGAAGTTTTGGGAAGACTTAGCAGGAGCACTACTAGAGATACCCAAGGAGATATGGTTTTCATTGGAGGCGATTTGAATGGTCATATAGGACGTCACGTAGATGGATACACAGGCGTACATGAGAGATATGGATATAGTAATAGAAATAAAGAAGGGAAGGATATTTTGGAATTTGCAGTGGCTTATGATCTGATGGTGATAAACACATTTTTTAGAAAGAGAAAGGAATATTTGGCGACTTATAAAAGTGGCTCCTCAATGACACAGATTAACTTCTTTTTAACTAGGAAAAGAGACCGTTTAATTTGTTAAGATTGGAAGGTTATACCAGGGGAGAGCTTCACTTCCCAACGTAGGTTGTTGATCATAGATGTGCAGCTCCAAAAGGTGGACTAGAAAAAGGTTGTCTAGATGCTCAATGACTAAATAGTGGAACTTGAAAGGTGATAAGCAATTGCCATTAAGGGAAAAAGTAGTAGAGGAAGACGTTTGGGGGGTAAATGAGAGTGCAAATGATATGTAGGATAAAGTAGCAGAGTGTATTAGGAAGGTAGGAAAAGAAGTCTTAAGAGAATCTAAAGGGGTGCTCTGGCTCAGAAAGAGGCATGGTGGTGGAGCGAGGCTATCTAAGATAAGATAATAGTAAAAATCGAGCGTTTTAAATCTTGGCAAAAAGATCGAAATGAAGCGAATTTGGAAAGGTATAAAGAAGTAAAAAGAGAAACCAAAAAGGTAGTTAGTGAGCCAAGGCAAAGGCATATGAGGAGCTATATAGGTGACTTGACACTAAGGAAGGTGAAAGAGAGATATTCAAGCTTGCTAAAGCCAGAGGTAGACGGACCAAAGACTTAAGCCAAGTTAAATGCATTAAGGATAAAGATGAAAAGGTGTTAGTAAAGGAAGAGGACATAAAGGAGCATTGCAAGAGTTAATTTTACAAGTAATTTAATGAAAGTAGTTGTAGTGACATACAATTGAGCTCGCATACCACTTCTAAGGAAGAATTGAATCATACGTTCTATAGGAAAATCAGTAGAGAGGAAGTAAAAGAAGTACTGAAAATGATGAAGAATGGAAAAACGGTTGGGCTAGATGGTATCCCTATTGAGGTTTGGAGGTGCTTGGGGGGATGGCATAAGTTGGTTGAAAAATCTTTTTAATGTAGTGCTAAAGGGAAGGAAGATGCCTGATGTATGGAGGAAAAGTATGCTTATACCCATATACAAGAACAAAGAAGATATCCAAAATTGTGTGAACTACCACGGGATTAAATTGATGAGCCATACGATGAAATTATGGGAGAGTTTTATTGATAGAAGAGTAAGAAGGACAACAAATGTTTCAGAGAAACAATTTGCTTTCATACCTGGGAGATCAACCATGAAGGCTATCTTTCTCCTGAGGAGGTTAACGGAACAGTATAAAGAGGGTAAAAAAGATTTATACATGGTGTTCATTGATTTGGAAAAGCCCTATGACTGGATTCCTAGGGAGATTCTATGGAGAGTACCGGAAAAGAAAGGAGTATGTGTCGGAATGCTAAGTTAGAATTATGGCAGGAAACGTTAGAGACAAAAGGGTTTAGGCTAAGTCGATGCAAAACAGAATATATGGCATGCAAGTTTAACCAAAGTAGGATAACTAGTGGCATAAAAGTAAGTTTGGGCACACATAAGATTGTAGAGAAAGAAAACTTTAGATACTTTGGTTCTGTGGTGCAATAGGATGAAGGGATTGATAATGATGTATAGGATTCAGGCTAGGTGGACCCAATGAAGGAGTGCTTCAGGGATCTTGTGTGATCGGAAAGTCTCCCTCAAGATGAAAGGAAAGTATTATAAGGTGGTAGTAAGACCAACATTGTTATATGGATCAGAGTATTGGGTAGTAAACTATAATCATGCTCAGAAAATGACAGTTACGGATATGAGAAAGCTAAGATGGATGTGTAGCATCATAAGGAGAGATAGAATTAGAAACGACAAGATTAGGGGCAAAGTAGGAATAGCACCCATTAAAGATAAAATTAGAGAAAATCGTTTAAGATAGTTCGGCCATGTTAGAAGGCATCCAATGGAGGCCCCAGTTGAAAGGTGTAAAAGCATAGAGTTTGCCAGGAGTAGGAGAAGGAGAGGGAGACCTAAGAGAAGTTGGAAGAAACTATTAAACATGACCCTGGCTCCATGGGGATCTAACGGAGGATATGACACTAAATAGGTTTGATTGGCGTCATCAAATCCATATAGACATCCCCACCTAGTGAGAAAAGCCTTGGTTTGGTTTAGTATAAAGATATGGCTTTTTCAGAGTTGGCAAAAGGGTTTGTTAAAAAAAAAAAATAAGAGGTTTGATTGTGACATGATAGTGATTGAACAGTTATTGTGCGTGTGAAATATACACATGACAAATGATGTTAGGCTAGATAGAGAGAGAGAGAGAGAGAGGTTTGATTGGTTGTTGGCAGTTTGGCAAGTTATTTGGGTATAATAAGATAGGATGGATATTTATGTTAATTAATTTATCAGGAAGGAATTTAAGCGAGTAATAAATCTATTAAATATAAATTAAGATATATTTTAATAATAGATATTTATTTTGTGTTTAGGATTGTGACAAATTTTCTTGAATTAGTTATATTTACGTCTTTAGACATCAGGTAAGTGGTTTGGCTTACTAGTATTAATTTTTTAAATTATTCCATGCACAAACGTTTTTAAGATTGAATTTTCTGATTATTTTTTGTGAAAAATTCTATTATTTTAATAAGAGATTAGATATTTTATGCTAGTGAGCATCAGGTAAATTGTTTGAACACTTGTACTCGTTTGTAATTTGTGAGATTATGATGGATAACTAATTGTGGTTATTGGAATTAAAATAAAAGTCCATGGGATATGCTCGTTAAGTGGTGTGACTCTGGCAACTAGGGAATAAGCCCGTAAAAACCGTGGTGACCCAAGTTTTCAACGATTAGAGGAACAGGCCCACGAAAACTGTGAGGACCTCAATCAGATCGGCGTAGTGAGGAACCCAGGAGCCAGACTGGGTGACTCTAAGTGCGATATTAGATCTAATGGATACTGCCTATGAGAAATTATATCGGCACACTTGGTACTTAATTCCCATATGGTAATCCACATATTAATTTTTATCATCACTGTTATAATTGACGAGTTGATTTATGAATTATATTACACTCTAACGTGTAGGTTTTTAAGTTATTGGAAATTATGCATTGAAATTTTTTACATAGAATTTCTTTTGTTAAATTGGTTATTGAAAATTTATTATTTTCAAAGCTATTATTATTATTTTTTTTAGCTTGGCAATCCATTCACTAAACTTTTAACTCATCCCTCATTTTTAACATTTTTCAGGTGATATGAAAGGATCTTAGACTAGAATTTTAGATTATTTTGGGACCATGACATCTTGAGTCTGTGAACTCTTGTAGGAATATTTAATTGTATACTTTGGGTTTGAGAATTTAGGTATTCTTAAGATGTATAAATGTTGAAGCTATTACTATTGTGGAGTATTTATTTGAATTTATTTTGAGAATTATATTTAACACAATTATTTAGGATTTTAGTTTATTAATGCTATAAATATTAGTAGTTGGGTTGGTGAACGCTTGCGTATGCCATGGGCTAAGGCACTGTGGCTCACGGCCGATCTCATCTTTGATTCTGGGGTATGACGAAAGTGGTATTAGAGCATTAGGTTGACAATATATTATAAAATTAGTCTTCTTTAGTGGAGATCTGGTCCTTGGAGTTTGTACGAATAAGAATGTGAGTTAAATTTGGAGATAATTACGTCTTAATTCTAATCTTGTGGACTCCTAGTGAGAGGTGTGCTTATATATATATATATATATTTGCGTATTAAAGTAATGTTATTTTGAGATTATTAGTATAAAGTTTTGAGTGCATCACATTGAATTGGATAAGTTATCAGTGCAATGAATGTTAGAGGTTTTTATATTATAGAAGTTAAGTTTTGTTATTAGGATTTGGTTTTGGATGAGTAAGGGTAATTAAATGCTAGATGTTGTGTGTGTTTATTGCTTTTAAGTGTAAGATGTTTCATAGTGGAGTGTGGAAGACTACTGAGTGGTATTGAAAGTTTTGGTAGTCGTGATTTTATTAGTTGGTAAAATTTTAGAGGGTTCTTATAAAATATAAATTTTGGATATTTAATGTATACTTTCAGAATTATTATTCTCAATGATTTAATGAAGTCTTCTATAGCTCTTGAAAATTTATTAGTATAATTTGGAGTTTGAAGGTTATGTAATTTTGCAGAGATTGGCAAAAGTTTGAGATGACAGGCAAAGAAGGAAATAATATATATTGAATTTTGAGTGATTTTATATGTTTAACTTATTCAACTTTAATTTTTGAGGTTCTTAGAGAAGTCTATTTCTAATGCAGTTAATTCTTGTCTGTTTGAATTTGAAAGAAATATTTTTATCATAGAAGTTTGATTTTTTCATTGGAATTCTATTGAGGGTTTTAGATCATTAGAATTAATATTGGAAGTTAAGAAATATGACGTTTAAGTTTTAGTATATTTATAAATGGAGGCAAAGATTGGAGGTACAAAGGTTTTTTGTAGTATATATATATATTTGGTGGATCTTTATTAGTATGAGAATTTTGGGAGATAGCAATGATTTGTTTTGAAGCTAATTTAGTTTATAGTTTTGGAAGTATACTTATTTTTGCTAGTGGCAAACAATTTGGTGTTATAGATATGTAAGATTTTGTTTCAGTTTTATGTTATTAGTTTTAACGAGATGTATAAAAGGATTATATAATACATTTACGGAGTATGAGTTACATCTAAAATATATTTTTGGTGGTTATATTTTCTTGAAATCTTGAATTTTAGAAATTGTGTATAGATACGAGTTTAGGAGACGAATGTGATTTTTTGTGATCATATTAAGAAATATCATGAATATTTAGAATAAGACTGCACAGCAGAAGTTGGTTGGACCTTTCGGAAATTGAAGACTGTGATTCTATTTGTAGTGACGAATTAATTTATAATTTCCAAGGTGTAAGAAATTATATTTTGAGAAAGACTGTTAAGGTACAAACATAAGATGAAGTAGAGATTTTCTGAAAATTTCGGTGTTTGATTGAGAGGACCATTTAGTCACTGGAGGATATGTTGAAATCACGAGTATTAGAGTGGTAAGGTAATTGGGATGAGCAGTTGGTCGTCCTAAAGTTTGCCTGTAATAATAGTTATGATTCAAGATTGGAAGTAATACCATATAAGACTCTGTACGGTAGGAAGTAAAGATCTTCGATGTATTGGTTTGAAGTTGGGGACAAATAACTTTCTGATCCAGATTTGGTGGAAGATACAATCCAGTATATTATTGTTATTTGTCAAAAACCTTTTAACTATGCAAAGTTGTCAGAAAAGTTATGCTGATAATAGAAGAAGAGATTTGGAGTTTTAGGTTGGTGAGAAAGTATTTCTAAGAGTACCATTTTGGAAAGGGGTAATTAGATTTGGGAAGAAAGGAAAGTTGAGTCCATATTTTGTTGGACCATTTAAGATTTTAGAAAGGATTGGAACAGTGGGATAACAAGTAGTTTTACCACCTAAGTTGGCCAAAGTACATAATGTTTTTCATATATCGATACTCAGAATGTATGTACATAGTCCAAACCATGTGATTGATTATGAACCACTACAGATCACGGATGACTTATTATATGAGGAATCACCTGTACAAATTTTAGATACTAGAAAGAAGGTATTACGTAACAAAGTAATTCGGTTCGTCAATGTTCAATGGCACAACCATATAGTTGAGGAGGCAACATAGGAACATGAGGAAGAAATGATAGAGAAGTATCCAGATTTATTTACATAATACTTAAGGTAAGTTTAGAGGACGAAACTCTTTTAACGGGAGAGAATGTTATCACCTAGAAATAAATTTTTTTATTTGATTTATTATTAATTAATTATTTTAATTAAGTATTATATATATATTTTTTAAATTTCAATTAGCTGAATTTATTTAAAAATTATTCAAATTATTAATTTATTAATTTTTTGGTCAATATGGACCATTAGATTTTTTAAAATGGGATTAGTGTTATTGAGTTGCGACTGGAGGTCCATTGCAACTTAACGGGCGTGATAGTATGTGATCAAAGAAGTTATAAATATAAATAGGGGATTTGTCTTACTAGGGTTTTATTGTTATGCTAACTGAGAGAGAGAGAGAGAGTGGGGGAGAGAGAGAGAGAGGGGGGAAGAAAAACTGGTGGTAAACCAAAACTAAAAGGTTAGTCTTTCCTTTTATTTCCTCATTAATTGCTGGGCATTGATGGGAGATGCGTGATGAGGAGAATTAATCAAATGAGTTAATGCCTTCTCGGTTCACCTGAGTTGTACGACCGTTGATATATACATACATATGGCAAAGGAAGGGAGAAGGCTGCCACACAAAGAATTTAACTGAATCGTATATATAGTATATATATGTGTATGTGAAGTTAGAAGGATTGTTTAGCAGAATGTCAAAAAATAAAAAAATAAAAACAAAAAACAAAACTAAAAACAAAAAGATATATCCTTTTCATGGAGCACTGAGATTGTTTTTTTTTTTTTTGATTTGGAAGGAGTGTATGTATATATATACGGAGTTGGCAGAAGGATTTGTTGAAAAAAAAAAAAAAAAAGAGGTTTCATTGTGACTTGACGGTGATTGAACGATTATTGTGTGTGTATAAATATACACATGACAAAGGATACTAGGCTAGATTGAAAAAAAAAAAAAATGAGAGAGAAAGAGAGCAAAAGAAGAAAAAGGTTGATTGGTTGCTGGCAGTTTGGAAGGTTGTTTGGGGATAATTAGATAGGATTGATATTTATGTTAATTAATTTATTAGGAAGGAAGTTAGTGATTAATAAATTTATTAAATATAGATTAAGAAATTAAAATAGATTTTAATAATAGGTATTTATTTAGTGTTCAAGAACGTGACAAATTTTCTTGAATTAGTTTCAAGGATACTTTTTCTAAATTATTCCTAATGAAAAATTCTAATATCTTAATAAAAGATTATATATCTTATACTAATGAGCATTAAAAAAAATTATTTAAACACTTGTATTCGTTTGGAATTTGTGAGATTGTGAAGGATAACTAATTGTGGTTATTGGAATTAAAATAAAAGTCCAGGGGCTAGGCTCGTTAAGTGATGTGACTCTGGCAACTAGGAAACAAGCCCGTGAAAACTGTGGTGACCCTAATTCTCAACGATTAGAGGAATAGACTCGTGAAAACTGTGGTGACCTTAATCGGATTGGCATAGAGAGGAACCTAAGAACCAGACTGGGTGACTTTAAGTGCAATGTTAAATCCAACGGGCACTGCCATGAGAAATTATATTGGCACACTTGGTATTTAATTCCCGTGTGATAATCTACATATTAATTTTTGTCATTACTGTTGTGATTGATGGGTTGATTTATGAATGATATTGCACTTTAAAGTACATGTTTTTAAGTTATTGGAAATTATGCATTGAAAATTTTTATATAGAATTTTATTGGTTAAATTGGTTATTGAAAATTTATTATTTTCAAAGTTATTATTATTATTATTAACTTGGCAATCCATTCACTGACCTTTTAACTCATCCCTCGTTTTTAACATTTTTCAGGTGATATGAAAGGATCTTAGATAGGAATTCTGAATTAGTTTGGGACCATGATACCATAAGTCTATGACCACCTGTAGAAATATTTAATTATATACTTTAGGTTTGAGAATTTAGGTATTCTTAAGTTGTATAAATTTTGGAGCTATTACTATTATGGAGTGGTTGATTGATTTTATTTGGAGAATTAATAGTTGACTTAATTGTTTAGGATTTTATTTTATTATTACTATAAATATTAGTAGTTAGGTTGGTGAAGCCTTACGTGTGCCATGGGCTAAGACACTGTAGTTTACGGTCGGTTTTATCCTTGATTTTGGGGTGTGACAAAATATATTAAAAATGAATACATCCAAAAAAAGATAGTTACAATAACAAGAAGTTATTCATGAGGTTTTGATGAAGAAAAAAAATACTTAAACTGCCGATTTCAAAAATCAAGAAAAGGCAAGGTACTTATAGTTAATCATATAGTAATTTGTAGTCGGGCTTTGGAGTCTAGAGATTTTTACAGTAAGAAGGATAAGTATTGAACATATGCATTGCAAATTCAGTAAAATTAAAACTACGAATGAGGCCAGAGAAAACATTGAGTATCGAAAAGTGCAAAAACTGATCATTTGCAATATGTCGAATTAATTATTCATGCAAATGAAGGGCCTGAAGAGAATATAATCCATAGAATTTAGGTAGATGCTTAAATGGAAGTGTTTCAAGCATTTTGTGCAGCCAAGAAATACTTATCATGCTAAAAGAAAAAATTTATAAGGACAATGAATGGACCAAATATGTTATATGTTATAGAGTACTGGGTTATTAAAAAGGAAAACTCTCGTAAGATGACTGTAATAGAAATGAGTATACTAAGATGGATGTGTGGTAATAAAGGAAATATATTAAAATGAACACATCCAAAGAAAAAAAAAAGGAGTTGTAATAAAAATAAGTTATTCACGAGGTTCTGACAAGGTAAAAATACTTAAAGCTGCCGATCTCAAAAAGCGAGAAAAATACAAGGTACTCGTAGTTAATCTTAAGTTACTTTGAAGGTGCGCTTTGGAGTCTAGAGATCTTAGAGTAAGAAGGACAAGTAATGAATATATGCATTGCTAATTCAGTAAAAATTTTACTATAAATGGAGCCAAAGAAAACATGGAGCATCGAAAAGTGCAAAACCTGATCATTTGTGATATCTCAGATCAATTATCCATGCAAATGAAAGGGAATTTGAGTGGGTGCTTAAAATGTTAGTGTCTCAAGAAATTTGTGTAGTCAAGAAATACTTATCAAGCTGAAAGAAAAAGAAAAAGATAGAACAATGATTGGCCTAAATATGTTTTATGGTATGGTATATTAGATCATTAAAAAAGAATAATCTTATAAGATGAGTGTGATGGACATCAGAGTACTAAGAAAAATGTCCAGTAATGCAAGAAAAATATTGAAAATTAACACATCCAAAAAAACAGAGTTGTAATAACGAGATATTATTCATGAGATTCCAACGAGGTAAAAAGACTCAAACTGTCGATTTCAAAAAACAAGAAAGAGTAAGGTACTTGGATTTAATCTGAAGTTACTTTGGAGGCATACTTCGGAGTCTAGAGATTTGATAGTTAGACGGATAAATCTTGAATATATGCATTACAATTTTGGTAAAATTAAAACTACAAATGAGGCCAATAGAGAATTGAGTAATAAAAAGTGCAAGAAGTGATTATGTGTGATATGTCCGATCAATTATCCATGCAGATGAATGGATTGAGGAGAATAGAATCTACGAATTTCGAGGGGGTAGTTAAAATGGAAGTGTCTCGAGCGTTTTGTGTAGCCAAAAAATATTTATCATGCTAAAAGGGGAAAATTTATAGGACAACGAATGGGAATAATATGTTGAAGAGTATTGGTCACTAAAACTCCTAAGGCGAGTGTGATACACATAAGGATACTAAGATAAATCGTAAAATATGTTAAAAATGAACACATCAAAAAAAAAGGATTGCAATAATGAGAAGTTATACATGAGGTTCCGGCGAGGTAAAAATACTCAACTGCCAATCTCAAAAAATAAGAAAAAGGCAAGGTACTTTTAGTTAATCTTAAGTTACTTTGCAAGCGGGCTTTTGAGTCTAAAGATTTAAGAGTAAGAAGGTCAAGTATTGAATGTATGCATTGCAAATTTAGAAAAATTAAAACTACGAATGCGAACATAGACAACATTAAGTATCAAAAAGTGTAAAAAATGAGCATTTGTGATATCTCGAATCAATTATCCATGTAGATGAAAGGATTGAAGAGAATATAATATTTAGGAATTTAAGCAGGGTTTTTTGAGAATTTCGTTTAGCCAAAAAATACTTATCAAGCTGAAAAAAAAATGATAGGACAATAATAGGGCCAAATATGTTATATGGTATAGAGTATTGGATCACTAAAAAGGATTACTCACGTAAGATGAGAGTGTGATGGACATGAGGACAATAAGATGGATGTGTAGTAATAGAAAGATATATTAAATATGAACACATCCAAAAAAAGAGAGTTGCAATAACAAGAAGTTATTTAGGAGGTTCTGGTGAGGTAAAAATACCCAAACAGTCGATCTCAAAAAATAAAAAAATGGCAACATACTTGGTGTTAATCCTAAGTTACATTGGAGTCACTCTTCGAAGTCTAGAGATTTTAGTGTGAGGACATATATTGAATATATGCATTACAATTTTAGTAAAATTAAAACTACAAATGAGGCCAAAGAAAAAATTGAGCATCGAAAAGTGCAAAAAGTGAGCATTTGCGATATCAAAGACCAATTATCCATGCAAATGAAAGGATTGAAGAGAATATAATCAATGAAATTCAAGTGGGTGCTCAAAATGGAAGTGTTTTGAGAATTTTGTGTCGCTAAAAAATACTTATCAAGCTGAAAGAAAAAAATATAATCGATAGGACACTGATAGGGCCAAATATGTTATATGGTATAGAGTATTGAGTCATTAAAAGGAATACTCTGATAAGACCAGTGTGATGGGCATCAGAATACTAAGATGGATGTCTGGTAATACAAGAAATACATTAAAAATGAACACGTCCAAAAAAAAGAGAATTGTAATAACAAGAAAGTTATTCATGAGGTTCCAATAAGGTAAAAATACTCAAACTGCTGATTTAAAAAAATAAGAGAGCGTAAGGTACTTGGAGTTAATCCTAAGTGACTTTGGAGGCACGCTTCGAAGTCTAGAGACTTGATGGTAAGAATGAAAAATCTTGAGTATGTGCATTGCAATTTTAGTAAAATTAAAACTACGAACGAGGCCAATGGAGAATTGAGCATCAAAAAATACAAAAAGTGATTGCGTCCGATATGTCTAATCAATTATTTATGCAAATTAATGGATTGAAGAGAATAGAATCTTTGGAGATCGAGTGGGTGGTTAAAATGGAAGTTCTTGAGCATTTTGTGTAGCCTAAAAGTACGTATCAAGCTAAAAGAAAATAATATATAGGACAACGATAAGGCCAAATATGTTATATGGTATAAAGTAGTGGGTCATTAAAAAGAAATACTCTCGTAAGATGAGTGTGATCGAAATGAGGATATTAAGATGGATTTGTAGTAATACAGGAAATATATTAAGAATGAACACATGAAAAAAAAAAGAGTTGCAATAACAAGAAGTTATTTATGAGGATCCAGTGAGAAACAAATTGTCAAACTGCCAATCTCAAAAAATAAGAGTGCGGCACGGTGCTTGGAGTTAATCTCAAGTTATTACGGGCGCATGCTTTGGGGTCTAGAGATTTGAGAGTAAGAAGAACAAATATTGAATATATGCATTGTAATTTTAATAAAATTAAAACTAGGAATGAGGCCAAAGAAAAAATTGGCTATTGCAAATTACAAAAAGTGATCAGCTGCAATATCTTGAATCGACTATCCCTACAAATAAAAGGATTGAAGAGATTATAGTCCATGGAATTTGAGTGAGTTGTTAAAATGGTAGTGTTTCGAGCACTTTGTGTAGCAAAAAAATACTTATCAAGCTGAAAAAAAAAAAAAAAAAAGAAATCGTAAGACAATGATCGAGTTAAATATGTTATATAGTATAAAGTATTAGGTCATTGAAAGGGAACATTCTCGTAAGACGAGTGATGGACATAAGGAAAATAAGATGGATGTGTGGTCATAAAAAAAATATATTAAAAATGAAGACATCCAAAAAAAGAAAGTTACGATAACAAGAAGTTATTCACGAGGTTCTGGTGTGATAAAAATACCAAACTGCTGATCTTGAGAAAGAAGAAAGCGACAAGGTACTCAGAGTTTAGCTTAACTTGCTTTAGAGTCCAGAGATTTTAGAGTACGAAGGACAAATATCAAATATATGCATTGCAATTCAGTAAAATGAAAACTACAAAGGAGGCCAAAGGGAATGCTGAGTATCGAAAAGTGCAAAACGTGATTGGTTCCGATATCTCGGATCAATTATCCATGCAAATGAAAGGATTGAAGTGTATATACTCCAAGGAATTCGTGTGAGTGGTTAAACTGAAAGTGCTTTTGTGTAGCCAAAAAATACTTATCAAGTTGAAAGAAAAAGAATTCGTAGGACAATGATCAAGCCAAATATTTTATATGGTATAGAGTATTGGGTTTTAAATAAGAACACTCTCGTAAGACGAGTGTGATGGAGATGAGGAAACTAAGATGGATGTGTGGTAATACAAAAAATATATTAAAAATGAAGACATCCAAAAAAAGAAAGTCGTAATAATATGAAGTTGTTCACGAGGTTCAGGTGTGGAAAAATACTCAAACTACTGATCTCAAAAAAAATGAAAGTGATAAAGTACTCGGAGTTCGGCTTAACTTGCTTTAATGACGTGCTTTGGAGTCTAAATATTTTAGGGTAAGAAGGACAATTATCAAATATATGCATTGCAATTTCAGTAAAATTAAAACGAAGGATGTCAAAGAAAATATTAAGCATCGAAAAGTGCAAAAACAAGTCAGTTGTGATATCGAAACAATTAACCATGCAAAACAAAGGATTAAAGAGAATATAATACATGGTATTCGAGTGGATGGCTAAAATGGAAGTGTTTCGAGCATTTTGTGTAGCCAAAAAATACTTATCAAGCTGAAAGAACAAAACTTCATAGTATAATGATTAGGCCAAATATGATATGTGGTATAGAGTATTGAGTCATTAAAAAGGAATACCCTCATAGGATGAGTGCAATGGACATAAGGATACTAAAATGGATGTGTGGTAATATAAGAAATATTTCAAAAATGAACACTTTTAAAAAAAAGGGAATTTCAATAACAAAAAGATAATCACGATGTTCTGGTATGGTAAAAATAATCAAACTGTCATTTTAAAAAACAAACGACAGGGTACTTGGTGTTAATCTTAAGTTACTTTGGAGGCTTGCTTTAGAGTCTAGATACTTTAGATTAAGAAGGACAAATCTTAAATATATTCATTACAATTTCTGTAAAATTAAAACTACAAATGAGGCCAAAAAAACAAATTGAGTATCGAAAAGTGCAAAACATAACCATTTGCAATATCTCAAATCAATTATCCATGCAAATGAAAGGATTAAAGAGAATATAATCCATGAAATTGGAGTGCGTACTCAAAATGGAAGTGTTTCGAGAATTTTGCGTAGCTAAGAAACACTTATCAAGCTGAAAGAAAAAAAAATATTTATACGAAAACGATAAGGCCAAATATATTATGTGGGACAAAGTATCGGGTCCTTAAAAAGGAATACTCTTGTAAGATGAGTGTGATTGATAGGAGGATAATAAGACGGATGTGTGGTAATATAAGAAATATATAAGAAACAAACACATTTAAAAAAGAAAAGAGTACAAATAACAAGAAGTTATTCATGAGTTTTCGATGAGGTAACTTACTCAAACTACCGACCTTAAAAAAACAAGAACGCGGCACGGTACTTGAAGTTTATCTTAAGTTACTTTGGAGGCACGCTTCGGAGTCTAGAGATTTTATAGTAAGGACAAATCTTGAATATATAGATTGCAATTTCAGTAAAATTAAAACTATGAATGAGGCGAACGGAGAATTGAGTATCAAAAAGTATAAAAAGTGATTATGTGCGATATGTTTGATCAATTATCCTTGCAAATGAATGGAATGAAGAGAATAGAATCCAATGGAATTCGAGTGGGTTATTAAAATGGAAGTGTCTCTAACATTTTGTGTAGCCAATAAAGTACTTATCAAGCTGAAAGAAAACAATTTATAGGACAATGATAGGGCCCAATATGTTATATGGTATAGAGTATTAGGTCATTAGAAAGTAATACTCTCGTAAGATGAGTGTGATCGACATGAGGATGTAAAGATGTATGTGTGGTTATATAGAAAATATAATAAGAATGAGCACATCCCCCCCCCCCAAAAAAAAAAAAAAGGGTGTTACAATAACAAGAAGTTATTCATGAGTTCCCGTGAGGCAAAAATACTCAAACTGCCAATCTCAAAAAACAAGATAGCCGCACGGTACTTGAAGTTAATCTTAAGTTACTTTGGAGGCACTCTTTGGAGTCTAGAGATTTGAGAGTAAGAAGGACAAATATTGAATATATGCATTGTTTTAATAAAAATGAGACTACGAATGAGGCCAAAGAAAGAATTGCGTATTGAAAAGTACAAAAAACGATTACGTGCGATATGTCGAATCTATTATCATGCAAACGATTGCATTAACGTAAGATAGATGTGTCTTAATATAAGAAATATATTACTGAACACATCCAAATAAAAAGAGTTGCAATAATAAGAAGTTATTCAAGATGGGGTAAAAATACTCAAACTGTTAGTCTTAAAAAAGAAGAAAACGGCACAATAATTATAGTAAATCTTAAGTTACTTCGGAGGAGTGCTTTGGAGTCTAGAGATTTGAGAGTAAAAAAGACAAATTTTGGATATATGAATTGCAATTTCAATAAAATTAAAACTACAAATAAGGCCAAAGAAAAAATTGACTATCGAAAAGTGAAAAAACTAATCAATTGTGATATCTCGGATCAATTATCCATGCAAATGAAAGGATTGAAGAAAATAGAATCCATGGAATTTGAGTGGGTATAGTTAAATGGAGTGCCTTGAGCATTTTGTGTAGCCAAAAGGTAGTTATCATGTTGAAAGAAAAAAAATTCATAGGATAATGATAGGGCCAAACATGTTGTGTGGTATAGAGTACTGGTCACTAAAAATTAATACTCTCGTAAGATGAGTATTATGGACATGAGAATACTAATATTGATTTGTGACAATACAAGAAATTTATTAAAAATAAACACATCTAAAACAAGAGTTACAATAACAAGAAGTTATTCATGAGTTTCTAGTGAGGTAAAAATACTCAAATTGTCGATTTCGAAAAACAAGAAACTAGCAAGGTACTTCGAGTTAATTTTAAGTTACTTTGGAGACATGCTTTGGAGTCTAGAAATTTTAGAGTAAGAATGATGAAATTCTGTATTATGCTAGATAATCAGATAATCCAATTAATCAATCAATCAATAGAATAGAAAGATGTGGAAAGCGATTTATAAGACAGAGAAATCCACACAGGAAAACCCCAAATACTTTCACTAAAACCAAACGTTGGTTACAAGCTCAAATCTCACTATAGATCGACTCCTCGACTCTATACTCTGTTTGACGCTTGCTCGACTCCTCGATTCACCAACACCTCTAGTGAAAGCCCTTTGACTCCTCAAAGGCACACTACTGAATCCTCAGTAGCTCTGCTGAATCCTCAGCGATCACGAATCACGAATCCGAACTCCTTCGGATCAAAACAATGAAGAACTTGGCTAAGCAATGGAGAGAGAACAACTGGCTTGAGTATCTCTTGTGAATGGTTATTCTCTCAGAACTGTCTCTCAGGAACCCTAGAAACACCAGGTTTATATATGAGTGCAAAAACCTACGTCAAAAGGATTCAGAACAGTAAATGGAGAAGCCGAATCGTCACCTCGCGGAAAGGGCCTACCCGCGAGCTACACGCGGCCTTCCTGTGGCTTCCCGCTGCGATCCCGCACGACCACTCTGACAATTGTGGATCTCGACTTTATCCCGCGACTAGGTGTGGTCTTCCCGTGGTCTTCTTACGTTAATGCACGTCCGGCTTCTTTCAGCTTCCTTTGACTTCTGTGTTTATCCAAACCAGTTTCCTGAGACATCTTTACTTCTAATACTAACCCAAGACTCTAGTATCTTAGCCTATACTAAGTCTAGTAGTTATATGACACTTTAATTAATATTGTTTTGATTATGAATTTACCAATTACAGTATAGTCGCTAACAATCTCCCCCTTTGGCAATTCCATGTTAAAACTCAACTAATCATATTTACAAAGAGATCAATCCTAACTATGTCTCAGAAACTGTGCAATGTCTGCTCAAATGAGTTTGCTAAAAGAAAGCTTGCTTGCTGCACACTTAAACAAGAATGATTAAGGCATCATGTGTAAAACAAAAAAATAAATAAATAAACATATCTCATAAACCACAAAACGCAATGCCATAGATATATAATCCAAACGGGAGTACATCAGAAAAGGAACATAAAAGGTACATAAAAAAATACATCATCACACTCATCACACTACATCATCATACTACATCACTCTCATCAGCATACTACTCCCCCTTTTTGGCTGGAATTGATAACAAGAAACATCACTAAACACCGCCCCGCATCACCTCCTGTATCATCATCTCCACCCTCACCAGGAGGAGCACCCATATCTGGAAAGAAATCATCTCCGAATAGGGCCCTAAAGTCAAAGGCATATGTGTTTAGGTTCTGCTGCACCTGATTAAGCGTATAGTGCATCTCATCCAGGCGAACTTGAATAGCTTGCAGACGTGTATCCATGGCCCATCTGAACTATCTGAAACTCGACCTGACGAGCATCAATAGATGAGAGTTACTGATAGACATTATCCTAGAACAGACGGTTCTCCCCCTGAATGGATACGAGCATAGCTCCAAGCATATCCATGTCATATACAAGAGAAGGACCCGTAGATGGACCCGGAGCACTGGAGGAAGGACCCGGAGCACTAGATGAAGGTGGGGGACTCATAGGTCATGAAGGATCACGACGAGCAACAGGGTTAGGATGAGAGTGAGACCGACTCCTACGGGCAGACACATGATCAATGGGATTCGGCATCCAAATCGACCGATAGTTTAGGGGAACCTCTACACCTAGAGTGAACAGGTAGTGAGTAATGAAGAGACCAAATGGTAAAGAGTCAGACCTAGAAGTAGAGTCATGACCTGCAGTAATCTGCTGGAACATAAATAATGGAAGGTCAAAGACACGGCTAGTGACAATCGAGTGGATGATACGACCACGACGCTCAGAAACAGCAATGATATAAAACGACGGTTCAATGGAATTAGCTACGTACAGATGTAGCATCCTATTAACCTCTGTCAACTGGCGATGGGGAATAATCTCCCCAACCCAGTCCACTCGTCCCTCAGTAAGAATATGAGCAATGGTCTGAACTGACAGACCATTGATATCAAGGACAGGCTCAAAGTCAACCTGATCAGGTCAGAGAATACGCAAAAACTGAGAGATAACTGAGGGTGTCAACTCGATATTAACAGACCGGACATAAGAGTGCAAGACACCAGAAATAAGGTCAACCATATGCATATTAACATAAAACTCCCGAACCAGCTCACCAATAGCACACTCGTGAAACTGACCGGGTGACCCAGAAAAGTCAACATAAGCTATCTAACCTAGACGCTCAAAGTGTTGTTCAACAGTAGGGAAATCACGGAGGACAATGCCTCGTTCCATGACAATGGGACGATACTTAAAGATAGTGATATAGGTGTCCTTTTTAGTTTCTCCCCTGAAACGATACTCATCAAAAGCGGGGCGAAGTCTACATCTAGGAGGCATGGTGACAACACAAATAGAACGAAAAGAAGACACAAACGAAAATAGACAAACTAGAAGTGACAAAACTAACAAAAAGAAGGAAATAAGGAGACAAGAAACGAGAATACCTGAATAAGATATGATCACGTGATAGGGACACGGAAGAAGGACGGAGAAACAGTGTGAAACTGACTTGGAGGAACCTCGGTCAGCCTTAAAAGAGGCTTCTCGCGGGAAGAGTGTACCCGCATCTATCCCGCGGTCTTCCCACGACATCCCACGCCCATCCCGCGGTGTTCCCGCGAGGAACAAAGATGCAGAGGCTCTGCAGCATTGTCCCGCAAGTATCCCGCACCCATCCCGCGAAAGGAAAAAAATGCTACCTGCTATATCTTTTCGAGACTTAGAGCACTATTCCAATGGGTATCCCGCGGATCTTCCCCCTATTTGTTTTTATGAAAAAAGAATTTTTTTTTGTTTTAACAAAAAAACAAGGGTAAAGCCTCACATATCAATGTTGTTCAAGTCCTATGTCTTTAAATACAAAACAAAACAAAGTTTCACACTTGAGGTCACACATAAATAGATATAAAATT
>QLOD02000017.1:12206705-12222314 GCA_003260245.2 Sideroxylon spinosum | reverse complement strand
GGACTAGGTGGAGACTTATATCCCTTAATGGTGAGCTTTTAAGCCTATTATTCTTTTCTTGAGGGGTTGCACATAATCACAGCTCCTTTATTCTTCATTTTGGTTTTTAATGCACTAATTACATCACAAACACTTGCATGAGTTTCACTTGGCATAATATGAGTTGTTGTAAGCTTAGAAAATGATATTAGGCCTTCTTTGCAACTTTGGGCCTTTTTGTCCTTTCTTGGTTATACATTACCCTAGGAACCAACTTGAAGCCTTTTAATAAAGAGTGTCATATATTTATTTTCTTGGTTTCCATCTCATATATTATCCCTTTGCCTGATTCACACACTTTAAGCCGTACCCTCACATGTCTTGGGTTGTAAGAGTGCCTCAATATCGATGATGTGAATTTGGGTTCAGAATGGAATCTTTTGAGAGCATGTTGCAAGGAAATGTTGGGTGAAAAATTTAGTTGATATATGTTTCAATTTACAAAAAAAAAAAAAAAATATTTCTCATTCCTTTTGTTTATTAAATTATGGGACTTGTACAGTATTTGCAACATTTGTGATTGTCCCAAGAGTAGTATTTAGTGTGAATAAGTTTCTTGTTGGGATCTTTGATAAGGTTGGAAAGGATATGGGTAGTTTGGGATTTGTGTGCAGTTGAACATCTTTATCCCAAGACATGTGCTTTGATTTCCATATCTTCCATTGTTAACCACTACCCTTGGCCAAGTTACAACCGAAATAAGGACCTAGTGGATTCTAAGTAAGCAACTCTTATATTAAGCATGTAGTGATCTTATGTAGGTTGTGTGATATGATTTCTTACATGCATAGAAACATTATTATGAGCTATCCACATTGAACTTCAATTCAGTTCACTTACTTATTTGTTGGGTTGTGTGCGACTAGAATAGCATCGTATGCTAATAGATATGTGTGAACCCTTGATGAGTGAACTTCTTTCTATGAGTGGTACCTTGTGAGTATTTGAAGTTAAAACATAGCTCCATTTATGCTCTTGAAACCTTGTTGAATGAATGAAACAATTTTGCATATATGCTCTTCCTACTCTGATAGCCCATGCATTTATTCTTAGCACTTGGAAATTACACATGATATTTGGATTTTGTGACTTGTTGGGCTTGAACTTGAATCATCTTTGATCTTAATCATTTTTTTTTTACGCTTTGAGACTATATCATAAGAATTTTGTGGATACATTCACTGCAAACCTTCACGAGAGCTTACTCGTCCACTGGGGGAAACCTAGGGGTTTAAAGGGCTTGCTGTACTTGCTAAGTGCAGCCGTGTTTCCAACGAAAAAAGAAATAGGACAGTAGTTGCATTTCATTTCAATAAAAAGCATTGCTAGGTATTAATAATCTTTAAGTTGGGGGATGTGATTGCTCGCAATCATTGTTGATCTTAACATCAATTCACACTGAACATTTTATCAATTAAAATTCCCTTTTTAATATAATTTTAGTATTTATATTGCTTTCTTGTGTTTTGTAGGAGTTTGGAAGGAAAACAAGTCAAGAAAAGCGAATTTGGAGCTTAAATGTGCAAACCACGGCAAGTGTCCAGCACGAGACCCTAATAGTATTCCAGTCATAACGTTTCACTCGCAACTCGGATTGACCTGATTCGTTTGGGTTGGAAAGAAAAATCCAAGAGCTACAACTTTTGTGTTTGAGCCGAAGCCTGAATCTGTTGTATTCAAGGACAAAATCGTAGTAGAAGTCAGAAACGCTAGTGCAGAGGTGTCCGGACACCCTCAAGACCACAGAAGACAAAAATTGGAACATGGAGCTACTGCCGTCTGGACAACCCATCAAGGTGTCCGGACACCTGCGACACCCAAGGTTCCGCGATTTTGGTTATTTGTTTTAGGGTTTTGTGCATGGGCTATAAATACCCATTGAGCAGCTGCTTGGAGGAGGCTCCATACTTTCATTCTTTTCATATTTTTGTTTGACAGAACATTTTAAGAGAGTTTTTAGATTATTTTTGAGAGCTTTATGGATTCGTACAATGTGTTCTTATTCTTCGTTGCACTTCTTTTTACCTACGCTTTTTCAGAATTGATTTCGATGTAAGTTTCTTTAATTCAAGTATTTTAATATATGATTTTTATCAATAGATCGAATGATGATTTAAATTTTTATTGCTTTCATTTTATTTAAGATAATGTTAGCGTAGAAACCCTAGTTCTTGATTTAACGAATCAAGAACGGGTAGTTCATGAAAATACTCTGGGATCTACGTAGATCTTTTGCATGGGTTTCGAAAGCACATGCATAGAGATCTACCGTTTTTAAATCCATTTTACTTTGTTTCAAAAACGGAAATCTTTAACCACATTCATTTGAAATCACTGGTATGGGTTTTCGATTTTAACTTTCTAAATATTTTTGAACAAGATTATAAATAGGTTTCAAGTAAAACTTTGAGTTTGTTTGTTTGAAAAGCTTTCGAAAATAAAAATCTTTAACCATATTTGCTTGAAATCACTAGTACTGATTTTTGATTCGATTGTTCTTAATAATTTTCAAACAAAATAGAATTTCAAGTTTGAAAGTAAACATTCCAGAGTAAAGTAGTGAACTAGTGTGACTTGCAAGTTGAATAAAAAACTTCTTCTTTATTGATTTTATTAATTGATTTTGAGTATCGTAGTAATTTAATTAGATTAAATTATTTTCCAATTTATTCTGAATTACAAAGAAATAGAAACTCAATTAAATTATTAAAGTTATTTCGTAATGGTAATTTAATGATTAGTTTTAATTTTACTTGTTTTTATTTGTTTTAGATCTGTTAAATTCTAAGACTTAGTGAAACCAAACACCAAACCTCTTTTACATTCAACCTTAAAGTCCATTTGTAACCTAAAAATCAAATAACATAGGCTTCCTGTGAATTTGACCTCAGACTCATCGAGTTTAAAACTATGAGTACCTTCTTGCACTTGAGAGGTAAAAACTCGAACACATTTGAGGGTCGGCCAGTGAGCGATAAAAAAGTACTTTCGGCCCTCATGGAATGATCGACAAGCAACCTGTTGGTCATGAAGCCTCTTCATATTTTCTTTTAAAATTTGGGCATTTGCATAGGCATCATTCCGTAACTCATCCATTTCTGCAATCTAAAGTTTTCAGTGCAACCTAGCCTCGTCAATGTCAACGTTGAATTGCTTAATGGCCCGATATGCTTTATGTTCTAATTTAATGGGCGAATGACATGGCTTTCCGTAAACCAACTGCTATGGAGACATTCCTAGAGTTGTTTTGTAAGTAGTGCGATATGCCCACAGGGAGTCAATCAGTCGTAACGACAAATCCTTACGGTTTGGGTTGACTTTTTTTTCCAGAATTTGTTTAATTTCTCTATTGGCCAGTTCTACTTGCCCATTTGTTTGGGGGTGATATGATGTACCAACTTTATGAACTACACCATATTTACGCAATAAGATACCTACTGACTGATTACAGAAGTGTTTTTCCCCATCACTTATAATTTCTCAGGGCATCCCGAAGCGTAAGAATATATTCTCATGAAGGAATTTGAACACAATTTTGTGATCATTCGTTCTAGCAGCAATTGCTTCAACCCATTTAGAAACGTATTCTATTCCTACTAAAATATATTCAAAACCAAAGGATATAAGAAAGGGACCCATGAAGTCTATTCCTCAACAATAAAATACTTCCAACAATAAAATTAGGGAAAGAGGCATCATGTTTCTCCGAGTTAGCCTACCTAAACATTGACATCAGTTGCATGTGGTATAGAATTGATAAACATCTTTAAATAAAGTAGGCCAATAAAATCCACATTGTAGAATTTTGGAAGCTGTTTTTTTTGTGGAAAAATGGCCACCACACGCTTAAGAGTGGCAAATTTCAATTATGCTCTGAATTTCCATTTCTGGAACATAACATCGAATTATCTAGTTCGAGCAATATTTGAATAAGTATGGATCATCCCAAAAGAATACTCGAACATTTCTTAAAACTTTTCTTTTATCCTTTGGACTCCATTCCTCTAGAATTTTTCCTATTACGAAATAGTTAGCAATGTTAGCAAATCACGGAGGTGTAGATGCTGTTATTGCAGCTACATTGAATAACTGTTCATTCGGGAAGCTATCATTTATTTGAATTTTATCTTTTGAATAAGCTTCCATCGGTAAACGTGACAGATGATTGGCCACCACATTTTCAAGTCCCTTTTTATCTTTAATCCTAAGGTCAAAGTCTTGTAGTAATAGAATCCAGCGGATTAACCTTGGTTTAGCTTCTGGTTTGGTTAAAAGGTATTTCAATGCAGAGTGATCAGTATATACTATAACTATTGAACCAATGAGATAGGAGCGAAAGTTTTCAAGGGCAAAGACAACTACCAGCGTTTTCTTTTCAGTTGCATATAATTCCACTGAGCATCAGTTAAAGTTCTACTAGCCTAATAGATGACGTGTGCCTTTTTGTCCTTTCTTTGCCCTAACACAACATCAATAGCATAGTCACTTGCATCGTACATAAGTTTAAAAGAAAGTGACCAATTAGGAGATTGAAGAATGGGTGCTGTAGTTAAATAGATTTTTAGTTTGTCAAAGGTTTCTTGGCATTTTGGTGTCCATTCAAAGGATGCCTCTTCTGTTAATAAATGACACAAGTGTTTAGAAATTTCACTAAAAGATTGAATAAAGCACCGATAGAATCCAACGTTGCCTAAGAATGGTCCAATGTCCTTAATAGATTACGAAGTGGGAAGTTTTTGAATTAACTATACCTTAGCTTGGTCAATTTGAATGCCCTCTTTGGAAACAATGTGACGTAAGACTATGTCTTTAGTCACCATAAAATGGCATTTCTCTCAATTAAGCACTAGGTTGTTCTCCTCACACTAGGTCAACACTAAGTTAAGGTTTTCTAAACAATACTCAAAGGAATCACCATAGATAGAGAAATCATCCATGAAGACTTCTACAATTTCTTCTACCATTTCACTAAAAATATTAATCATACAGTGCTGAAAGGTAGCGGGGGCATTACAAAGGCCAAAGGGCATTCTTTGATAAGAAAATGTGCCAAAAGGACAAGTAAAAGTAGTTTTAGTTTGATCTTCTAAAGAAACATCAATTTGATTATAGTCTGAAAAACCATCTAACTGGTTTGGAATTTTCTTCTAAATAGATTCAGTGTGTACAAAGATGTGGACTGATACTAGTTAAGTCTATAACTAACTAGCCTAAAGCTTTCTTATGACTCTGCAGAAGCTTAACTAGTTTACTCTCTTGATTGGATGTCAACTCAGCGGATATGACTACAGGATAGGTTTCATTTTCGCCTAAAAATGAATACTTTAAGTTACCGGGATGAGGTTTTTTATCAAGTTGTGGAGCTTTCAAGTTAGAGGATTCAGCTTTATTTAACATTGGTCCTAATGCTTCAAAAGTTGGTATCCATTTTCCCGCAGACATTATAGGGCACACTTCCAACCACTCAAAATTGCCTTCACCTCTACTAGTTGGGTTGGAAAAGCTAAATTCTCCTTACTAAATGAAAGGGCTCTCTCTAATGGATACTCTAAGAATTCTTGATCTACATAGCTTGTACTATGATTTCTATGAAATTTACCTCTTGCATATCAGGTTGTTCTTTTGATTGTTTACTCACATGAAAGATATTAGTTTCGAATTTAATATTTCCAAATGACATTTTCATTGACCCATTCCTGCAATTGATAAGTGCATTTGAAGTAGCAAGGAAGGGTCTGCCTAATATGATAGGTGTTGAATTTGGAGTCAAAATATTTAGTTAGGGGTTGTATATCCAATATGATGAAATCTACTAGGAAACAGAAATTTCTACCTGAACTAATTCATTCTCAACTATTGCTCATGGGACTCTAACAGATCTATCAGCAAGTTAGAGTGTCACATGAGTGGGCTTTATTGCTCCCAAGCCTATTTGTTCATAAATTGAGTATGGGAGTAAATTTACAGTTGCCCCTAAATCAAGTAGTGCTTGACTAATATAATAATCCCCTATGTGGCATGAAATAGTAGGACATCCAGGATCCTTATACATAGGGGCTATATGACCATGAAGTATAGCATTAGCTTGTTTAGTTAGAAAGGCTTTCTCTTTCACATTTAGCCTTCTTTTCACTATGCATAATTCTTTTAAGAATTTGGCATATGTAGGAATTTGCTTAATTGCATCAATTAGAGGTATATTGATTTTAACTTGCTTAAACACTTCTAATATTTCTACAGTTTGAGCATCTCTATTAGACTTTAGGAATCTTTGAGGGAACGGCGGTTTTAGAACATATTCTCTTGAAGTGATCTCTACTTCTTTTTTACCTTCCTTTTCCTTCCTTTTTTGTATGGCTTTTTTTTGTGTTCTCTCATTCTCATTTAATGGTATCTCATCTTCCATCCGTATTTGATCTTCCGCTATCCGCTTAGGTTCCAACTCTTTCTTGGCCTCAGCCACCCTAGGATGAATGGTTTTTTCTATTACTTGACCATTCCTAAGCGTCGTGATAGCTCAAGATTATTTTTAGTATTGGAAGATCCTTCAGCTTAATTTACTTGAGCAGATGGATTTGGACGTGATCGAGCAGGTAACTAATCTTTCTACGGATCACTCAGTGTTTGGATTAGAAGAGTTAGTTGTCCTTTTATTTCATCCATGGCTCGATTATTTTTGGCCCACAATGTAGATTGTGTAGCCATAAATCGCTGAAGAGTCTCTTTGGTGGACCGCTTATTAGGAGGAAATTTTGTGTTTCGATATGGTCCCATGTTCTAAGACGGTTCTGGTTATGGTTAGGAATTTGTGGAATAGGTGGAGGTGGAGCAGAATGAAATTACTGAGGCATTAATGTTCCATCATTTCTCCATCCAAAGTTAGGATGATTCCTCCAGCCCGGATTATAGGTTTCAGAAAATGGATTTCCCGCTTGATTTTGTCCCTGATATGGTAGACGGAATTGATTTATAGAATTGATAGGCATTTCACTAGTTTGTTGGATTTGAACTACTTCACGACAAACTGGGATAGTTGGACAATCATTAGTTTTATGTGCCTAGCTATCACACATAAGGCAATAAACACTAGCTACAGGTTTCTTGACAGTGGGTGTTTCTTTTTTGATTAGTAAGGTTTCAATTTCACGTGATAGTGTTGCTATTTTTACCTTTAAATCATCGGACTCACTCAACTAGTGTATCCCTTTGGTAGGTGTTGTAATAGCAAACTATGAGTTCTAGGATCCTATAGTATCCCATGTTTGTGCATTTTCAGCTAGAAATTAAAAATATTCATAAGCTTCCTCAGGGGTTTAATCATAGAACTGACCATTACACATTGTTTCCAGAAATTATTTAAGTTGAGGTGTTAAGGATCCATAGAACATACTAGCTAGACGCCAGACTTCGAATCCATGGTGTGGACAAGAGTGTAAAAGAGTTTTGAACCTTTTCTAGCATTGATAAAAGGTTTCACTAGTTTGAGGCGAAAAATTAAAATTTTCGTGTTGAATGGCATCAGTCCTATTTGGAGGGAAAAACTTCTTAAGAAATTTGGATTACATTTTCTCCTATGAGTGAATAGAATGAGGTTGTAAAAGTTCAAACCACCTAGCGGCTTTATCCTTAAGAGACAAAGGAAAAATTTTTAGGAATACTAAATCTATGGGGTAGTTTCGGTCTTTGAACGTCACACAAATATTCCTAAACTTAGTTAAATATTCGTAAGGATTTTCAGATTCCATACTATGAAAGGTTGGCAAAAGTTGGATCAAACCAGGTTTAAAATTAAAAGATCTTTGGTTTTCATACCATACTATACAAGATTTAGGTGCATGCCTATCTTGTTGGAGTATGTCCCTCATCGAACGTTTAGGAACAACGAGTTGATTATTTCCTGCCATTTCTACTGTAGGGGTAGAAGTAGATGATATGAGAATGTCTACGAGGAAATTTTTTATATCAAAGGGAATATTAATGTTTTTCGGACATATTAATCTACCGTCTTCCCCACGATTCCAAGCACTCATAAACTAAATAAATAAAAATAAAAATAAAAATTCTAGGAAATACCAAATTCAAAAAGCTATTTTCAAAAGCTCTTTTTGAAAATATTTCAAGTCTCTATTGCTAAATTTCAATTTGAAATCTAAATTAATAAGACATCTATAGATTACTCTTCTTTGCTTAAAAGTTTCAAAACGTTCAAGTTATTATTCTTCTTCTTGAATTAGATTTCCAAAGCATCAATCTCCTTTCGCAATTCAAAAATTCTTTTCTTGAGATCGTTTTGCAAAAGAAAAATAAATAAAAGCAGAAAATAAAATAATAATATTTTTTTAAGAATAAAAGGCAGTAAATAAAGTTTATGCTAAACCAACTTAAAAACTAATCTAAGGTTCCTCGGCAACAGCGCTAAAAACTTGACTTCTTCTAGAAATTGCATCTATAAAATTACCCCCAACTACAAGGGTATACATTGTAGTTTTAATTCGGTAAGCATGAGGTCGAATCCATAAGGAACCTACTGTGTTAATTTCTAAGTTTCCCAAGATTAAATAAATTCACAACCTAGTTCAAAAGTAACAGTTTTAAGTGTTTGGGGTTTTGGATTTAGTTCAAATTATAACTAAATATAAACTACGTAATTAAACTTAATCTAAACAAAGAATTCAAAATTCAAAATTTACAGCAATAAATAATTGAAATTAAAGATGCAATTCAATTCATAGATAAACGTCTTGATTCCACTTTCAATTCTGGGTGGATTGATTATTTCATAATGTGATGTGCTTTTTAATACATGATCTAAGTTTCACGTAGAGGAAAAGTAGATCGGAAAGATATTTTTGTGTAAGCATAAAATTCTCCCTATCTCAGTTTTATACTCATGTTTAGGATTATAAAATTAGAAGATATTATTTTAATAAAATTAAGGTTTTAGATTTAAAATCTTCATCTCAAAAATATAAAAGAAGTTTTAAGATTCAAAAATCCTTATCAGTGATTTCAGAGAATATGATCAAGGGTTTTTGTTTTCAAAAGGTTTTGAAATAAATGCAATTAAATCTAAAAAGTGTGGATCTCTACATGTATGCTTTCACACAATACACGTAGGTCTACACACATCATAAAGTTCATAATCATCCACCCTTCTTTGATTCGTTGGATAAAAAACTAGGGTTTTAGCTTTGCATGGAAACGAAAACACTAAAAGAAATATAAATAGAATCAAAAGATGAAACTATATTCATTGATTTAAAATAAAGATTCAAATACCTACTTCAAAATATTGCGTAAAGTAATCAAAGTTGACAATGCTCTAACGAAAACTCCAAGAAAACAAAAGAACATTTTTCAAGAACAATGAAGATAGTGAAAGAAATAAAAGAAAATTTTCAGAAAATATTCTTAACAACGGCTGGAACGGACTCCAAAAATTATCCCCTAAGGATCCTATTTATAGAGCCCTTTACAAAACCCTTAAAACATACAAAATAGAGCCCTAAGTTGCCCAATGGTCCTAACCACCTGTGACTACGGTCCAGACCACAATGTGTTTGCTTCTGTTGGACTTTGCTACAATCTTCTGGGCCGGCTGAGAGATGGTCTGGACTGTCCCCTACTCGACTTCTTGCCTTGTTCTTCTCTCCTTATCTTTGCTCTAGTTTGAATAGGGGCTCTTTGCTTGGACACCAAGGGCTCGTTGTTGTTGATTTCCTCATCTTCATCACTGCTAATAACGATTATTTCCTCTTCTTTCCTGCATTGAAGAGAATAGAATAAATAAGTGAAAAAGTTTAACAAAACTTGTGAATTTATTAAACAATTCATGTTCTAATGCTAAGTTATGGAGTTTATAATTACAGTTTTCAAGTGTAATCCGTTATTTTTCTATAAACTTTATATCTAGAAATTGAATTAATTTTTGATACTTTTACCTATAAGATTATATATCTAAGATGTTATCCATTCAACATTTTATAATATTTTGAGTTAAAATTAATTTTATAAAAATTGTGAAGGTAGATTGTTTGGTTTAAATTGCTATACTTATACCAGTCCGATTTTTGGTATCAAAAATATACGTAGAGTGGATTTAATTTCTAAAAATTTTACACATGAAACTAGACATGTGTAAAAATTTTAAAATGTTTATTATTTTTAAAGAAATAATTTATTTTATAAAAATAAGTAAATTTGACTATTTACTTTACGTTGCTACACTAATGCTAGTCTAAATTTTGATATAAAATGAATATATAGATGTTGAGCTAATTTTTAAAATTCTTACATGTTAAAATAGATATATGAATGAGTCTCCCGTAAAAATTTCATAACTATTTAATTGAAAATGAATATTATAAAAATAATGAAAAATAGGTTGTTCTGTGTAGTCCTAAACATATACATGACCCATTAAACTTTCTTAAAATCTATATTAATTGGTTATATGAATAAATTATTAATTTTATTTTTATAGAATAGGATTAATTCTAAGCACTTTAGCCTTTTGAATTAACTAAAAAAAATTTATTTTTTATTTGACATGAATTATCAAACTTTATGTCCCAAATCCTTCTTATCAAGGCATACTTGATATTAAATTTTCTTTGTCAGATTAGTTACGTATATTCTTGAATATGGTTGCATGAGATTTACTTTGATAGATTTTGTAATGAGAATAATATTTATGGAGGGCAACATGAAACTTAGGCCCAAATGAACATTATATTTCATAAGACTTATAAAGTAAATGATGAACACAAGAAACCTAATTTAGGAATAATCATGTGTATGATGTGCTATTATTAATGAAAAGTGTTTGAGATCATTTTTGATATTTGGGTCATTAAGGGTATTAGAAAGAGTGGGTGGGTTCTAGAGTCCAAGGGTTAAAAGCATCGAACCCGCACAATATAGTTTAGCATAACCAATAACCTAGAAACCTACGAAGTCTTACACTATTAATTTTTCCTATTAAGGTAAGATTTGGTAGATTGGGACTATAAGAAGAGCGCTATTGATAGAGTAGGACTGAGGAACCAAGGCTATCAAGTGATAGGCTGGATTGAAGAACCAAGGCTATTGATAGCTACACTAAGGAACCAGGGCTATTGGGTAATATGCTTATACTGAAGAACTAGGGCCATTTGTACACTTGGGACTTTAGGGCCATTTGTACCCCACAGTTGATGTCTGGGGATTTGATTTAGTAGATTGGGGCTATGAGACCAAGGCTATCGATGGACTGGGACCACGAGACTCTAGTTTTTTTGGGTTTAGTTATTTGGCCATAGAGTAACCTTGTAGTGTACCTTATCCACAATATGATATTTAGATATATATATATAGATATTGTGAAGTGATTGATATTATGGATGTTGTTTTAGCATGAGACTGCGGGATCATGACTAAGTAACTATTTAATTAGGAATAATATGTGAAAATGTGAAAATCGTGATATTAATGTGATGTTGAAATTTATTGAGTATTTAATGCTTGCATGATTAAGAAATATAATCTTATATACTCATTTCTGAGCACACATGGTTTGGTGCTCATCCCCTACAGCTAATCTTGTAGGGGCTGAAACTCGTGATAGACCTGTGAGATAGAGTAGCTAGTCGTGATTTGTCATACTTTCCATTTATGTATTTTATTTTGGATATTGGTTTTGGACTCGGTTTAAGGCATGTTGTATTGTAGCTCATTTGTGGTAGGTTATAGGACCTTTGAGTATTCAATTGATGAATACTGTATTATTAATTTGCTTCCGCTTTGATTTATATTAGTTGTGTGGTTATTCGTGTGTTTTACCCCCACGTCCCTAGATTGTGGATTTTTGGGCATAGCAGCTTGGTATTAGAGCCTAGGTTTAGGAAAACCTAGGGACAGTCGGACTTTTTTTGGTTTTGGGATTATGTGTTTGAAGTGTTATATGTGACTTGGTGTTTGAAGTTTTGTTTATGACTTGATGTTTGAAGTGTTTTAGATTTTTGAATCTCATGTTTGCTTTTAATTTTTATTTTTTGTTTTTGGTTTCTAACCATATGGCACCGAGAGTTATGCTAATAGTTAGAGGTATAGGGCATGGACAACCCAGAGGTCATAAGGTTTAAGTTTGTCATGGTCGTCGTCGTGGAGTTCAAGATAGTTTTCAATTGAGAATGTGCATCTAGATTTGGCCATTAGCAGAGGTCTAATGCGAGTGCCGAGTTATGTTTATACACTTGGTTTATTTGTTGAATGATTGTCATCGTGTTTACATGTTATGACCCCAATTAGAGTGTAACAACCCGCATTTATATAGTAAAATATTTTCTACTTTGAGCTTGGTAAACTACTTTCCAGGACGTCACCCGTCCTAGTATTACTCCCATAGGAGTGCGTTTAACCCTGGAATTCCTACTGAACCCAGGACTCTCACGTTTTAAAATGCATTGTACTATATTGATGTCGAAATTACATTTATATCACTTCCTTCACTACCCAGGCGATGGGAGATGGAAGGCATTGCTTACCTACTTCACCTTCTACTTCACTCTCCCGCAGGCAGAGTCCCTCATAGGCAGGTCCCTCATAATCTCGCACATGAAGGATATTCTTTGTTGATTAAATTTGTCAGGGTTGAGTGATGGCTATAAGGAATGAGGCCTCAGCAGACAATTATCAGTTCTTATTTGATTCAATCATGTTGAAGATGGATAGTTTATGATGTAATACTCATGATGGATTGGCTGATCCATTACTGCGTATTTATCGATTATTCTAAGGGCTATGTGACCTTTGTACACTGAGAAGGAGAATGTGATAAAGTTTACAAGAGACTGCTATAGTCCTCAAACTTTACCTTCTCTGGACGGGTAAGGATGAGTGGACCTTTATAGCTTGTTTATCTATTTGGCAATGGAAGATGGGGAGTAGTATGTGGCTGAGATGCACGAGTACTATACGATTTTCTGGAGGTATTCCTAGAATATTTATTTGGATTCCCATCAAAAGAGAAGTGAAGTTTGCAATAGACTTAGCTTTAAGGACAGAGCTGATATCCATTACACACCTACGGAACTTGCATATTTGAAAATTCAAATTAAAGATTTGACGTTTAAGGGATTTATTTAACCAAGCACATCATCATGAGGCACACCAGCACTATTTGTAGCAAAGATGGATGGTACACTCAGGATGTGTATTGATTATAGGAGACTAAACATAGTCACCATCAAGAATCGGTATTCCTTACTGACGATCGATGACCTATTTGACCAGTGAAAGAGGTCAGTTTGCTTTTCTAAGATCGATTTTGATGTTGGGTTATCATTAGTTGAGGGCGCGAGTAGAGCATATCCCCTAGATGGCATTTAGGTTTCGGTATGAGCATTACAAGCTCCTAGTTATGCCATTTGAGTTAACCAATGCACCAATAATGTTTATGGATCTAACGAACTGAGTGTTCAGTTAGTATTTGGATCAGTTTGTCTTCTTCACTAATGATGTGTTGATATATTCTCGATTAAAGGAAGAACATGAGAGGCATTTGCGGATTGTACTTTAGACCTTGAAGACCATCAATTGTATGCTAAACTAAGTAAATATGGGTTCTGGCTACGAGAAGTGAAATTCGTTGGACATGTTTTGGGTGAAGGTGTTGCAGTGGACTCTTCAAAGATTGAAGCAGTTATGAATTGGGTAAGCCTAATAAGTGTGTTTGAAATTCGTAACTTCCAGGAGTTGGCAGGATACTACCGGAGGTTTGTTTTGAATTTTTCATGGCTGACTGGGCCGATAACGAGATTGACTCAAAAGGGAATCAAGTTTGTGCGGGATAGCATTCCAAGAGTTGAGTTAACAACTGCTCCAGTGCCTGTAATTCTAGAAATAAGATTGGTTTATGTGGTATAATGATGCATCCAAGGAAAAGCTGGGCTATGTTTTAATGCAAGAAGGAAATATAGTAGCTTATGGGTCTAGACAGCTATAGACTCATAAGAGGAACTATTCAGTGCATGATCTTAAGTTAGCGGCTATTATTTTTGCACTCAAAGTTAGAGATACTATATCTATGGAGAAAATTTTGAGCTTTTCTTTGACTACAATAACTTAAAGTACATTTTTACTCAAAAGGATCTAAATCAGTGGCAAAAAAGATAGATTAAGTACATAGAGAGGTTCAATTTTGAACTGAACTACCATTAGGGTAAGGCCGATATGGTGGTTGATGCATTAAGCCAGAAAACCCATGCTACTTTGGCTAGTATGGTAGTATGGGAATGGAGATTGATGGATAGTTTGGGCGAGTTTGGGCTTGACTATCAAGAGTTCGAGGACCCAGCAGTGTTACGTTCTATAGTGGTTCAACCTACCTTGCTAATCAGATTTATAGAGGTGCAGTGTAATGATGTTGAGGCTAATGAATGCTGTGTACAGACGAACAATGATGAGGGTATGCTTGGTTGGATGATAGGATTCGTTGGAAGTTGAGATTACAAAGTAGGTTGTTTGTTCCAGTTTCAGTTTGGTATGCAGTCTTGAGGGAGTTTCATCACTTCAAGTTTGTGATACATCCTAGAGGGACAAAGTTGTAACAAGATTTTAACCACTAGTATTTTTGGGATGGAATGGAGAAGGATGTAGCTGAGTTTATGGGTAGGTGTTTGACTTTCCAGCAAGTGAAACAGAGCATCAGATGCCAGTAAGATTGCTTTAGTTGTTGCTAGTTTTGGAATGGAAGTGGGAGAATATTATAATGTACTTCATTACCAATTTGCCTAAGTCTCCCAAGAAGCATGACACAATTTGGGTGGTGGTGGATAGGTTAACAAAGTTGACAAACTTCTTATCGATTTGTTTAAATGATTCCATGGACAGCGTGGCAATGTTATATGTTCGAGGGATTGTTAGGTTACATGGAGGTTCGGTTTAGATCATGTCAAATAAAGATTCCTATTTTGCATCTCATTTCTAACATAGTCTCCAGCAAGCCGTGGGTACAGAGTTGATGTTCAATATCATCTATCATCTTCAAACAGATGGGTAGTCTGAACGTACCATTCAGATTCTATAGGGCATAGTTTGAGCATGTGTTTTTCAAGGTGGCTGGGAAACACATCTTCTGTTAGTGGGTTCGTGTACAATAACAGCTATTAGTCCAACATCGAGATCGCACCCTATGAGGCATTGCATAGAAGGCCATGTAGACCCTGTATCTACTGGGCAAAGGTTAGAGAGGCAGCTTTATTGGGATTTAAGATGGTTTGGGAGACAACAGAGAAGATTAGAGTTATCACACAGCGGTTCGAAACAGTGTGCAGTTGTTAGAAGAGCTATGCTGATAGGAGATGTAAAACCTTGGAGCTCGAGGTAGGAGATCATGTGTTCCTAAAGGTCTCACTGCATAAGGGACAATTCGATTTGGTCGTAAGGGTATGTCATCACTAAGATTCACTACGCCATTTGAAGTGTTGGTGAGGTGGGTTATCGTTCGGCTTTGCCACTAAGGTTGTCAAGGGCCATGCCTTATTTTATGTATTCATGTTGAGGAAGTATTTCTGATTGCATGCAATCATT
>QLOD02000017.1:12171473-12195241 GCA_003260245.2 Sideroxylon spinosum | reverse complement strand
AAAGGGGAGATTGCCTACTGAAACCATCCAAAATACCCAAGGTTAAGTTCATATGGGTGACGCTTTAGAGGAGAAGTCAAACCAAGAAAAAGTGCAATCAATTACTACATTGAGGAGTGGGAAAGTGATTGAAAAGCCAGTTGACCTTAGGCTATTAAGGTTGAATGATAAAAAAATGAATGGGGTATAGAAAGAAAGGGGAGTGTAGTGAGTCTCGGGTAGAAAGAAGAGGGAGTGATGATGATGAGGAAAAGAAAATGATGATCTTATGGAAGAATTCAAGATAGATGAGATCATTACGAGGAAGAAAAATAAGAGAGTACAGGAGAATAAAGATGAGAATAAAGAGAGAAAGAGCAAGTTATATGATTCCAACATCAATCGCATTTTCCAAGGTGATTGAATAAGTTAAAAAAGAAGTTGACTTCTGAGATTCTTAAAGTTTTCAAGAAAGTGAGAATAAAATTTCCATTGTTAGATGCTATCAAGTAGGGCCCTTCTTATTTCAAGTTTTTAAAAGATCTTTGCATTATCAAGAGAAAGGTGAGTGTCAAGGAAAAAGATTTTATGGTAGAATAAGTTAGTGTTATCCTCCAATATAAGACCCCACCAAAGTATAATGACCCAAGTTATCCCATTATAGCATGTGTCATAGAAGAGCATTAGGTGAAACAAGCCTTATTAGATTTAGAAGCTAGTGTTAACCTTCTCTCTTGCACGGTCTATCAACAATTAGGTTTGGGGGAGCTTAAACCGACTAAAGTAACCTTGCAACTAGTTAATAGGTTGGTTAAGATTCTTAGGGGAATTTTAGAGGATGTGCTCATTCAAGTGGATAAGTTTTGCTATCCAGTAGACTTCATTATATTAGACACTTAACCTACCCCTCAAGGTTCCACTGCACTGGTTCCTGCATCTTAGGAAGACTTTCCTTTACAACTACCAACATTGTCGTCAACTATAGGAACGATCTCAATAAAATTTCGTTCAAAAATTTGACGGTAGGGAAGAATATTTTTAGATTCATTAAGCAACCAATCGAGGAGGAGGACTTAAGAGACGTAAATGTGATTCAAAAAGTCACAGAGGAATATTTTGAAAGGGAGTTTGTAAGTGATCCTTTGGAGAAACTTCTAACTTTGGGCAATGAAGTAGATTACAGGGATGCAATCGATGATGCTAAGGTGTTGGAGGTTTTGAATTGGTTGGATAGTAGACGCATTATGTCAATAGAGAATTCTAACCAACCAATAGAGAATCTTGTTCCTTCCTAAGCTAAGCCTGAGCCTTCTATTGCGAAACCACCAAAGGCCAATAGGAAACCACTTCCTAGTGAGCTTAAATATGCATTTTTAGGAGAGGAAGAGTCATATCTGGTGGCAATCTCTTCTCAGCTTGGCAAGGACCAAAAGGTTAATCGAGATGTCAAGAGGACACAAAAAAGCCTTAAGGGTGGATAAATATAAACCTTCATGAAATTAGCCCAGTCATTTGCATAAACTTCATATATTTAGAAAAAGGGATTAAGCCAGTGAAACAACCTCAAAGGAGGTTGAATCTAACATAAAGGGAGAAGTGTTGAAACTATTAGATGTCGGGATTGTATATCGCATTTCTGATTCCTAATAGGTAAGCCCTACCTAAGTTTTCCCAAGGAGGTCTGGAGTTCCGGTCATTAAGAATGATAGCAATAAACTTTTGTCTACTAGGATCCAAATGGGGTGGTGCATGTGCATTGACTCTATGAAGTTGAATGCCATGACTAGGAAAGACCGCTTACCTTTACCTTTTATTGATCAAGTATTAGAGAGGGTGGCAAGACAACCATTTTATTGCTTCCTTGATGGGTATTCAGACTACAACCAAATTGAGATAGCCTTGGAGATCAAGAAAAAACAACATTCACATGCCCTTTTGGTACTTTTGATTACCGGCACATGCTTTTTAGGTTGTATAATGTGTTGGTCACATTTTCAAAGGTGCATGATGAGTATCTTCAGTGATTCTGTGAAAACATTTCTTAAGGTGTTTATGGATGATTTCATTCACTGCTTATGGGGATGATTTGAAGCATGTTTGAGGGATTTAGAGAGAGTGTTAGCTAGGTGCGAACAAAAGAACCGAGTCTTAAATTGAGAAAAATATCACTTTCTGGTGATGCATTGTATCGTCCCGGCCTATGTTGTTTCTTTTAGGGGTATAGAAGTAGATAAAGCTAAGGTAGTAATTATCTAAAAGCTTCCTACCCCTAGGTGTGTAAAAGATGTTAGATCATTTCTTAGCCATGCGGGCTTTTATAGGAGAATTATTGCTGATAGGGATATAGACTAAAAGATATGCTTTATGTTATGTCTTTATATTTTAATGAGAATTTCTTTTGAGCAATGAATGCCATTTACTATATTTCTGCATGTGTCTAGTATTCACAAAGAGTATTTGATCTAGTGTGTAGAGTACGGCCTACACATGAAAGACTAGATCATCTATTCTTTTGGAATACGAGTTTATCATTCACAATTTTAGATAGAATTGGACACACCATCAGTAGAACTATAGCACAGAAAATTAATAGGTCTTTCTTGACTATGGGGAACGGTTTAGTTCTAACTTTTTTTGCTAGTACACTTTGTGTGTATTGAACTAGACCCATTTGAGTTAATTATTTTATACTGACTTTATAAAATAAATTAAACCTCATAATTATTATGATTACTTATGCTCTTAATTTGAATTCTATTCTTAGACACGTGTATGTGATGATTGTTGCTTTGATTACACAAAGGTGAGATTTTATATGAGTCAATAAACTCAGTGGGTTGGGCAATAACATTATATATATGGTGAATATTAATAGTTGAAGGAATCCACGTTCTGATAATTTGGAATGATGATATCCCCTTGAGGAAGCTTATAAGTTTTGACTGTATCAAATCTTACAAGTGGATTTTGAATCCGATACATCAAATAAGTTAAGCAGAAAATCTCAAGGATAATAAAAGGCCAATTAAATTAGATTATCAGTAATTAAATTTAATTGGTGGATATCTGTAATCTTAACGTGGGAAGATAATAAGTATTTAATATTAAAGGCTTGAAAATATAATTTTGAATATGATTAGGAGTACAATTATAATTCTTTAGTGGAATGAATTATAATTTATGTAATTAAATCCTAACCCGGGTAGGATTAGGAGATTTAATTACATAGGAAGTCCTTTTCTTATTTGCCTATTGGTCCCTGTTGTAGCCCTATAAAATACCCTCTCTAGTGGCAGCTAGGGTTAACAATTTCTGAGAAGAGAAATAAGAAACCCTAGAGACTGTCGAGAGATCCGACCATCTTGTGAGAGAGAAGGAAGGTATTTTTGGGAATACAACAGAAGACTGAAGGTTGAATCAAAGTCATTGAAAGGTTTGTCTATTAGATCTATCGAGATCAAACTAGAGAGATGTCGAAGGTATGATCTTATTCTCGTAGAATAGATCAGTAAAATTTTTTGTATTAATTATATACACTATAGCTGTGATCTTGGGATTTTTCACGTTCCCTAACAATTGCATCCTTTAGTGCTATAGCCCAACCATTGTGTAATCTTTTTGCACATGATGCACCTTTTGAGTCGACCTCTAAGTGTCAAGTTTCTTTTGTAAAGCTAAAGGGTTGCTCACATTAGCACCTATCATTTAGACACTTGATTGGATGTTACCATTTGAGTTGATGTGTGATGCGAGTGACTGTGCCATTGGTGTAGTTTTCGGTAAAAGAAAGCATAAAAGACCTTGTGTTCTATACTATGCTAGTAAATCCCTAAGTGACTCCCAAAAGAATTACACCACAACTGAGAATGAGTTATTGGTAGTGCTATAAGTACTTGATAAGTTTAGGTCTTACTTGATTGCCTCACATGTCATAGTTTACACCGATCATGCTACCTTAAAATACCTTTGCACTCCAAGACTAGATTGATTAGATGGATTTTATTGCTTTAGGTGTTGGATTTCGAGGTTAAGGATAAATGAGGGTAGAGATTGTAGCAGCTGATTATCTCTCTAGACTTCCCCATCAAGACTTAGCTAATTTTGATCTTTTCATTATGAGACTTTCCCCGATGAGGAGTTGCTTCTTATGTCTAGTTGGTTTGCTGATATAGCAAACTACTTAGCTTTAATAGTAATACCCTCTGATTGGACTATCTTAGATATGAAGAAAATTTTTAGAAATATGAAATTCTTTTTTTGGGATGAGCCTTATCTTTTCAAGTGTTGTCCAGATCAAATCATTAGGAGGTGTATTCCTAATAATGAGTTCACAGCATGATGAGGTTTTCCCATACATTGGCATGTGGTGGCCACTTTCCAACCAAAAAGACTGTGGCTAAGATCTTACAATGTGGACTGTATTAGCCCACAATGTTTAGAGATTTTCATGATTGGATCCACATGCGAGGGTCAATGAGCTTGAGTCTTAAGTTTTTTTTTGTGACATGGTGCATCCTAGATTGCCTAAATGTGAAAAGTATTATTTTATTTAAAATAGGGCCATGATTACAGAGACTAGAAGTCGCCACCGGACACTTCTAGACTGGGTGTGTCGAGAAACCTGAGTTTAGATTATGATTTACAATGTTTTGTTTAAGTTCTTGAAAGATATAGTAAATGACCCTTTTTGTTGACTGTCGACTAGTCTATGCAGTCAGAGAAAATAGGTTGGGGGGTTCGGTTATGCATATAAACGGTTACGCCTGGATACCTAGAGATATCTATAGTTTCTTTCCACTCTTTAAAGTCACGATCTCATAATATAATACTTTGGATTATGATGATCATAGCATACAACCCATGAAAGCATGAAATGTAAGGTGGTCAAGCCTAGCTCGTGTATGCTAGTGTAGTGAGATGTTTACTTAGATAGCAGTGATGTATGCATAGATTTAGGTATGTAGACTTATGTATCCTCACGAATGTGTGTGTATTAGGAATGAAACGTGAGTTGAAAGATGGTCTACAAAGATCGAGGTGACCAAACTCAAGCTATGTGCTCGAGCTGCTTACATACCTTGTGAAGGGATCAGGTCAATCGTAGTTTAGACCTAAAGGGTTTTGAATTATGAGATGAAGTATGGATTAATGTGTAGATGCAAGAGCCCAACTCTAACTCTAAGTTGCCGCCTAGCACAGATGGTGGTCTATGAAAATCTTAGGGACCGCACTCAAGTTGTCTCTGATCAAGCTACCTACGTACCTTTTTAAAGGTTCAAGGCCATGTAGCTTTGGGACAATGCTTAGTGCAGATGTGATGTGCAAATAGGTATGATTAAGTGACCGATAAGATCAATGCTATATATAGGATCAATATGAAGGAGCCTTACTCCTAAGACAGGTTAAGGGAAAGAATCCTAATTCTAGGCATGTGTTGGGAGTAAGCACCTTGTGCTCAATTCGAAAATGGAAGCTAAATCTAGATGAAGAAGAATAGTTAGCATCTAGTGCATAGCTGGAAGAAAGGAGCCTTGCTCCACAGGGAGAAGGATAGTTAACACTTAACTCTGAGTCAGCGCTTAACACTCTGATGAATAGACTCAAGCACTTAACTCGAGCTGCCTGTGTACTTTGTTAAGGGATCAGGTCTACATAGCTCTAAACTATGATTTGAACTATTATGGGATGACCTATGTGTTGAGATGTGCAAAGTAGGTTACTTCTAAGGTAGCATATTATGTTGGGTTGACGGGACTCAAGAGCTCTACTCAAGCTGCCTACGTACCCTTTTGAAGGGATCAGGTCTACGTAGCTCTACATTTTGGTTTGGCTATAAGGGGATGACCAGACTCAAGCATTCTACTCGAGCTAGCTACATACCCTTTGAAGGGACCAGGCCTACGTAGCTCCACATCTATCTATGGGAAGGAGCCTAGCTCTAGGGATGTGCCTAGCATCTATGAGTGAGTGTGTGCGATTTGGAAAAAAAATCTTCACTTAGATCGAGAGCTTAGATCTTGGTGATGATCAAGTCTATGTAAAGTGCCTAGGAGTCTAATGTGATGTGAGTGATTGTTTACCATTTGTGATAGGAACTTAACTCAGATCGAGAGCTTAGTCCTTGGTAATGATGATCTAGCCTATGTGAAAGGCCTACAGGCCTAAGGTGATGAGAGTAAATGTTTATCATTTAGGAAAGGAACTCAGCTCAAATCAAGAGCTTAGTTCCTAGTGATGGTAATCTAGTTTATGTGAAGGGCCTAAGAGCCTAAGGTGATGGAAGTGATGTAGTTTTTGTGATCATGTATGCTCTGTACATGTAAATGTGATGATATTATGGATGGTAGTTCAAAGATGCATGTCAGATATGCCTAAGGGAAGTCAGGACTTAAAAACCAATGGCTTAACCAATCCTAAGTCATTCTTAGTTTTTGGAGCCTTGCTCATTCATGGTGAATGCTCTGAATTGATAAGATTTTGATTTCTAAGTCTGTGTCAACCCTAGTGGATGTGTTTTTACATGTTTGAATGTGTTCTAGCATGTTAAGGCATGTGCCGGTATGTCAAAACACGATGCTTGATATGTCAGAGTATATGCTAGCAGGGTAAGTGATATCTTAACATGTTATACTATAATGTGCGATGATGACAAGATGGCATGGTATAACATGGCATAGTTGGCAATATGATATATGTGCATGGTATAAGATGAGAATGACATGTTATAACATAGTAGAGATGACATGGAATGACAAGTATGATGTGATGCATGACCTAGCATGCATTGTTATGTTATGACATGTCGTCTCTGCTATGGTATTACGACATGTCATGGCATGACAAAATGATGCTATGACATGATATGGCATGGTAGTATGATGCGGATATGATATATGTACGATGTTTGAATTTTGTAGAATTTGTCTCGAGCATATTCGGTCAATATCATATGTCGGGTGTAACACGGTCTAGAATTATGATCTGACTACCTTTCATTGACAAAGAATTTTATTTATACAATTAAAAATATTCTATTCTAATTATGCAAACAAATTGAACTGAAAGAACAAGCAAAAATTTCTAGAGAGAAAAAATTATACTGGTGCGGGCTTTCTAGAGAGAAACTTTGGCCTTGAGAGCCTTGAGAGGGCTAGCTTTAAAGAAGAAGAAGAGAGACCGGTTGAGGGATGAAATTAGGCAAATGGGAAGATGCCCTTATATGGGTATTTGTGATACCAAATTGTTTGCATTTGGAGTTAGGTAAAAAAATGTTTGTAGAGCCTAACAACCAAACAATTATGAAATGATAAAAGAAACAAAAATTTTTTACTAAACAAGCTTTATAAGCTTATTTTCTAAACAAAATGGGAAAAATAGTTTGACAAAAAAAATTAGGTAAACAAATTTGTAAAATAGAATAAGCAAAAAAACTTAAATAACTTAATAGTCAAACAAATTTAAAATGATAAACGAAACCAAGTTGTTTTGGTAAACATAATTTGTAATCTTCTTGGCTAAACCTGTTTTTCAAACCTTTTTGCTAAACAAGGTAAGCAAACATGGTTGCATATCCTTAAATGTAAAAAAGTTTGCAAAACATGATAGGCAAACAAGTTTACGCATCAACGTAGGCAAAAAAGTTTGAAAAATGCCTAGTTGCCAAACGTTTTGGCAACTAGGCCAATAACAAGGTTAATTAGGCTTTAACCACTAGCTCAAGTCATGCCAAGTTTGGGTTTTACCCATAAAGGTTCGAATAACTTTAAGAATTTTGCGCAATTTTTAAGAGGTTCCGGGACCTCTCGACACTTTTTGGAGGGATTTAGATCAATTAGGTCAAAACCAGGCTCAAATTGGGATTTCTGAAGTCAAGTTATGTTCATTTGAAAATTATTATGCCAAAACGAATTTAAACGGAGATAGGGTTAGCCAATCGTTTGACTTAACCCTTGTAGGCTCCACCAGGATGACTCTTGCTACTATGTTTGGGGATGAAGAGTGCAAAAGTTCCGGTGGCGGGCCTCTAAGATACTTTTAAGAATCTACAAAATGCTACAGAAAAATTGTGAAAGATTCTTAGAAATGTCCCAGAGACCCACTGATGGCATTTTCGGATTCTTCGTACCCAAAAACGGTAGGAAGAGTCAACTTGGTGGTGCCTTTAGGGGCTAAGTCAAAGGATTGGTTAACCTCTTCTTCATTTTAGTCCATTTTGGAACAGTAATTTTCAAATAGACATAACTTGCTCTTGGAGAGTCTAAATTGAACCAAATCTTGACTTGATTGGTTTAATCTGTTAAATGTATATTAGTTAGTTTGAAATAAGTTTAGCACTAGAATATCTTAATTTAATGAAAAAAAAAGGTACTTTTATGTTGTACTTGTGCTTTGAGTTATGATTATGCTGTTGGTTATCTTATTTTACGTTCATATCTCATCTTTACCTATTAATTCTCTTCATTTAATTTTATCCTTTTTTTGTGATATTTTTATTTTTCTCATTCTACTATTTATCTCTTGCTTAGCAGTATTATGACGATTTTCTTATTCCGTAATTTTTATATTTTGGGTAAAGATAGGTCCATCATGTCTACCAATTTGACCCATTAGAAAAGGACACCAAGTTCGAAATTTACATTGATAATCTTAGTGGGGATGATATGTCAGTGAGTTTAGAATGTCCAATTGAATAGTGGTCCGATGATTGTTTTGAAGAGAGTAATTCTTTACCCTTTTCTTATATTTTCCCTCCAATAATCCTTATAAACCCTGACCAGTTTCTTGAGGGGAAAGGGTGGAACGAGGTCGATTTAGAGATTTTGGTCTGTATTGAGTAGACTAAGGTAGACATATCTGTTGAGTGGCCTGATGCAACTATTTATGACATTGACACTGAAACCATAGTCTTATCGAATAATTCATCATACTTGAATTACGATAATATGCCTCCAGTAGAAGATATTCTTGATTTAGGTAGTAAAACAAATGAGAGTACTGACACTATTATTGAGTTTGATTATGGTGATCCGCCTCCACAAGAGTTTACATTATCTAATGATGCTATTCTTGCTATTAATGCTGCTTTGGCTACATATGACGCTGACATGAGATACTTCTTTTCCCTTATTTTTTGTTCTTTTCTGGTTAATTTTTTTTAATTTCTTTTTATTATTTGTTTTGTCATCATTAATCACTCACATTTTAAGTTAGGGGGTACTGTTTACATAGATTTCATGCAATTTCATTTTTCCTCCACTACTGTTCTTACTTGACACACACATTGAGGACAATGTCTCTTAAATTAGGGGGGATGGTTAATAATATGTAGACTTTCCCTACATATTATCAATGACTAATATATGTGTCACTTTCTAATTCAATGGTGGTAGTAGTCATGGAATTAACAGATGGTTTGATGTTCAAATTTGAAACAGAAAACTAAATTTTAAATTGAGTCTAAACTTTTCTTCTGTATTAAAGACTTATCACTTAAGACCCTTGAAATAAAGGCATGTTAAGGATTAGAATTCATGAAATTTAGTTAGACGTAGGTGGAGACTTAACACCCTTTATTTTGTAAGCTTTTTAGCTTGATCTTTATTCTTGAGGGTTTTATACTTCACATTTTATATTATTTCTTTCATCTTACTTTTCTTGAATAGCTTCGTCACATTACTTTGCTTGGGTATTAAATGCATAAGATACTACTTTTGATTTACATGTATAGATTATTGCTTCTGACAAAATGTTATGAACCTAGATAGTGATGGTAGGCCATCTTTCTTGCGATTGATAGTAGCTTTCTTGTTTTTACATTAATACATTCCATTCATTAAGCTATGCAACACTCAATGTTTCAATTCTTTCAATCACTTTATGATTTGGGTTCATTGTACTTATTTGATATTGCATCCATGCATGAACTACGAGAATAACCCTTTCAAGTGATTTCATTTGAGAGTGAACATCCCGGTGAGAGTTGAAGTCAAAACTGCAATCTGCAAGTATATTTGTTAACTATGTTGATTGAATGATAATACTTGACACACTTGAAATTAAATGGTTAAAAGGCTAGGTGAGCCTGAAGTACATTTGGAAAACCATTGCAAAATTTTAAAGATTTGTTACTTGTTTCACATTGAATTCAAATTAGAAGTTTTTGACATTATTATTATCATCCATTGAGTTAGTTAAAGAATTTTGTGGGTAGATTTACTGCAAACCCTCACGAGACTTCACTCGTCCACTAAAAGTACCTAAGGGTTTAAAAGGCTTACTACTCATAGCTAAGTGTAGTCATGCTTTCGATGAAAAGAGAAATAGGTAGGTAGTAAGTTACATTTGTTTTAATAAAGTCATTGCTAGGGACTAGCAATGTTCAAGTTGGGGAGTGTGATTACACTTGAAAAGTGTAATTATAAACCTTATATGTTGATTTGAAAAACATGCATTGTCAAATAAATTTCCAAGTTTTGTTAATTTCTGTCAGTTATTTGGTTTGTTCTCTTCAATGCAGAAAAGAAGAGGAAATAATTGTGATTAGTAGCGATGAAGATGAGGAAAATAAAAAAAACGAGCCTTCAGTATCAATTCCAAGAGCTCTGATTCGGACTAGAGCAAGAACATAGAGAGAAAAGCAAAACAGGAAATCAGAATAGCACATTGTGGTTCGGACCGTTTACCAAATGGTTAGGACCACTGCAACAAAAATTAGAGAAATAAACACACTGTGATTTGGACTGTAACCTTGGCGGTCCAGACCATTGGGAGATTTTTAGGCGCTGTTTTGTATTTTTTAGGGTTTATCGATGGCTCTATAAATACAGCCTTGGTAGAGATGTTTTGGGGGGATTCATTGAGTCGCCGTACTGAGTTTTTACAAAGGTTTTTCTTTATTATTTTTGAGTGTTTTTGAAGATTGTTCTTGAAGATCCTTGAATTTTTTATTGGCATAGTGTCTACAATTGTTGTTTTTCGCTTCGTTTCAAAGTATGGTATTTAATTTCAAATTTAATTTAATGTGGACTATTATTTATTTTGTTTTTATTCTTATTTCTTGGATTCTTATTATGTCAATGTTAGGCTAAATTGCTCGTTATTGATTTAATGAATCAAGGAAGTGTAGATTATTATAAATATGGTGATGTGCATAGATCTACGTGTATTCTGTGGAAATGTATACATAGCGATCTATAGTTTTTAGGTTTAATTTTATTTGTTTCAAAATCATTCAAAAATGAAAACCCTTGATCACATTCTCTATAATCACTAATAAGGATTTTCGAATCTCAATTTTCTTCTATATTTTTTAGATGAATATGTTAAATCTGAACCCTAATATTTTTTAAAAGAAAATCATCCGGTTTTATATTCCTAAACGTGAATATCAAAACTGAGTTTGAGAAATTTTATAAACTTTCACGAAAACATCATTCCGATATTTTTTTCTTTTACGTGAAACTTAGCTTGAGATTTAAAACAAAACACATCACTTTGTGAAAATCCACCTGGAAATCAAAGTTGAATCAAGACCTTTATCCAGTAGTTGTTTTTCATCTGTTAATTTAGTTGAATATTGATTTAAATTCCGAATTTCAAGTTTTGTTTACATTTGTTTTATATGAGAAATTTACACTTATTTCTTAATAGAAATCAATTCAAACCTCCAACCACTAGAAATGGTCACTTTTAAAATAGGTAGTAAATTACTTTTATCTTTGGAAACTTAGAAATTAAAATAGTAGGTTCTTTGTGGAATCGACCTTGTTCTCATCAAGTTAAAACTACACTACACACCCTTACACTTAGGGGTATTTTTAAATGCAATTCCTAGAAGCAATCACCATGCTAGCATATACTCTGGCATACCATGCATCATGTTTTGACATCCTGGCACATGTCTTCAATTGCCAGAACGCGTTCAAACATGCAAGCATACACCCACTAGGGTTGACATAGACTTAAAAATCAAAAGCTTAGCAATCTAGAGTATTCACCATGAATGAGCGGGGCTCTAGAAACCAAGGATGATTTAGGATTGGTTAAGTGGCTGGTCGTTAAGTCATGATTTCCCTTAGACATATCTGGCATACGTCTTTGAACTATCATCCATAATGTCATCATATTCAACATGTCAATGGCACATCTGATCATAAAAACTGCATCACTCCCATCACCTTAGGCTTCTAGGCTCTTCACATGGACTAGATTACCGTCACCTGGAACTAAGCTCTCCTGATTTAAGTTGAGTTCCTTTCCCAAATGCTAAACATTCACTCTCATCACCTTAGGCCCCTAGGCCCTTTAAATAGACTCGATCGTCATCACCAAGAGCTAAGCTTTTGATCTAAGCTAAAGTACTTTTCTAAATCGTAGATATTACCTTATAGGTGCCTAGCATATCCTAAGAGCTAGGCTTCTTCCCACAGTCAGTGTAGAGCTACGTAAAGCTGATCCCTTAATAGGTTACTTAGGTAGCTCCAGTAGATTGCTTGAGCTGGTCACCTTAGCGCAAGATGTTACCTTCGAACTAAGCTCTTGTAGACATCTAAACATATAGGTAAAACCATAGTTCAGAGCTATGTAGATCTGATCCCTTAACAAGGTACGTAAGCAGCTCAAGGAGATGGCTCGAGTCTGATCATCCCATCATAGTTCAAATATAGTCTAGAGCTATGTAGACCCGATCCCTTAATAGGGTGTAGGCAACTCAAGCAGAGCGCTTGAGTTCGGTCATCACGGTAACTTCATCCATTCACGGGTTATGTAGGCAGCTCGAGTAGAGCACTTGAGTCTGGTCATCCCGATTATCATAGACCATATTTTCAATCCATATTTCATTTGCAACACACACATTCATGCATAGGTAGGCATCTCACTACATTCACACACATGAGTTAAGCTCGGTCACTTGGCATTTTATCTATTATTTAAATTCATGAGTTATAGGAAATGATTATTATAAACTAGAGAATTATATTATGAGATCATGACTGCAAAGAGTGAAAAGAGACTCTGGATATCCCTAGGTATCTAGGTATAATGGTTTCCATGTTTAGTCAAATCCCCAGACCCATTATCTTTAATTGCATGGACTAGTCTTCTTTCCTCTTTTTTAACGATAAAAATAAATTTATTACCAATCAAAAGGAAGATTTACAATCAGTTAGTGACAAGCTCTAAAGAGCAACATCACTTATGCCAAATCACCTTTGGGGGAAGTGGAGTCCTAGGTAAAGTACTCCAACCACTTACATCCTAAGTGGATAGGTAAAGCAAAAAACTGAAAAATAGATCAATTACCTTTCTTCTTCTTTCTCTTTATCTTACTAGATTCCTGTGGAGATGCTTCTTTCAAGAAAGAAGAATTTAACTTTTGAAGAAGTTTCATGTTCCAAGTCCTAGAACTAATAAGGATACGAAAGTCTTCTCATCTTCAGTGGCCACAATTGGATTCATATATTTCTCATTGAAAGGAACATCTGGGAAATAAATATCCTTATCCCCATCTTCATAACTCGAGGAAAAAACCTCACTATCATCCTTAACCTCATTTCGATCATCGTGGCACATTTATTCATTTTTCTCCTTATTTGGATTGATTTCAAGAAACTAAGAGAGCAATATCATCTTCAACTACTAGGTGACAATACGAATGAACCTCAAAATAGTCTGAAGATGAGGGATTATTAGATGTAATTACTTTTTCCTTCCCAATACTAGGATAAAAAACATTCTGCACAATCTTGTTTTACTCTGCATCTTCCTACACATGAATAGCTTGAGAAACATTCTTCTTCTTCCAGTTTAGGGAATCTTTACCTTTATTCTTCCTCACATCTATCTAGTTATCACTTTCTCTATCCTCTGTAGCTGTGGCTCTCCACTCTTAGCTAGAAGGTTGATTTGTAGCTTTAGACTTCAGTGGGCAACATCTAGAAGAGTTGCCAAAAAATTTACAATCATCACATTTTTGTGGCTTCCACGATTCCTCCACTTGTACATCATAAGGCTTCCCACGTCCCAAATTAATGTTGAAGGAATTATGAATATTCTTATCAGCTTAAATCTTAATACAAATGATTACACTTGAAAAGTGTAATTATAAACTCCATAACTTAGCATTAGAAGCATACGTTGTTCAATAAATTTACAAGTTTTGTTAGTCTTTGTCACTTATTTGTTTTATTCTATTTAAGATAGGAAAGAAGAGAAAATAATTGTGATTAGCAGTGATGAAGATGAGGAAAACGATAACAACGAGCCTTTAGTGCCCACACAAAGAGCCCCTATTCGAACTAGAGCAAGATCAAGAAGAGAACAACAAAGCAGGAAGTCGAAGTAGGGACCTTCCGGACCATCTCCTAGCCCACTGTAAAAAGGTCTAGAAGATGTCAACTTACTATGGTCTGGACTATTACACCATCATTTGAACAAACCAACACACTTTAGTCCGAACTGTAGCCACAGGTGATTTAGACCACTCGGTAACTTACGATTACGTTTTTGTAATTTTTACGGTTTTGTAAAGGGCTCTATAAATAGAACCTAATTACACTTAAAAAGTGTAATTATAAACTCCATAACATAACATTAGAAGCGTGCATTGTTTGATAAATTTACAAGTTTTGTTAATCTTTATCATTTATTTGTTTTATTCTCTTCAATGCAGGAAAGAAGAGGAAATAATCGTGATTAGCAGTGGTGAAGATGAGGAAAACAATAACAACGAGACATTTCTATACCAAAAAGAGCTCGTATTCGGACTAGAGCAAGAACTAGGAGAGAAAAACAAAGTAGGAAGTCGGAGTAAGGACAATCCAGACCATCTCCCAGCCAGTCCGGACCACTGCAACAAAGTCCAGTAGATGTCAAGACACTGTGGTCCGGACTGTAGCATGGGTGGTCTGGACCACTGCACTACAAAGTGAAAAACCAAACAAACTATGGTCCGGACCATAGCCACGGTGTGGTTCGGACCACTGGGCAACGTAGGGTTTCGTTTTTGTAGTTTTTAGGGTTTTGTAAAGGGCTCTATAAATAGAACCATTAGGGGATTATTCTAAGAGTTCATTCCAGCCGCCACATAGACTAGTTTACAAAGTTTTATTTTTGTTCTGCCGCTTCATTTCTTGGCTTTTTGGAGAATGTCTTTTCGATTTCTTGGAATTCTTGTTGGAGGATTTGTTGTTTTTCGCATTCTTTTGAAGTATGGTATTTGACTCTTTCTTTTAAATCAATGAATGCTATTTCGTATCTTGTTCTTATTTATATTGCTTGTGTTGTTTTCAATTCCATGTTAAGCTAAAACCTTAGTTTTTGATTCAACGAATCAAGGAAGGGTGGATGATTATGAACTTTGTGATGTGCGTAGACCTATGTGTTTTGTGTGAAAACGTACACGTAGGGATCTACACTTTTTAGATTTAATTTCATTTATTTCAAAAACTTTCAAAAATAAAAACCCTTGATCATATTCTCTGTAATCCCTGATAAAGATTTTTTAACCTTACAATTTCTTCTATATTTTTGAGATAAATGTATTAAAGTCTAAACCCTAGTCTTATCAAAAGAATATCTTTCAGTTTTATAATCCTAAACGTGAGTATAAAACTGAGTTAGGGAGAATTTTATATACTTTCGTGACAATATTTTTTCGATCTACTTTTTCTTTACAAGAAACTTAGATTGTGTATTAAAAGCACATCTTACTGTAAGATAATCAATCCACCTAAAATTGAAATTTAAATCAAGACTTTTATCCATTAAATAAGTTAGATCTTTTAATTTCAATTATTTATTACCTTAATTCCTGAATTTTTAATTCTTTGTTTAGATTAAGTTTAATTGCGTAGTTGAGATTTTAGTTATAAATTGAAATCAATCCAAAGCCCTCAAACATTTGAAACTATTACCTTTGAACTAGCTAGTGAATTTCTTTCATCTTTGGAAACATAGAAATTGAAATAGTAGGTCATTTATGGATTTGACCTCGTTCTCACCGAGTTTAAACTACACTGCACACCCTTGCACTTGGGGGTATTTTATAGTCGCAATTTTTAGAGGCAATCAAGTTTTTGGCGCTGTTGCCGGGGGACCTTAGATTGGTTAAAAAGTTTCTTTAGATTAAAGTTTATTTACTGCCTTTTATTTAAAAAAAATCATTTTTATTTATGTTTCTTTTACAAAGTGATCTCAAAAAAATAATTTCTAAATTGCGAAAAGAGATTGAATCTTTGGAAATCTGAATTCAAAAAAAAAGGGAGAACAACTTGAACTTTGAAATTTTTGAGCAGAGAAGGGTATTCCATAGAAATCTTATTGAGTTAAAATTTAATTTAAAGATTTGCAATAAAGAATTAAAATATTTTCAAAAAGAACTTTTGAAAATAGCTTTTTGATTTTTTTTTATTTTTTATTTTTTATTTTCTAGAGTTCCATTATTTTTTGTTTATCTAGTTTATGAGTGCTTGGAATCGTGGGGAAACGGTAGATTAATACGTCCTAAAAACATTAATATTCCTTTTAATGTCAAAAATCTCTTCGTAGATGTTACCATATCATCTACTTCTACTCCTATAGTGGAAATGGCAGGAAATAATCAACCCGTTATTCCTAGACGTTCAATGAGGGACATACTCCAACATGATAGGCATGCACCTGAATTTTGTATAGTGTGGCCTGAAAATCAAATACCCTTTAATTTCAAATCTGGGATGATCCAATTTCTGCCAACCTTTCATGATATGGAATCTGAGAACCCTTACGAATACTTAGTTTATGAATATCTGTGTGATGTTCAAAGATTAAAACTAACCCATCTGGTATTCCTAAAGCTTTTTCCTTTCTCTCTTAAGGTTAAAGCTGCTAGGGGGTTTGAGTTTTGGCAACCTAACTCTATTCATTTATGGGAAGAAATGCAATCTAAATTCCTCAAGAAATTTTTCCCTCCAAATAGGACTGATAATATTCGACATCTAAATTTAAACTTTGCTCCTCAGACTAGTGAAACCTTTTATCAGTGTTGGAAAAGGTTCAAAACTCTTTTACATTCTTGGCCACGCCATGGATTTGAGGTCTAGCATCTAGCTCGTATCTTCTATGGATCCTTAACACCACAACTTAAAAAATTCGTGGAAACAATGTGCAATGGTGAGTTTTATGATAAAACCCCTAAGAAAGCTTTCGAATACTTTGAATTTGTAGCTGAGATAGTACAAACATGGGATACTACAGGATCCTAGAATTCCCAATTTGCTATTCTAACACCTACCAAGGGATACACCAGTTGAGTGAATCTGATGACTTAAAGGTAAAAATAGCAACACTATCACGGGAAATTGAGACCTTGAAAATCAAAAAAGAAACATCAACTGTTAGGGAACCTGTGGCAAATGTCTCCCACCTTATGTGTGAGAGCCAAGCACATAAGATTGACGACTGTCCAACCATCCTAGTTTATCAAGAAGTGGTTCTAGTGAAATGCCTATTAATGCCATAAATTAATTCCGTCCACCATATCGGGGACAAAATCAAAGGGGAAATCCATTTTCTGAAACCTATACTCTGGGCTGAAGGAATCATCCTAATTTCGGTGGAGAAATGATGGAGCATCAATACCTTAGCAATTTCATTCTGTTCCACCTCCACCTATTCCACAAATTCCTACCCATAACCCAGGACTGTCTCAGAATATGAGACCATATCTAAATACATAATTTCCTCCTAATAAACAGTCCACCGAAAAGACTTTTCAGCAATTCATGGCCAGACAATCGACATTATGGGCCCAAGACAATCAAGTGATGGATGACATAAAAGGATAACTGACTCTTTTAAACCAAATACTGAGTAATCAGCAGAAAAGTCAGTTGCTCACTCAACCACGTCCAAATCCATCTGCTCAAGTAAATCAAGTTGAAGGATCTTCCAATACTTAAAATAATCTTGAGCAAATTCAAGCTATCACGATGCTTAGGAATGGTAAAGTAATAGGCAAAACCATTCATCTTAGGGTGGCTGAACCCAAGAAAAAGTTAGAACCTAAGCGTACAGTGGAAGATCAAATATAGATGGAAGATTAAGTTCCATTAGATGAGAATGGGAAAGCACAGAAAAAAAAATAGAAAAATGGAAGAAAAATGAAGGTGAAAAAGAAGTAGAGATTACTTCAAGGAAATATGTTCTCAAACCACCGTTCCCTCATAGATTCCTATAATCAAAGAGAGATGCTCAAGATGTATAAATATTAGAGGTGCTTAAACAAATTAAAATCAATACACCTTCAATTGATGTAATTAAGCAAATTCCTACATATGCCAAATTCTTAAAGGAATTATGCACAGTGAAAAGAAGGCTAAATGTGAAAGAGAAAGCGTTTTTAATTGAACAAGCTAGTGCTATACTTCATGGTCGAATACCCCTTAAGTATAAAGATCCTGAATATTCTACTATTTCATGCCACATAGGGGATTATTTTATCAGCCGAGCACTGCTTGATTTAGGAGCAAGTGTAAATTTACTTCCATATTCAATTTATGAACAATTGGGTTTGGGAGAAATAAAGCCCACTCGTGTGACCCTTCAATTTGCTGATAGATCCATTCGCGTTTCACGAGGAATAGTTGAGAATTTATTAGTTCAGGCAGAGAATTTCTGCTTCCCAATAGGTTTCATCATACTGGATACACAACCTTTGACTAATATTTCTGCTCAAAACTCGATACCTGTTATATTAGGTAAACCATTCCTTGCTACTTCAAATGCACTTACCAATTGTAGGAATGGAACAATGAAAATGTTCTTTGGAAATATTGAATTTCAGACTAATATTTTCCATGTAAGTAAACAGCCAAATGAACAACCTGATATGCAAGAGGTAGATTTTATAGAAAACATAGTGCAAGATTATGTAGATCAGGAATTATTAAAGGATCCATTAGTGAGAGGCCTTTCATTTAGTGAGGAGAATCTAACTTCTCCAATTCAACTAATAGAGGTGAAAGCAATCTATGAGTGGTTGGAGGTGTGTTCTATAGCGTCTACAGGAAAATGGATACCAACTGTTGAACCATTGGGACCAATGTTAAATAAAGCTCAATCCTCTAAGTTGAAAGCTCCATAACATGATAGGAAATCTTTTCCTAGTAACTTAAAGTATGCATTTTTAGGTGAAAATGAAACTTACGCTGTAGTCATATCCTCTGGGTTGACATCTGATCAAGAGAGTAAACTAGTTAAGCTTTTGCAAAGTTATAAGAAAGCTTTAGCTTGGTCAGTGGCAAACATAACTGGTATTAGTCCACTTCTCTATACACATTGGATTTATTTAGAAGAGGATGCCAAACCAGTTAGACAAATGCAAAGGAGACTCAATCAAAACATGAAAGAAGTAGGAAGAGCTGAAGTATTAAAATTACTTAACGTAGGAATAATATACTCAATATCTGATTCTAAATGGGTAAGCCCTATACAGGTAGTTCCTTAGAAATTAGGCATTCCTATAGTTTGTAATAAGAACAATGAGTTGGTTCCAACTCGAATTCAAACTGGTTAGAGCGTTTGTATTGATTATAGAAAACTCAATGCTGTGACAAGGAAAGACCATTTTCCTTTTCCACTCCTAGATCAAGTTTTGGAAAGAGTAGCTGGGCGTGCATATTACCATTTCTTAGACGGTTATTCGGGCTATAATCAAATTGATTTTGCTTTAGAAGATCAAGCTAAAACTACTTTTACTTGTCCTTTTAGCACATTTGCTTGTAAAAGAATGCCCTTTGGTCTTCGCAACACCCCTGTTACCTTTCAACGCTGCATGATCTGCATTTTTAGTGAAATGGTAGAAGAAATTGTAGAAGTCTTTATAGATGATTTCACTACCTTCGGTGATTCCTTTGAGCATCATTTAAAGAACCTTAATCTAGTATTGACGCGATGTGAGAAGAAGAACCTAGTGCTTAGTTGGGAAAAATGCCATTTTATGGTGACTAGAGGCATAGTCTTAGGTCCCATTGTTTCCAAAGAAGGCATTCATGTTGACCAAGCTAAGGTAAAGTTAATTCAAAAACTTCCCACTCCATAATCTGTTAAGGACATTCGCTCATTCTTAGGTCACGTGGGATTCTATCGGCGTTTTATTCAATCTTTTAGTAAAATTTCAAAATCCTTGCATCAGTTATTAACACAAGAGGCATCTTTTAAATTGACACCACAATGCCAAGAGGCCTTTGAAAAACTCAAGACTTGTTTAACTACAGTACCTATTCTTCAATCTCCTGACTGGTAACTTTCTTTCGAGCTTATGTGTGATGCAAGTGACTATGCTATTGGTGCTATATTAGGACAAAGACAGGACAAAAAGGCACACATTATTTATTATGCTAGTAGAACCTTAACTGATACTCAGCAAATTACACGACGCCTGAAAAAGAAATGATAGCAGTTGTCTTTGCCCTTGAAAAATTTCTTTCCTATCTCATTGGTTAAAATACCTGTTGGCCAAACCAGAAGCAAAACCAAGGTTAATACGTTGGATTCTCTTACTACAAGAATTTGACCTTGAAATTAGAGATAAAAAAGGAGTTGAAATATGGTAGTCGATCATCTATCACATTTACCGATGGAAGTTTATTCAAAAGATGAAATTCAAATAAATGATAGCTTCCTAAATGAACAATTATTCAATGTAGCTACAATAACAGCATCCACACCTCTGCGGTTTGCTGATATTGCCAACTATTTAGTGAAAGGAAGAATTCCTGAGGAATGAAGTCCTAAGGATAGAAGAAAATTTTTAAGAAATGTTTGAGTTTTCTTTCGGGATGATCCATACTTATTTAAATACTGCCCAGACCGAGTAATTAGACGCTATGTTCCGAATTGGGAAGTTTGGAGCATAATTGAATTCTGCCATTCTTAAGCATGTGGTGGCTATTTTTCCACAAACAAAACAGCTTCCAGAATTCTACAATGTGGATTTTATTAGCCTACCATATTTAAAGATGTTCATCTCTTCTGTACCACATGTGACCGATGTCAACGTTTAGGTAGTCTAACCTGGAGAAACATGATGCCTCTTTCCCCTATTCTAGTTTTGGAAGTATTTGACAACTGGAGAATAGACTTCATGGGTCCCTTTCCAATTTCCTTTGGTTTTGAATATATTTTAGTAGGAATAGACTATGTTTCGAAATGGGTTGAAGCAATTGCCCTAGAACAAATGATCATAAAGTCGTGCTGAAACTTCTCCATGAGAATATATTCTCATGCTTCGGGATGCCCCGAGCAATTATAAGTGATGGAGGACACAATTCCACATTCGGCTAGTAGGTACTTTATTAAGTAAATATGGTGTAGTTCACAAGGTGGGCACATCATATCACCCCCAAACTAGTGGCCAAGTAGAACTGGCTAATAGAGAAATTAAACAAATTTTAGAAAAAACTATTAACCCTAACCGTAAGGATTGGTTATTACGAATAATTAACTCCCTATGGGCATATCGTACTGCTTACAAAACAACTTTAGGAATGTCTCCATAGCAGTTGGTTTACGAAAAGCCATGTCATTTACCCGTTGAATTAGAACATAAAGCCTATTGGGCCATTAAACAATTCAACGTTAATATTGACAAGGCTGGGTTGCATCGAAAACTTTAGATTGCAAAAATAGACGAGTTACAAAATGATGCTTATGAAAATGCCCAAATTCAAAAGAAAATATGAAGAGGCTTCATGACCAGTACATTGCTCGTCGATCATTCCATGATGGCCAAAAGGTGCTTCTTTATCGCTTGTGACTTCACATTTTCCCTGGCAATTTGCAATCTAAGTGGACAGGCCCGTTCGTTATGAATAATGTTTCTGAACACGGTGCCATTGAAATTGAGAATCCAAAGAATAAAAATCACTTCCATTTAAATGGGCACCGGTTAAAACCTTATTAAGAGAACTTTGTAGGATTGGTAGAGACGTGGAATCTTTTGGATCCCCTACCATATGAATAGTTCAAATAAAAGTGTACATTAGGGGTGTGTTTGTTTAGAGGGATTGGATGATGGGGTATAAGTAATATCATGGGATAATATATGGGATTGGATAAAACATGGGATTAGCTTTTGATGTGGGATTATTTTTTAGTGTTTGATTGGTGGCATATAAAGTTGGATAAAAGATGCGATTTGACATACGATGTGATAGGAAATAATTTTGAACCTTTGGATTTTGGAGGGAAGCAAATCCAGATATGGGGGATAGGTAACACCATATCCCCCATGGTATTACTTATCCCCCATTTTGGGGGATATGAAGTCAAATCTAGAGTTCTAATATTACAAAACAAATACAGAATTAAAGTTAACTTGGTCAAAAATGGTGGACTGCTTATTCAATTCCCCATTTAATCTCTCAAACAAACATGCCTAGGTGTATATTAATCCGTTAGGCTAGTTTTATCTTATTTTCTTTTGGTTTTGTTCCTAGCTTTATTTCTAAAAAAAACAAATATCAGTCTGCCAGTTCGGACCATCCGCCAAATGGTCCAGACCACAGTGGGTTCACTTCCTTGGATAGTCTGGACCATTCCCAAGCTGGTCTGCACCCTTTACACTCCTAAAAGGCTAAAAATCCTTCATACGGTCGAATCTCTCTCTCTCTACACTTATGCTCATTCAATCCGATCACTCTCCAAAGTGTGGGTCACTTCATCTCTTTCACAGATTGCTTGATTTCCTCTTCCATATTCACCATAGTAGGTAAGTTTACAAGTTCCAATTTCTTCAAGCCCTAGCCATGGTGATTTCTTTCTTGTTTCCATTTTACTCTTCTCTTTCTCATTAGTTTTTAGTTTGCTTTCTTTCAATTAAAACCCCTAACCAGCTCTTAATCTTCTTCCTTATTAATTTACTTCTATAGAAGAAATTAATTCTTCAAGGAGCACAACCTGCCATAGAAGAAATTAATTCTTCAAGGAGCATAACCTGTGGCTGAAGGGGACAAATTTGGGTCTCTCTATCTCTTTCTCTCTATTTCATTATCTTCCAACATAGGTATGTAATTTTGTCAATTGAAGACCTGAATGTGTGGCCCCTAATAGTTAATTTAACTTCAATTCTTTCAAGTTCTTTAGTTATGTTGCTATTAGTGGGCCACCAAACTTGTGTGGACATAGGCCTTGACTCTTGATTGATTTTGCTATCAATATTGTCTCTTTTTGTTGTAGAAACCATACCACCACATACTAAGAAACCTACTAATCGATAAATTGACTCCATATATTTTGATCAAAACCATTTTTAGAAAAAAGAGGCCGAAACCCAATATGATGATAGCTAGGCATACAAATCAGTGGTCATTGAGTGGTTTTGGCAAATTGATCAATTCAAAGGTGAGGATTTAATGTTACACCAAAATTTCTAAGACAGATAGTGGTTAGACATAGCACGGTATCATTCCAGTTGCGTGGTGGATACTGTGCGAGAATATTTTGCCAATATTAAAGAAAATTCCATAATTAGGAGGAAGAATTAGGAAAAAATAGTCAGTTGGGTACAGGGAGTTAAAATTGTGCTCACACCCAATGATTTCTCCCAAGTTTTCCAATGCCCTCATGTTGAACACCCATAATTTTCTTATCTAGTTGAGGGAATGCCATGACTCTCCATCGTCTCTTGAGAGATAATGCTAGAGGGTCAGGAATAGACCGGAGAATATATGATGCCCAGTTCTACCTTGAATGACAAATATTGGGCCTTACACATGTTCTCTTGCACCAACCTCCTCCCACAGAATAGG
>QLOD02000017.1:12150100-12171373 GCA_003260245.2 Sideroxylon spinosum | reverse complement strand
TTTTTAGATGAAAGGGTGCTCTGTTTACAGATGACATGCCGCTAACTTCTGGGTTGAACATGTTTAACATCATTTCATATTCTAAGTCTCGAGGCCAAGCAGCCAGAATTAAAAAGAGAAGATCAGAGGCTAATGAGGAAGGAAGTGGGTCTCAGGCTCGACCTAAAGAGAAAGTGGAACGTGAAGTCTCTAATGCTGAACTAGCATTACAAATAGGTGCCTTGGCAGAGAGGATGAGTCAAATAGAGACCAATCAAGAGGAGGACTACTAGCTTTTACTCCAAATTCAGCAGTCCAAGCAGAGCCAAGCTCATTTCTTATGGAGTATTTTAGATCACTTTCGGGGCTTCTCTCACCCATCTCCACACTAACACTTGATTTTATTACTTTTGTTTTTTTTTAATGTTTGTAATAATTATGAGTTAGTTCCCCAAAACTTTGTCACTTATTTGTAACCTTTATTTTGTACTTGTAGTTTAAGTTATGATTTTGCTGCTGAGTTGTCTTATATTATGCTCATAGCTTATTCTTACATGTTTTCGTTTTCTTTGTTTTTTTTTTTTTTTTCCCTATCTTTTGTTCTTTTATTTTCTTTTATCTCCTTAATTTTTATCTCATGTTTGGCAGCTTTATGGTGAAACTCTAATTCCATTCTTTACTTATTTTATGCTAAGAAAGGTTTATCATGTCTAACCATTTTGACCCCTTAGATGGGGAAAAAGAATTTGATATTTCTATTGATAATCTAACTGAGGATGACGAGTCAGTGAGCTCAGAGTGTCCAATTGAGGAGTGGCCTGATGAGTGCTTTGAGAAAAGTAATTCTTTACCTCTTCCTCTTGTTTACCCTCCTTTAATTCATATCATCCCTGACTAGTTTCTTGCGGGAGAATGGTGGGACGAGGTTGATTTAGAACTTTTGGTGCGCATGGAGTGGGCTGAGGTAGATATATCTGTTAAATGGTCTGATGCACCTAATTATGACACCGATACTGACATCATCATCTTATCTGATAATTCATCTTACTCAGATGACGATGATATGCCCCCTAGAGGATATTCCTGACTTGGGTAGTGAGACAGAGGAGAGCACTAACATTGAATCTGATTAAGGTGAGCTACCCCCATAAGATTTTCCTTTGTCTGAGGAGGCTATTCGTTTAATTAATGCTGTTTTAGCTTCATTTTCTTCATACAGGAGGTATTTATTTTCCTTTACCTTTCGTTCTTTTCTAATTAACTTCTTTTTGTTTTGTTTCTTTTTATCATTTATTTGTTTTAACATCATTAGTCACTTGCACATTAAGTTGGGGGCTACTGTTTACATATATTTTATGCCATTTCATTTTTCCTTCACTCCTATTCATGCATAACACACACATTGAGGACAATGTGCCTTTTAAGTTGGTGAGGGGATGGTTAATAACATGTAGATATGACTAATGAATGGGTAATTTCTAATGCAATGGTGGTAATAGTTATGAAATTAACAGATGCTTTGATGTTCAATTTTGAAATAGAAAAGTAAATTTTAAATTGCGTATAAATTTTTCTTATGTATTAAATACTTACCACTTAAAACCAATGAATTAAAAGAATGTTAAGGATTAGAGTTCATGTGATGTAGTTATTTAAGTATGCCAAGATGGAGGTGGAGACTTAACACCCTTCATTTTGTGAGCTTTTGAGCCTGAGCTTTATTTTTGAGGGTTTTATAACTAATAATCTATGCTATTTCGTCCATCTCACTTCTTTTGAATAGCTTAATTACATTATTTTGCTTTGGTATTGAATGCGAAGATATTACTTTTAATTTTCATGTATGGATCATTGCTTTTGACAGGTGTTATGAACCTGGAGAGTGATGTTAGGCCATTTTTCTTATATTTGGAGGCCTATAACTTTTCTTTGTTTGCATTATCCTTTAAGCCACTTTGAAGCCGTATAAAATCTTAGCTTATATAAAATCTCTTCATTTAGCCAAAAATATAACCCTTTAGCCTTAGATACATAGGTAACCAACCCTTGCATGTCTTGGGATACTTATGCAAATTTGGTAATAAGGTGCATAAGGGTGAGTTTGAAAAAAAAAAAAAAAAAAAAGAAATTTGTGTTGATAATAAAGCTTCAGTGTTTGGCATTTAAGGACTGGAAAGGAGAAAAGTTGGGGAATGTTTCATTGCATTATTATAATCCTTAGACGTGTACTTTGATTTTCCCCATCCTTTGATTGTCTAGCCAATACCCCATGGCCAAGCTTCAACCTAGTAAAGACCTAATGGACTCTAGATGAAGAACATTTATAAAAGCATTGATCAATTTCATGTGATTGATAGTACTTTTCTTATTATGCATTAATAAATTCCTTCATGAAGCTATGCTACACTCACTATTTTAATTCTTTCATGTCACTTCTTTTGATTTGGGTTCAATGCACCTATTTGATTTTGCATCCATACATGAACCATGAGAGTAACCCTTTTTGAGTGATTTCATTTGAGAGTGAACATCCTGGTCAAAGTTAAAGTCAAAGTCATGATCTTCGAGTATATTTGTTAACTATGTTGATTTTATGATAGTACTTGACAGACTTGAAAACAAATGGTTGAAAAATTGGTGAGTTGGAAGTGCATTTGAAAAATAATTTATGCAAGATTTTAAACTTTGGCTATCTGTTTTATATTGAATTAGAATCAGAAGTTTTTGGAATTATTATTGTCATCGATTGAATTAGCTTAGGAATTTTGAGGGTAGATTCACTACAAACCCTCACGAGACTTTGGTCGTCCACTAGGGGGCAACCTAGGGGTTTAAAAGGCTTGCTACACGTAACTAAGTGTAGTCGTGTTTCCTACAAAAAGAGAAATAGGTAATAGTTTGCATTTTTTTAATAAAGTCATTGCTAGGAACTGGCAATGTTCAAATTGGGGAGTGTAATTACACTTGAAAAGTGTAATATAAGCTCCATAACTTAGCATTAGAAGCATACATTATTTAATAAATTTATAAGTTTTGTTAATCTTTATCACTTATTTAGTCTATTCTTTTCAATGCAGGAAAGAAGATGAAATAATCATGATTAGCAGTGATGAAGATGAGGAAAATAATAGTAAACGAGCCCTTGCTGTCCCAACAAAGAACCTCTATTCAGACTAGAGCAAGAACAAGGAGAGAAAAACAAAGTAGGATGTCGGAACCAGTTGGTCCGAACCAGTGCAACAAAGTCACGAAGATGTCAAGACACTGTGGTCCAGACCGTAGCATGGGTGGACTAGACCATTGCACTGCAAAGTGAAGAAACCAACATACTGTGGCCCGGACCATAGCCATGGGTGGTCCGGACCATTGGGCAACGTAAGATTCCATTTTTGTAGTTTTTAGGCTTTTGTAAAGGGCTCTATAAATAGAACGCTTAGGAGATTATTCCAGGAGTTTGTTCTAACTGTTATATAGACTTGTTTACAAAGTTTTATTTTGCTTCTTTCGCTTAGTTTCTTAGTTTTTTGGAGAATGTTCTTTCGCTCCCTTGGAATTGTTGGAGGATTTGTCGCTTTTCACATTCTTTTAGAGAACGGTATTTGACTCTTTCTTTTAAATCAATGAATGCTATTTCGTATCTTGTTCTTATTTATATTGTTTGTGTTGTTTTCAATTCCATGTTTAGCTAAAACCCTAGTTGTTGATTCAACAAATCAAGGAAGGGTAGATGATTATGAACTTTGTGATGTGCATAGACCTACGTGTATTGTATGAAAATGTACACGTAGGGATCTACACTTTTTAGATTAAATTTCATTTATTTCAAAACCTTTCGAAAACAAAAATCATTGATCATATTCTCTGTAATTCCTGATAAGCATTTTTTGAACCTTACAATTTCTTCTATATTTTTGAGATAAATGTATTAAAATCTAAACCCTAATATTATCAAAAGATTATCTTCCGGTTTTATAATCCTAAATGTGAGTATAAAACTAAGTTTTCACGAAAGTATCTTTCCGATCTATTTTTCATTTACGTGAAACTTAGATTGTGTCTTAAAAGCACATCACATTATGAAATAATCAATCCACTCAGAATTGAAAGTTGAATCAAGACTTTTATCCATTAATTAAATTAGATCTTTTAATTTTAATTATTTATTACCTTAAATTCTAAATTTTTAATTCTTTGTTTAGATTAAGTTTAATTGCATAGTTTACATTTTAGTTATAAATTGAAATCAATCCAAAACCCTCAACCATTTGAAACTGTTACCTTTGAACTAGCTAGTGAATTTCTTTCATCTTTGGAAACATAGATATCGAAATAGTAGGTTCTTTGTAGATTCAATCTCATTCTCACCGAGTTTAAACTACATCGTACACCCTTGCACTTGGGGGTATTTTATAGACGCCATTTCTAGAGGCAGTCAAAACCTTTAGGGGATTGTTCTGAGAGTTCTTTTTAGTCATCGCATAGACTAGTTTACAGAATTCTATTTTGTTTCTTTTGCTTTGTTTCTTGGTTTTTGGAGAGCACTCTTTCACTTTCTTGGAATTCTTGTTGGAGGATTTATTGCTTTTCACATTCTTTCGAAGTATGGTATTTGACTCTTTCTTTTAAACCAATGAATGCAATTTCGTATATTTTTCTTATTTATGTTACTTGTGTTGTTTTCGATTTCATGTTAAGCTAAAATCCTAGTTCTTGATTCAATAAGTCAAGGAAGGGTGGATGATTATGAACTTTGTGATGTGCGTAAACTTACGTCTATTGTGTGAAAACGTACACGTAGAGATCTACATTTTTTAGATTTACTTTCATTTATTTCAAAAATTTTTGAAAACAAAAACTCTTGATCATATTCTCTGAAATCATTGATAAGGATTTTTGAATCTTAAAACTTCCTTTATTTTTTTGAGATGAAGACTTTAAATCTAAAACCCTAATTTTATTAAATGAATATATTCATGTTTTATAATCCTAAACGTGAGTATGAAACTGAGATAGAGAGAATTTTATATGCTCTTACGAAAACATATTTCCGATCTACTTTTCCTTTACGTGAAACTTAGATCGTGTATTAAAAGCACATCACATTATGAAATAATCGATCCACTCGGAATTGAAAGTTGAATCAAGACGTTTATCTCTTAATTGAATTACATTTTTTTGATTTTATTTATTTGTCATCTCAAATTCTAAATTTTAATTCTTTGTTTAGATTAAGTTTAATTAAGTAGTCTGCACTTAATTACAATTTGACCACAATCCAAAGCCTCAATTACTTGAAACTATCATTTTTAAACTAGGTATGAATTTCTTTAATCTTAGGAAACTTAGAAATTGAAACAATAGGTTCCTTTTAAGTTCGATCTCATTCTCATCGAGTTAGAACTAGACTCATACCATTGTACTTGGGGGTAATTTTTAGACACAATTTCTAGAGGCAGTCAACACACTCTAGCAATGTAAGCTTACTTATTGAAAAAGTAAATTCATCTAGCTGGATAGGAATTCCTATCACACTAGCTATGAAGCTTAATCCCTCCTCTATCCATAATTCAAGAGGAACATTATGGAAATTTACCTAAATTGGTATGGCAAAGAACTCATCCTTCATCAATTGCATTTCGGGTATTGTTTCAAAATAACCAATCAGCCTCCATAATAATAAGGACCCCTATCTAGAATCTTCATTAGTCTTTCCTTATTTTAATTCTAAGAATAGATTGAATAGACTAGTCGAGAGTCAGTAAAAGGGCGACTTTCATTAAATTTTTAAAAACATAACTAAAACCTTTTAAAATAAGAATCAAAACTTGGGTTCCTTGGCATAACCATATTGAAAGTGTTGTGTGGTGACTTCTAATCTCTGAAATCAAGGTCTTATTTCAAAACAAAAGCATACTTTTATCATTTGGGTGATCTTGGACGCACCATACCTGGCACGCGAATCTGGTCGCGATAGCTGGCGACTCCACTAGGGACTTCAGCTGTTGTTTGAGGGTTCAGCCACAGTTTTCCCTCTTCACACTCGCTATCTCACACCATAATCTCTGGTTTTTCTAATCAAAACATGCACTTTCTTTTTCCACTAGGAATGTTTCACTATCATGCATAGATTTTACTATTTCATTGATATTATGCATAACTAACCCATCCAACTGCAAATAAACTGCGTGTATGTATATATTGTGATTTTTTTTACAGGGCATATAAATAAACAGGGCAAACTCTTTACTACTTCCCCTATGTATCATAAAACTATCTTTTCTGAATCGCACACTATGCACATCATTGAGCATATTTTGCATAACCCATTATTACCCTTTAGTTAGTTAAGGGAGGTCAGTAGGTTCCTCTAGGATGTGGTTGCGCAATGCAGTCTACCTGATAGAAGTACCAAACTTCTTCCCAATTGGATCACAAACCTGAGAAGGTTTTTGTAGGAAAATTGGAAGTTTGAAGATCTAGTAGCCATTAACATTTCTAGGGTGCATTAAGTAAAGCTGTGAGCCTCATATCATATGTAATCAAGCCATAGGCTAGTGCTTAACAAAACCCAATTTTCATAGGAACACTAGAGGGGACGGTACTAACCCGTTTGTTTCTTGTGCTTGCATTCAAACATTCATTCGTACATAATAGAGGAGATAATTCATTATTGTCTCTGCATTGCAATAAAGCCTATCCATTCTTGTCTAAGGAACCAAGTCCTAAATAGACCATTCATTCCCACACAATGAACCTCTAAGGTTCATCCTTTTGAATAAAATAAAGAAATCATCACTCAATTTTATGTTCAACTTGAAACTCTATCGGATTTAAGTTTGAGATTCGGTAGAATCTCCAAACCTAGGCAGAAATCTTAAGAAACACTCTCTAGAGTTTTCATCTTCAAATCCAGTCACTCTGCTAGATTTTGGATAGTAATCCCAGGTTAGAGTTTTTCCAACTTTCTATCCAGATTTGAAGTATTGTCAAAACCCTACCCCAAAATCTGTAATAGTTTCAACCTGAAACTCTGCTGGATTTAAGGCAAGATTTTTGACAAAAATTCATTAATGTTTTAACTCAAAACTCTATCAAAATTCTAGTAAATATGAACCAGAATATACTAAGACAAAAATTCAATTGGGTCAACACGGGGTACCCATTTAAATAAAGAGGAACTCCTTTCAACTAGCTAGTTAGTCGATTGGTGATTAAGAACAAAGATTCGAAGACTTGAAAAGTAGATAGGATTTATTTTATTCTTCAATGTAAACGTATTCACGACATTTTATAAAGTGAATACTCGTTTCAATTCAATTCATTCATTAATGTACTAATTCTTCTAATGAAAAATTTGAATGGGACAAGATAATAAACAAGGATTATAGTGACAATCTCTTTGCATTCATTTCAAATCACATTATCATTTTTCCTTCACCAATGAGGATGACCCCAAAAATAAAATAAAATCGAATTCATTTAAAATCATTTTTAATAAGCTTTCATTTTCATAACAGGTATTATCACTACCATTCGCTTCGCTTAATAATCTTCTATCAACACCAAATCTGAAACTAGAGGCATGCCATTTTCATTTAAAGAATTCAACACCGTCAAAATTCAACTGCCAAACATAACTACACCAAAAGGAATAAGCCAGCCTAATAGCCACATAGCTCAACAACAAATGCCTCTTCCTTTGTCAGATACATAAACAGAGTTTTCCCTAGCTTAGGGAGTGAAAAACATTAAGGAGACACTAGAAATTTATTTTGGTTACAAGGTGATGTTATTGCAAGCTTCAATAGTTCCAAAAGTCATTGCTGATCCATTGCTAGATTACAGTGTAAGTGACACCAACTTAACAGGGGAAGTGTTGGACCTATGCTACCCGATAGGAGAAGAGGGGATGATTATCAGAATTCTGTCCCCAGCCTTCATCTAATGCCAAACCTCATTGCAACCACCAATAAAGAAACCATAACCACCCACCCAAAAAACTAACCATCAACCTTGACCTCAATTACCAATCCCAGATTACACCTCCCCTATACCTGCTTATCCAATCTCAAGCCAACTCAGAATCAGCCTTTTGTAATGCTCGCTTCACCAACCTTTCTTTTCATCCATTCCACTATATTCCTTCACCCATTAACTAGAGCTCTGACATGCCTCAGGCTCTAGTCAAATCAGCACAAGAATCAGCAAATCCCATGCCACATCAACCAATCTCTCTCTCTAATTACCAAGGGATGACAAAGATTCATAAAAAGCTAGAATCCTTATATCCATGGATCCTCTTTCAAGCTCTAGATATCCTATTACTTGGGAGGATGTTTCCTGACTATACTAGAAAACTTAGTCAAGCCATGATGAGCTATTCTTCTCCCTTTATCAATTGGATTGCAAAATTGATATTAACCTGTTAGCTTCAACAAAGATCTAGGAGAAGTCTACCTTTTCAACCCCGGAGTCTTTGCATGAAAGCACCAGTATCTTGAATTTTAGGAATCTACCTACGATAGATCCAATTCATGCTTTACTATCGACATCAAAGATCGACAGCCTCTTTCACAAGTCGATGTTTGATAATGACAGCAAAGAATTGAATTCAGAAGCTATCTAGTCTAGTACAAAAGAAGATGAGTGGAATTTCCATAGCTTGAAAAAGTTTGTAAGAAAATGAAGTTCAATCCAGATAGAGGACTAGGCAAAATTCCACAAAGCATGACTAAGCCTCCAGAGATCAAAAGAGTGATCCCAGGCTTAGGTATTGGAGTGAAGATCAACCACTGGGAAGAAGAAAAATGGATTGAAAGAATAGAGAGAGAAGATCAAAACCTGAACTTACATATGTACTAGGGAATGTTCACCATTTCCCCACATGCTTTTACGAAGGAGGAGATGAGGTGATATGTCCCCTGATACCCATTTAAGCAATAGGATGGGATGATATTCCCAAGCTTAAAAATTGGAAATTTCACTCTGGATCCTATGGATGAAGGAAAATAGGCTGCCTTCGGAAGAGATTAGAGCTGTGACTCCTAGATCACCGGAAAATGCTTAAGAGATAACATAACCTACTTCTATCGCCTACCAAAATTATTTTCTATTCCTCAGTTCTACATGGAAGAAGAAGTCCTTGATGACTTCATCAGAATGATATTACAAGAGTAAGAATAATTAGGTGACCGTATTTGAGGGCCTTCAAACACAACAGTACCAATCATATTCCTCCATCAGATGCAATCGTTAGAGAAAAGGATTTCAAGTAACAAAACTATCAGAACCTTCAAGCGTTAGTAAACAGGGCTTAACGGAGCTTGACATTTTGGTTTTTCTTTTTCAATTTCTTATACATATTTAAAATTTTGAAATATCAATACTAATGTCTATGTTAATTTCTTTTTATATCTATTTATTTTTTAGGAATTCAAGATCCTAAATACATCATCATAATAACAAATAGAAACATCACATTCATCACACTAACATTCTTCACAATCACAAATCACTAATTCACATTTTTGAACACAACACAAAACTGAACCTCGATTTTCAAATCACCGACAAAACTAGGCACCCTCATTCTTGAAACATGTCAGTCACAAGACCTTCACATCAAATTGGCATATCACTGATTAACCAAACTTCGTACATAAAATCAGCACAACCACATTATGTGCACTGTATTGATATTCCGAAAATGCCTCTATCTAGGGGCATTTCTTTTAAAATTTGTCCAACATTTAAGGGTAATCCTAAAGTCCCTCCCGCCACTTATACAATGTCATCTTGTAATCACATCATTTCGTTAGTCAAAAAAGCATCACATTACTTAGTCAATTCATTATCATACTAAGCTGACACCCATTTCTTTCAGCCATGTAAAGCTAACATTTTGTCTTTCAAAAACAAAAACCTAGCACCCATGTGTAATTTTAAATCTGTAACCATACATTTTTGTATAGAAGTTTCAAATCTTTCAAAATATCTAATCATTTTTATAAAATATTCTTTGTGATTAGCTAGTTTATTAGAATCACTGATAAACATTAACATATTTTACTACAACTGAATGACTTGCACTTTTAGTGTTCAATCCCGTAATCTTGATGTTCACTAGAGCTACGGGTGACCTAATTCTCAATCCACCGAGATACGTAGATAACCACATAGGTTCAGTTACCACCTTCAAGAGATCAAACCACTGGGGATATTTTCTAATACCTAAAAGTAGTCGTTGATGCAATCTAGAGCTTGACAGATTAGTAGAATAGGTTCAATATAGTAAGTGGTATTCAATTATCAAGAAAAGAGATAACAAAAAAAAAAATCAAACTTCGGCCCTTAGTAATATTGAGGGATCATAATACCAAGTCTCCAAAGTTAAATGACTCGAGGAAATCATTTCAGCTATCCTGAATAGATTTTTAGGATCATCCATAGTCAAGCCCTTTGAACCTAAAAAACGAAAAGGAAAAAAAAAGAATCAAATCGTACATTCTTCTCATTTAACCCTACCTATGATCATCCCCCACATTGGGGTAAGCAAACAAGATGGTTCATACGTCAAGGGCATCCCTCATCATCAAAATCATTTTCTCATCCAAACAAGCAACTTAACTCAAGAAGAAACATTAGAGTAACCAGAGATGGTATATTTGAACAAAACGGTCAAATTCAAGAAGATGAGAGGCATTCATTTCTATTATCTCTAGAACTATGTCAATTTTTCTTTGCAAAGCCCTTTGAGCCAATTTGTATTCTTTTATATTAAACAACCAAAAAATTGTCACCCACACTGGGGTAACGGTCGAGAATAGAATAAAGTCTAGCATTACAAAGGAAAATAGCCAGAGTATAACAAAAAAAGAAAAAAAAAGGCTTAAAGTCCAAAAGAGGAAATCAAATATAAATTAGAGTCAAAGTAAAAGCGAAACAGAAATACAAACATTATCGAAGACTCAAGAACCTCAGAAGCAGACTAAGCTCTAGCTCATAGGCATCATCAATAATAAAGTACGGTGGCTCATCAAATGAAGAATCAGATGACTTTGGGATTATTTAACCTCAAAAAAGTAATTTGAGATATCATTTATTTCTACAACCCTAACCCTTAACCTATATTACAGTCCAAATAAGAAATGTCTCGGATTAAGCTTGATAGCTTTCTTCACATATAACCATTGACAGCATTGGAAGCGCTCCCCAGGATAGAAGGACGGGTTCTTAAGACAAATGATGCCTGCTTAAGAAAAAGACCTTGCAGATGATCCTTGGTATATTTTACCCCAGTAGAAATATGATTAAGCTTGTACATTCATTCCTTTTTCCTCAAATCCTAAAATCAAGCCTGCATTACAGCCAAAATTAAAGTCCTCTTCGATTGGTATTGGTTACTTAGTCAGACAGCTTTCATAAAGTAGGGGCAATCCTTCATTTCAAACTGGATAACCTTATTAATTGATAATGGTCAATTAATCCAAAATCTCCTAAAGCTAAGAAGCCCTTGAGGGAATAGAAAGCATACTCAGTGACTAGATCTCATAAAAAAATTACAAACATGGTTAATACCTCATTGAACACTTCAATAGTAAGGTCATTCACATAAAGAAAATCTTTCAAAAGAATGCACAAACAATCATTCTACCACACTAGTGAGTCATATATTCTATCAAACATCTAATCATTCATTTCTAAATCAAACATCTAGAGCACATTTTAACTTGTACATAACAAATTCTTTCAATCAAAATCATCCATTCATGCATAACCCAAATTTTGAAAAGCAATGCACATTATTTTAATTGCATTTAGTAATTGCTCATGATTTTGTTCACAAATCAAGACCACACACGGTCATACCCCTAGTTTTCAAAATCCTGAACAAACTTTTGAAATTTAAGCATTTTTCAAAATCAAACACCTTAGGATCATGCACAAGATTACACACCTTTCATAGGTACCCAACAATGATTTTGATATCTTCATAAATAAAACTACGCAACACAAACCATAAACACACCAACCAATGAGGCTACATTCCCCTTAATAAAATCCAATACAAGATGCAAGATCATTAATAACCAAGCAGTAAGGCATCTTTCAGAAAATCAACCATAAAGCATGAAATCAACGTCAACCAAGGAACAAAGGCACATAACACTTCAAGAGTGAGACTCCAATTCAATAGATAGATTTAGAATTATAAGACAGAACTAGGCTTAGGAGCTATGCTCCTTACTAGGTTAGTTAGATCAAGGTTCATCCTTGGATTAGGTACCAAGCATGAAACCTTCTTTAGAATCATGAGATAGAGTGAAGTTTGAGAGCAAAAGCTCCTTACCAAACCAAACCAAATGGAGTTAAGGTCGAGAGTAAAAGCTCCTTACTAGACCAGACCAAACCAAATAGAGTGGTTGCAAAAGCTCCTTACTAGACCAGACTAAGACCAGATAGAGCTAAGTTCATGAACGAAGCTCCTTACTAGATAATCCCGGAGTTCTACCTTTTATAGTCTTATGTTATCCATAACATTTAGAGTCAACCTCGGAGTTAGTTCTCCCCTTTTGTAGTCTTACGTCCATCATAGGATTCAAAATCAAAACTTAAAGTTAGAACTCCCTTTCGATAGTCTTATATCCACCATAGAATTCAAAGTCAAAACCCAGAGTTAGAACTCCTTTTCTAGTCTTATGTCCACCAAAGGATTCGGAGTCAACTTCTGAGTTTAGTACTCCCCTTTTGTAGTCTTATATCCACTATAGGATTTAGAGTCAAACCTTAAAGTTAGAACTCCCCTTCTATAGTTTTATGTCTTCCATAGGATTCAGAGTTAAAACCCAGAGTTAAAACTCCCCTTCTATAGTCTTATGTCCACCATAAGATTCAGAGTTAAAACTCAAAGTTAGGATTCCCATTCTATAGTCTTATGTCTACCATAGGATTCAGAGTCAAAACTCGGAGTTAGAACTCCCCTTTTGAAGTCTGTGTCCACCATAAGATTTAGAGTCAACCTTAGAGTTAGAATTCCCTTTCTATAGTCTCATGTCCATCACAGGATTCAAAGTCAAACCTGAGATTTAGTACTCCCCTTCTGTAGTCTTATACCCCCAAGTGCAAGGGTGTACAGTGTAGTTTTAATTCGGTAAGAATGAGGTCGTATCCGCAAGGAACCAACTATTTTAATTTCTAATTTTTCCAAGATTAAAGAAAGTCACTACCTAGTTCAAAAGTGATATTTTCAAGTGTTTGAGGTTTTGGATCGAGGTCAAATTGTAAATAAATGCAAACTACTTAATTAAACTTAATCTAAACAAAGAACTAAAAATTTAGAATTAAGGCAATAAATAATTGAAGTTAAAAGATGTGATTTAATTAATAAATAAATGTCTTGATTCAATTTTCAATTCCGGGTGGATTGGTTATTTCCCAATGTGATGTGTTTTTAATACACGATCTAAGTTTCATGTGAAGGAAAAGTAGATCGGAAAGCTGTTTTCATGAAAGCATAAAAATTCCCCCTATCTCAGTTTTATACTCACGTTTAGGATTATAAAATAGGAAGATATTCTTTTAACAATATTAGGGTTTTAGATTCAAAATATTCATCTCAAAAATATAAAAGAAGTTTTAAAGAACCAAAAATCCGTATCAGTGATTTCAGAGAATATGATCAAGGGTTTTTGCTTTCAAACGGTTTTGAAATAAATGAAATTAAATCTAAAAAGTGTAGATCTCTACGTGTCTGTTTTAACACAATACACGTAGGTCTACACACAACACGAAGTTGATAATCATCCACCCTTCCTTGATTCCTTGAATCAAGAATTAGGGTTTTAGCCTAACATGGAATCAAAATCAATACAAGCCATGAAAATAAAAACAAAACATGAAAGTGCATTCATTGAATTAAAAGAAAGAGTCAAATACCGTACTTCAAAAGAATGCGAAAAGCAAGAATTCCAAGAAAACAAAAGAGCATTCTCTCAAAACCAAGAAACAAAGCGAAAGAAATAAAATAAAACTCTGCAAACTAGTCTATGTGATGGCTGGAATGAACTCCTAGAACAATCCCCTCAGGGTTCTATTTATAGAGCCTTTTATAAAACCCTAAAGACTACAAAAATGGAATCCTAAGTTGCTCAGTGGTCCGGACCACCCGTGGCTATGGTCTGAGCCACAGTATGTTAGTTTCTTCACTTTGTAGTGCAGTGGTCCAGACCATCCATGTTACAGTCTGGACCACAATGTCTTGATATCTTCTGGACTTTGTTGAAGTGGTCCGGACCGGCTAGGAGATGGTCTGGACCGTCACTACTCCAACTTCCTGCTTTGTTGTTCTCTCCTTGTTCTTGCCGTAGTCCGAATAGGGGCTCTTTGTGTGGACATCAAGGGCTCATTATTATTGTTTTCCTCATCTTCATCACTGCTAATCACGATTATTTCCTCTTCTTTCCTGCGTTGAAGAAAATAGAACAAATAAGTGATAAAGATTAATAAAACTTGTAAATTTATAAAACAATGCATGTTTTAATGCTAAGTTATAGAGTTTATAATTAGAATTTTCAAGTGTAATCACACTCCCCAACTTAAACATTGCTAGTCTCTAGCAATGAATTTTTTTAAAATGAATGCAAACTACTACCTACTTCTCTTTTTGTTGGAAACACGACTACACTTAGCTACGTGCAGCAAGCCTTTTAAGCCCCTAGGTTACCCCTAGTGGACGAGTGAAGTCTCGTGAGGGTTTGTAATGAATCTATCCATAAAATTCTTGAATTAATTCAATGTGTGGTAATTCTAAAAACTTCTGATTCTAGTTCAATATGAAACAGATAGCCAAACTTTAAAATCTTGCATAAATTATTTTTCAAATGCACTTCCAACTCACCTAATTTTTCAACCATTTATTTTCAAGTATGTCTAGTACTATCATCCAATCAACATAGTTAACAAATATACTCAAAGATCATGGCTTTGACTTCAACTCTCACCAGGATGTTCACTCTTAAATAAAATCACTCGAAAAGGGTTACTCTCTTGGTTCATGCGTGGATGAGATATCAAATAGCTGCATTGAACCCAAATAAGAAAGTGACATGAAAGAATTAAACAATGAGTGTAGCATAGCTTCATAAACGGAATGTATTAATGCATAACAAGAAAATTACTAGAAATCACATAAAATAGATCAATGCTCTTATAAGTGTCCTTCACCTAGAGTCCATTTGGCCTTTACTAGGTTGTCGCTTGGCCAGGAGGTCTTGGTTAGACAAACAAAGGATAGAAAAATCAAAGTGCATGTCTAGGGTTTATAATAGTGTAATGAAACACTCCCTAACTTTCCTCATTTCCAGTCATTGAGTGCCAAACACTGAGAACTTTATTGTCAACATAATTTTTTTTTCTCATGGGACTAATAATAATTAATTCATGAATTGCCTTATCCCATGTTTTTTTTTTCAAAATCACCCCATATACACCTTATTACCAAATTTGCATAAGTATGCCATGACATGCAAGGGTTGGTTTACCTATATATCTAAGGCTAAAGGATTATATTTTTGCTAAAATAGAAATTTTATATAATATAAGATTTTATAAGGCTTCAAAGTGGCTCGAAGGATAATGTAAACAAAGAAAAGTTACAAGCTTCCAAATAAGAAAGATGGCCTAAAATCACTCTCTAGATTCATAACCATTGCTAAAAGCAATGATCCATACTTGCAAATTGAAAGTAATATCTTGTGCATTCAATACCAAAGAAAAATAATGTAATGAAGCTATTCAAAAGAAGTGGGATGGAAGAAATAGTATAGATTAGTAGTTATCAAAACCCCTTAAAAATAAAGTTCAGGCTCAAAAGCTCACAAAATAAAAGGTACTAAGTCTCCACCTCTATCTTAGCATACTTGAATAACTACATCTCATGAATTACAATCCTAAATATGCTTTTAATTCAATGATTTTATGTGGTTAAGTCTTTAATACATAAGAAAAAAAAAATTTATACTCAATTTAAAATTTAGTTCTCTATTTTAAAATTGAACATCAAATCATCTGTTAACTTCATGACTACTCACCATTGAATTAGAAATATCCCATTCATTAGTCATCCCTAGCATGTAAGGGAAGTCTACATATTATGAACCATCATCTCTAGTATGCAAAGGAAGTCTACATATTATTAACCATCCCCTCCCCAAGTTAAGAGAAACATTGTCCTCAATGTGCGTGTTATGCATGAATAGGAGTGAGGGTAAAATGTAATGGCATAGAATATATGTAAATAGTACCCCCCCAACTTAATGTGCAAGTGATTAATGATGTCTAGACAAATAAATAATTAAATGATGGAAATAAAAAGAAAAAAATTAGAAAATGACAAAAGATAGGGGAAAAGAAATACCTCCTTTCAGCAACGAATGAAGCTAAGACAGTATTAATTGAATGAATAGCCTCCTCAGATAAAGGAAAATCTTGTGGGGTAGTTCATCATAATCAGACTCGATGCTAGTACTCTCCGCTGTCTCACTACCCAAGTCAGGAATATCCTCTAAGGGGGCAGGTCATCATCATCCGAGTGTGATGGAGTATCAGATAAGACAATGGTGTCAATGTCTGTTTCATAATTAGGTGCATTAAGCCATTCGATATATATATCTACCTCAGTCTACTCCATACGCACTAAAATTTCTAAGTCAACCTCATCCCACCATTCCCCCATAAGAAACTGGTCAAGGGTTATATGAATTAAAGGAGGGTAAACAAAGGAAGAGGTAAAAAATTACTCTCCTCAAGGCACTCATCGGGCCACTCCTTAATGGGACACTCTGAGCGTACTGACTCGTCCTCCTCACTTAGATTATCAATATAAATATCAAATTCTTTTTCCTCATCTAAGGGCTCAAAATGGTTAGACATAATGAATCTATCTTAGCACAAAATAAATAATTAAAAAATGGAATAAGAATTTTACCATAAATTTGCCAAACATGAGATAGAAAGTAAGGAGACAAAAGAAAAATAAAAAGAACATAAAATAAGATGGAAAATGAAATAAAGAAAGAAAAAACATGTAAAAGTAAGCTATGAACATAATATAAGACAACTAATCAGCATAATCATAACTTAAACTATAAGTACAAAATAAAGGTTACAAATAAGTGGCAGAGTTTTAGAGATACAAAGTAAAGTAATAAGTCTAAACCCTAAACTCACAGTTATTACAACATTAAAAAGAAACAAAATATATAAAAATAAGTGTCAGTGCGGAGGTGGGTGAGGAAGTCACAAAGATGATCCAAAATAATCTACAAAAGGTGACCCTGAGTCTGTTGGTACCGTTGAATCTGAAGTAAAAGCTCGTGGTCCTTCTCGTGATTGCTCTCCATTTGACTCATCCTCTCTGTCAAGGCATCGATTTGTGCAGCTAGTTCAGCATTGGAGACCTCACGTTCCACTTCCTCCTCAGGGTAAGCCTGAGACCCACTTCCTTCCTCTTCAACATCTAATCTTCTATTTTTAATTCTGGCTACTTAACCTCAAGAATTAGAATATGAAATAATGTTGAACGGGTTTAACCTAGAAGCCAATGGCATGTCATCTGTAATTAAAGCACCTTTTTTTCCTAAAAATTTCGGTCAGAGAATCACCAAAAGGCAATGCAATAAAGGCCCCAGGATGCTTAAAGATGTATAAAACATAATGCCAAACGTATGAAGGAAGATCAATAGACATGCCTGTTCCAATGGCATAAATCAATCGGACACGAAGAGGGGTGCAATCCGCATAACGATTTTATGGGAGAAGGTTGGCGCAGGAGAACATGTGTAACACCTAGTACTTATCAATCAAAGTATAACTTGGCTTCCTATATTCTCTAGTCCATTCCTGACCGTCTAACGATAGTTCTTTAGAAATGATGGGTACTAGTGGTCTTCCCTTAGCTAGACAAGAAAATTAAGGGTGGTCAACACGGGGAAGTTGGAAAACTTGGGAGAAATCATTGGGTGTGAGCACAATCTCAACTCCCTGAACCCAACTGACTATTTTTTCCTGATTCTTCCTCCTAATTATGGAATTATCTTTAATATTGGTAAAACATTCTCACACAGTGTCCACCACATAGCTAGAATGAAACCGCTTAACCACTTTCTATCTTCAAAAGTTTGGTGCAACATAAAATCCTCACCTTTGAATTGATCGATTTGCTAGAATCTCTCAATTACGATCGATTATAAGCCCAAATATCATCGTATTGGGTTTCGACTTCCATTTTCCAAAAGCGGTTTCAACCAAAAGATGTGGAGTCAATTTGTCGGTTGGCAGGTTTCTTAGCAAGTGGTGGCATGGTTTCTACATCAAAAGAGACAATATTGCTAGCAAAATTAGTCAAGAATCATGGCATATGTCCACACAAATTTAATGGCCCACTAATAATAAATTGACTAAAGAACTTAAAAGAATTGAAGCTAAATTAACTATTAGGGACCACACATTTGGGTCTTCAATTCACAAAACTACATACCTTTTTTGGAAAATAATGAAATAGAGCTAGAGAAAGAGAGACCCGAATTTGCCCCTTCAGCCGTGGGTTGTGTTCCTTGAGAAATCAACCACTTCTATGGAAGTACTTTACATAAGGAAGAAGATTAAGAGCTAGTTAGGGTTTTTAATTGAAGTAAAATAAAGTGAAAACTAACTAGAAAGAGCAGAGTAAGATGGAAACAAGAAAGAAATCAAGCAATCCGTGAAAGATGAAGTGACCTACACCTTGGAGAGTAACCAGATTGAAAGAGGAGAAGTGTAGAGAGAGAAAAAGAGCTATGGAGGGTGAGTTAGAGAGAGAAAAGGTCGGCGGAATAAAGGAGTTTTGGGGTTTTAACGTGTGTAGGGTCTAGACCGGCTGGAAGATGGTCTGGACTGCTAGAGACAATGAACTAGCGGATGGTCCGGATGGGCTAGTGGATGGTCCAAACTGGTTGCCTGATTTCCAATTTTTTTTTTTAGAGTAAAACTAGGAAAAGAAAAAAGAATCAAAATAGAAGATAAGATAAAACTAGCCTAATGGATTAATATACACCTAATGTACGCTTTAATTCAAATTATTCATAAGGTGGGGGATCCAAAAGTTCCCACGTCTTAATTAATCACAAAAGGTTTTCTAAATAGGGTTTTAGCCGATGTCAATTGACTTTGAAGCGGTTTTTACTCTTTGGATTTTTGTTTCAATGGCACCGTGTTCAGAAATACTTTTTACAATGAATGGGCTTGTCCACTTAGATTGCAATTTACCGGGGAAAAAATGAAATCTTAAGCAATAAAGAAGCACCTTCTAGCCCTCTTGGAATAATCAAAAAGTGATGTGCTAGTTATGAAGCCTCTTCATCTTTTCTTTTGAAATTTGGGCATTTTCATAGGTATCATTCCATAACTTGTCCATTTCTACAATCTGAAGTTTTCGGTGCAACCCAGCCTCGTGAATATTAACGTTAAATTATTTAATGGCCCAATAGGCTTTATATTCTGATTCAATGGGTAAATGACATGGCTTTCTATAAACCAACTAATATGGAGACATCCCAAGAGTTATTTTGCAAGCAATACGATATGCCCATAGGGAGCTAATGGCATGCAATCATTGTCATTTTTTAGCCTCATTTCACACTTCTTTTATGGACATTTTTATCAAGTGAACTATAAGTTTATTGTGTTTTGCTCATTTGTGTTATTTTCATATGCTTTGTAGGGGAATGGACCAACACAGCCTAAAGGAACCAACACAGGAGCCAAAAAGACAGCAAGGTGGATTCAGGAACCAGGGGTGCACGCCTGTGTTAGGGTTGGTGCACCCACCAAGAGCCACTTGAGCATCCTGAGAAGACCTAGGGCACACATCCTGAACCCATCCTAGGTGCATGGGGCATGGCTGCACGCCAAACTTCCATCACGGGCACATGTAAAATTCTAGCACAATAGACTATCAGTTTTTCGGCCATAACGTTTCATTCACTACTCTGATTCAGGTGATTCTTTTCGCGTTGAAAAGAGGACTCAAAGATCTACAACTCTTGTGTTTTAGCCAAGCCTGAATCCATCTTATTCAAGGTCAAAATTACATCATAAGTTTGAGTACTGTAGCTGGGGTGCCCACTGAGAAGGGAAATTCCAAGTACTGTAGCTTAAGTGCACGACCAATAAGTCTTGGGCACCTGAGGACTATTCCCAGTAGCTGTCTGGTATCTAAATTAACATGAAAATTTATAATTTTACCCTTCAGTTATGTATGCCTATAAATAGGCTCAATTCCAAAAACTTAGAGAGTGGGGGGGATATACTTTCTTTTTTTTTTCTTTTTAGTTTGACAAACATTAGGATTAGAGGTAGGTTTAGGGTTTCGAAAAGCTTTCGTACATTGGTTTTCGTTTTTTGCACTATTAGGGTTTCATGTAAGTGAATTTATTTCGCATTTTTTTAATTTTCAAAGTAGTTCGTTTCTATTCTTCTTCTTTCGTGATTCCTTCGAACTTGTTTTATATTTGTTGCCTACGCTTTGTTTTCACTTCTTTTATCTTTTAAGTTTTGGAATGGATTTTTGTTTTTTTTTCTCCGTATAACTTTGTTCATAAAGAAAACATGTTAGGCTAGGGTTTGTTCTTTGCTTCAAGCCATTGAAGGTAGTGTGGTAGTTTGGTGAACTCAAAATTAAGACAATATCTTTAATGAAATATCTTTTTGAATTTTAATTAGAATATCATAGTAAGCTAGGGTTCTTTCAAATTCAACTCACCCATGTTACAACCATAGCTTGGTGACAAAGTGTTTGGTTCAATGTCCCGATGAGTTAGAAACATATTTTCCAAAAACCCAAATTAGATTTTCTTAAGAAATCGGTTCATTTGTGTTATAATCGAAACTTGGTTACGAGGTGACGCTCGCTCACACCAGTTGTTCCATTCAATGTCCCGATGAGTCTAAAATTATTTTCAAAAGCCTCCGCTTACCTTGAGTTTGACAAATTAGGTTTTAATGAAATATCTTTTGACCTAGCAATGCATGTGCATTTGTTAGGTTGAGTTATCAACTCGTTTGAGTAAACCATTACTATCCCACTATCGGATTTGGTTCTAACCTAAGACTGTCTTATTTATTTTTAATATTTTCATTTTAACCTAATATCACAATTCCTTCACTCCACCATTCTCAACCCAACCCACTGTCTACCTTCCCCAAAAATCTGAAAGTAGTATAGATTATATTAGAGTCACCTAGTAACTAAGAGAACAA
>QLOD02000017.1:12120539-12131812 GCA_003260245.2 Sideroxylon spinosum | reverse complement strand
GAGATAAAACCAAATGTTAGTGTGGAGATGGGTAAGAAGAGTCCCGAAGATGATCCAAAATACTCTGCAAAAGATGAACGTACGTCTACTGGGACCGCTTGATTTGGAGTAAAAGCTGGTGGTCCTCCTCTTGATTACTCTCCACTTGACTCATCCTCTCCGTAAAGCCATCTATTTGTGTTGCTAGTTCAGCATTGGAGGCTTCATGTTCCACTTCCTCCTCAGGTTGAGCCTGAGACCCACTCATTTCCTCTTCAACCTCTGATCTTCTCTTTTTAATTTTGGCCATTGACCCTGAGACTTAGAATGTGAAATGATGTTGAACAGGTTTAACCCAGAAGCCGATGGCATGTCATCTATAATTAGAGCACCTTTTCTTCCGAAAGTTTCAATCAAAGCATCGCCAAAAGGTAATGCAGCAAGGGCCCTGGGATGCTCAAAGGTGTATAGAAGATGATGCCAAAAGTATGAAGTAAGATCAATAGACCTGCTTGTTCTAATGGAATAAATCAATCGGGCTCGAGGAGGGGTGCAGTTGGCATGTCGGTTTTGTGGGAGGAGGTTGGTGTAGGAGAACATGTGTAACGCCCAGTATTTATCATTCAAAGTATAACTTGGCTTCCTATATTCTCCAGTCCATTCTTGACCGTCTAACAATATTTCTCTAGTAATAATGGGTAGTGGTGGTGCACCCTCAGCTGGATAAGAAAATTCGAGATGGCCAACATGGGGGAGATGGAAAACTTGAGAGAAATCATTAGATGTGAGCACAATCTCAACTTCCCGAACCCAACTGACTATTTTTTCCCAATTCTTCCTCCTAATTATGTAATTATCATTAAATTAGTAAGACATTCTTGTAGAGTATCCACCACACAGCTCGAATGGGACCGTGCCACACCTAACCACTGTCTCCTTAAAACATTTTGATGTAACATAAAATTCTCACCTTTGAATTGATCAATTTGCCAAAATCTCTCAATTACAACTGATTTATAAGCCTAAATATCATCATATTGGGTTTTGGCTTCCTTTTTCCAAAAGCAGTTTCGATCAAAAGATGTGGAGTCAATTTTTTGGTTGGCAAGTTTTTTAGTACATGGTGGCATGATTTCTACATCAAAAGAGACAATATTGATAGCAAAATCAGTCAAGAATCAAGCCCTAGGTCCACACAAGTTTAGTGGCCCACTAGTAACTTAAATACTAAAGAATTTTAAAGAATTGAAGCTAAATTAACTATTAGGGACTACATATTTGGGTTGTCAATTGATAAGTTGCATACCTATTTTGGAAGAGACTAAGCTAGAGAGAGGAAATGAAATACCCAAATTTTACCCCCTTCACCCATGGGTTGCTCCTTAAAAAAAAATCAACCACTTCTATGGAAGCAAATTGAACAAGGAAGAAGAATTAAGAGCTGTTTAGGGGTTTTAATTAAAAGAAAAAAAACTAAAAACTAACTAGAAGGAGGAGAGAAAAAATGGAAACAAAAGAGAAATCACTATAGTTAGGGCTTGAAGAACTTGGAGTTTGAAAGCTTACCAACTATGGTGAAGATGGAAGAGGAATTCAAGCAATCCATGAGAGAAGGAGTGACCCACACCTTGGAGAGTAACCGGATTGGAGGAGAAGTGTAGAGAGAGAAGAGGGGCCATGGAGGTGAGGTAGAAAGAGAGAGAGTAGGCCAAATAAATGAGCATTTCAGCTTTAACGGACTATAGAGTCCAGACCGGATGGAGAATGGTCAGGACCGTCAGAATGTAGTGAACCTACTGTGGTCCGAACCATCCCACTTTTTTCCCATTTTTTCTTGAACTAGGAACAAAAACAAAAGAGAAATAAAATAAACTAACCTAATGGATTAGTATACACCTAACATACACTTTAATTCAAATTATTCATAAGGCGGGGGATCCAAAAGATTCCACGTCTCAATTAATCCCACAAAGTTTTTTAAATAGTGTTTTAGCCGGTGCCCATTGACTTTGAAGTGGTTTTTATTCTTTGGATTTTCTATTTCTATGGCATCGTGTGTTGAAACATTCGTCACAATGAATGGGACTGTCCACTTAGACTGCAACTTACCAGGAAAGAGGTCTAGTCATGAGCATTAAAGAAGCACTCTCTATCCCTCATGGAATGATCGACGAGTGATGTGTTGGTCATGAAGCCTCTTCATCTTTTCTTTTGAAATTTGGGCATTTTCATAGGCATCATTCCGTAACTCGTCCATCTTTACAATCTAAAGTTTTCGGTGCAACCCAGCCTCGTCAATGTTAACGTTAAATTATTTAATGGACTAATATGCTTTGTGTTCTAATTCAACAGGCAAATGATAGGGCTTTCCATAAACCAACCGATATAGAGACATCCCTAGAGATGTTTTGTAAGCAGTGCGGTATGCCCATAAAGAGTCGATCAGTCGTACTGACCAATCCTTACAGTTTGGGTTGGTTGTTTTTTCCAAAATTTGTTTAATTTCTCTATGATGTACCGAATTTTTTGAACTATACACCATATTTAAGCAATAAGAAACCTACTGGCTAATTGCAAAAGTATTTTCCTCCATCACTTGTAATTGCTTGGGGCATCCAGAAGCATGAGGATATATTCTCATGGAGGAACTTCAGCACGACTTTATGATCATTCGTTCTAGCGGCAATTGCTTTAACCCATTTAGAAACATAGTCCATTCCTACTCAGATATATTCAAAACCAAAGAAAATAGGAAAAGGACTCATGAAGTCTGTTCCCCAACAGTCAAATACTTCCAAAACTAGAATAGGGGAAGGAGGCATCATGTTTCTCTGGGTTGGACTACCTAAACGTTGACATCGATCACATGTGGTACAGAATAGATGAACATCTTTAATAGAGTTGGCCAATAAAATCCATATTTTAAAATTTTGGAAGCAGTTTTGATTACTGCATGCTTGAGAGCCGCAGAACACAATTCTGCCCCAGACTTCCCATTCGGGTACACAATGTCGAATTGCCTGGTCTGGGAAATATTTGAATAAGTATGGATCATCCCAAAAGAATACTCAGACATTTCTCAAAAATTTTCTTCTATCCTTAGGACTCCATTCCTTTAGAATTTTTGCTTTCACTAAATAGTTAGTAATATCTATAAACTACGGAGGTGTAGATGCTGTTACTACAGCTACATTGAATAATTGTTCATCCGGGAAGCTATCATTTATTTGAATTTCATTTTTTGAATAAGCTTCCATTGGTAAACATGACAGATGATCGGCCACCACATTTTCAACTCCCTTTTTGTCTTTAATTTCAAGGTCAAACTCTTGTAATAATAGAATCCAACGTATTAACCTTGGTTTAGCTTTTTGTTTGGTCAACAAGTATTTCAACACAAAGTGATATACTATAACTGTTGAACTAATGAGATAGGAGCGAAATTTTTTAAGGACAAAGATAATTGCCAGCATTTACTTTTCAGTTGTCGTATAAGTCCACTGAGCATCAGTTAAGGTTCTACTAGCATAATAGATAACGTGTGCCATTTTGTCCTTTCGTTGCCCTAGCATAGCACCAATAGCATAGTCACTTACATCGCACATAAGTTCGAAAGGAAGTGACCAATCAGAAGGTTGAAGAATGGGTACCATAGTTAAATAGATTTTTTATTCGTCAAAGGCCTGTTGACATTATGTTGTCCACTCAAAAGATGCCTCTTGTGTTAATAGATGTTACAAGGCCTCTTGTGTTAATAGATGTTACAAGGGTTTTGAAATTTCACTTAATGATTGAATGAAGCACCGATAGAATCTAGCTTGGCCTAAGAATGATCGAATGTCCTTAACAGATTTTGGAGTGGGAAGTTTTTGAATTAACTCTACCGTAGCTTGATCAACTTCAATGCCCTCTTTGGAAACAATGTGACCTAAGACTATGCCTTTAGTCACCATGAAATGGCATTTCTCCTAATTGACCAGTAGGTTCCTCTCTTCACACTGGGTCAATATTAGATTATGGTTTTCTAAACAATGCTCAAAGAAATCTCCATAGACAGAAAAAACATCCATGAATACTTCTACAATTTCTTCTACCATTTTACTAAAAATACTGATCATGCAGCCTTAAAAGGTAGCAGGGGTGTTGTAAAGGCCAAAAGGCATTCTTTTGTAAGTGAATGTGCCAAAAGTATAAGTAAATGTAGTTTTAGCTTGATCTTATAAAGGAACATCAATTTGATTATAGCCCAAATAATCATCTAAGAAATAATAACATGCACACCCAACTACTATCTCCAAAACTTGATCTAGAAATGGAAGAGGGAAATGGCCTCTCCTTGTTATAGCATCGAGCTTTCTATAATCAATGTAAACTCTTCAACCAGTCTAAATTCGAGTTAGAACCAACTCATTATTCTCATTCCGAACTATAGTAACACCTGATTTCTTAAGAACTACCAGGCTAGGGCTTACCTATTTAGAATCAAAGATTGGATATATGATTCCTACATCAAGTAATTTTGACACTTCAGCTTTTACTACTTCTTTCATGTTTGGATTGAGTCTCCTTTGTATTTGTCTAACTAGTTTGGCATCATCTTCTAAATAGATTCGGTGTGTACAGAGAAGTGAACTAATCCCAGTTAAGTCTGCTACTGACCAGCCTAAAGCTTTCTTATGACTCGACAGAAGCTTACTAGTTTACTCTCTTGATCAGATGTCAACTCAGAGGATTCAGCTTTATTTAACATTGGTCCCAATGGTTCAAAAGTTGGTATTCATTTTCCTACAAACATTATAAGACAAACGTCCAACCTCTACTAGTTGGGTTGGAAAGGCTAAATTCTCCTCACTATATGAAAGGGCTCTCTCTAATGGATCCTCTAAGGATTCCCGATCTATATAGTCTTGCACTATGGTTTCCATGAAATCTACCTCTTGCACATCAGGATGTTCATTTGGCTGTCTACTTACATGGAAAATATTAGTCTCAAATTTGATATTTCCAAATGACATTTTCATTGATAAGTGCATTTGAATTAGCAAGGAATGGTCTGCCCAATATAACTGGTGTCGAATTTGGAGCAAAAATATTAGTCAGGAGTTGTGTATCCAATAGATCAGAAATTCTCTACCTGAACTAATACATTCTCAACTATTCCTCGTGGGAGCAAGTTGAAGTGCCACACGAGTGGGCTTCATTTCTTCCAAACCCAATTGTTCATAAATTGAATATGGAAGTAAATTTACACATGCCCCTAAATCAAGCAATGCTCAGCTAGTATAATAATCCCCTATATGGCATGAAATAGTAGGACATCAAGGATCTTTATACTTAGGAGATATACGACCATGAAGTACAGCACTAGCTTGCTCAGTTAGAAAGGCTTTCTCTTTCACATTTAGCCTTCTTTTCACTTGCATAATTCCTGTAAGAATTTGGCATATGTAGGAATTTGCTTAATTGCATCAATTAGAGGTATATTGATTTTAACTTGTTTAAATACCTTTAATATTTTTGTTGTTTGAGCATCTCTCTTAGATTTTAGGAATCTTTAAGGGAACGGTGGTTTGGGAACATAGTCCCCTAAAGTGTTCTCTACTTATTTTTCAATCTCTTTTTCCTTCCATTTTTCTATGTCTTTCCCTTGTGTTTTATCATTTTTTTTATAATTTAGTGTAATTTTGATTAAAGGGAAATATATACATAATCTTCAGGGCATACCCCAGTATGGAAAAAATTAACTACAATGGTATTAACTACGGAAAGGAATTGCCCAACTATTACATAGTCTAGCATTTACATCGGAGCACTTAATGACAGGAATCTGAGAAGCTTTGGTTCTAATCTCTTGATCAATGTCTTCAACAATTTTGGTGGTGGAAGAAAAGAGGCCCTTGAAGATCCTTGCATTTCTTTCTTGCCAAATGTGATAGATTGAGGCTGCCTGATTGCTCGCAATCATTGCTGTTCCTAACATCAATTCACACTCTTCTAGTGAACATTTTATCAATTAAAATTATTTTTTATTATAATTTTAGTATTTATATTGCTTTTATGTGTTTTGTTGGAGTTTGGAAGGAAAACAAGTCAAGAAAAGCGAATTTGGAGCTTAGAAGTGCAAACCACTGCAAGTGTCCAGCAAGACACTCTGTTTGTTTTCCGGCCATAACATTTTACTCACAACTCCGATTGACACAATTTTTTTTTGCATTGGAAAGAAGACTTGAATATCTAAAACTTTTATGTTTGACTCAAAGCTTTACTCCATCGGCTTCAAGGTCAAAGCTGGAGACCGGCTCTCAAAGACGAAGACTCACCTCTTGCTTTGGTGAAATCAAAGGAAGTGTCTCCATCATTACTAGAAAAGAGAACTTGACCGAAATCATTTTTTGTGCCTTCCATAGGTGACATTTTTAGATAAACTCTAAAGGAATCTGTAGAGAAAGATGGAAACCAACTATGAAAACCTAGCCACCTCCCAAAACCCTAAACGAAAACCATAGAGAGAGAAAATGTTAGAGTGAGAGAATTTTATCATAAGGGCTCCAATGCCAACTATGACCATTACTATGTTATGTTATGTTAATTTTTAAGTTTCCCAAGATTAAAGAAATTTACTACCTAATTCCAAACTAACAGTTTCAAGTGTTTGAGGTTTTGGATTGAGTTCAAATTGTAAATAAATACAAAGTAATTAATTTAACTTAATCTAAACAAAGAATTAAAAGTTCAGAATTTAAGGCAATAAATAATTGAAATTAAAAAATGTGATTCACGTAAAGGAAAAGTAGATCGGAAAGATATTTTCGTGAAAGCATACAAAATTCTTCATATCTCAGTTTTATACTCACGTTTAGGATTTTAAAAAGGAAAGACATTCTTTTAAAAAAATTAGGATTTTAGATTTAAAATCTTCATCTAAAAAATATAAAAGAAATTTTAAGATTCAAAAATCCTTATCAGTGATTTCAGATGATATGATCAAGGGTTTTTCTTTTCGAAAGTGTAGGTCTCTACGTGTACTTTTTGACACAATACACATAGGTCTATGCACATCACAAAATTTATAATCATCCAGCCTTCCTTGATTCGTTGAATCAAGAACTAGGATTTTAGGTTAACATGGAATCGAATACAATGCAAGTGCTGAAAATAAAAAAAAATATAAAAGTGCATTCATTGAATTAAAAGAAAGAATCAAATACCGTACTTCCAAAAATACGAAAGCAACAAATCCTCCAATAAGAAATCCACCCAAAGAGAAGACTTCTGAGAACAAAGTGCCCATAGGTGTCTCATCATTGAGGCTTTATTCCATTCTTTAAGTTTTCGGATACCTAGTCCTCCTTCCTTTTTTTTGGGCTTGCAATTCCATGACACTTTACTACCCCATTTCTTGAGTTCAACACCTGACCATAAGAATCTTCTAAGCACTTGCTCGATGGCATTGGTTACTCATTTGGGGAGGATGAAGTGGATACTCCACTAGACTTGGATGCTGAATGGAACAACATGTATGAGGACCAATCTACCGGCATAGGATAAGCTCTTTGAAATCTAACTTGTAACTCTTTTGGTGATTTTGTTAATTAGTTCTGTGCAATGTTCAAATTTGAGCTTGGTAGAGATTAAGGGAACTCCAAGGTACTTGACCGGAAGCTCACCTAATTGGAAGTCGAGCAAGGAGCATAAATGAAGCTTTTCATGTTGATCGACCCCTGAAATATATACTTTGCTTTTGGTCCCATTTGGTAGTAGGCTAGAGTACTTGTGGAATTCTTTCAAGACCCTTTGAATTAGTTTGAATGAATCTTTAGTTAGGGTGCATAGCAAGAATAAGTCATCAGCAAAGCAAATGTGGTTTATGAGGGGGTTTGTACATTTCGAGTGATAGAAGAATTCACTTCCTTCCACTTGCTTATTAAATAGCCTTGAGAAGAATTCCATGGCATGAGGGCAACTGACCTTTCTGCTGATTACTCAGTGTTTGGGCCATAAGAGTCTGTTGTCCTTTTATGTCATCTATTGCTTGATTATTTTGGGGCCCACAATATAGATAGTGTAGCCATGAATTACTGAAGAGTCTCTTTGGCGGACCGTTTACTAGAAGGGAATTATGTATTTGGATATGAGCCCATGTTCTGAGACGGTCCTGGGTTATGGATAGGAATTTGTGGAATAGGTGGAGGTAGAGCAGAATGAAATTGCTAAGGCATTGATGCTCCATTAGTTCTCCATCCAAAGTCAGGATGATTACTTCAGCCCGAATTATAGGTTTCAGAAAATGGGTTTCCTCCTTGATTTTGTCCCCAATATGGTGGACGGAATTGATTTATAGCATTAATAGGCATCTCATTAGCTTGTTGGCTTTAACCCACTTCACGAAAAACTAGGATAGTGGACAGTCATCAGTTTTATGTGGTTGGCTATCACACATAAGGCAGTAGATGCTTGCTACAGGTTCCTTAACAATTGGTGTTTCCTTTTTGATTTTCAAGGTTTCAATTTCCCATGATAGTATTACTATTTTTTCCTTTAGATCATCGGATTCAGTCAACTGGTGTATCCCCTTGGTAGGTGTTGTAATAGCAATTTGGGAGTTCTGGGATCCTGTAATATCCCATGTTTGTGCATTCTCAGCTAGGAATTCAAAATATTCAATAGCTTTCTCAGGGGTTTTATCATAGAACTGACCATTACACATTGTTTACACAAATTCCTTAAGTTAAGGTGTTAAGGATCCATAGAAGATAGTAGCTAGATGCCAAACTTCGAATCCATGGTGTGGATGAGAATGTAAGAGAGTTTTGAACCTTTCCTAGCACGCATAGAACGTTTCACTAGGGTGAGGGGCAAAATTTAAAATTTGGTGTTAAATGGTATCAGTTCTATTTGGAGGGAAAATTTTCTTAAGAAACTTGGATTACATTTCTTGCCATGAGTGAATAGAGTTAGGATGTAAAAGCTCACACCACCTAGCGGCTTTATCCTTAAGAGAGAAATGGAAAAGTTTTAGGAATAGTAAATCTATGGGGTAGTTTTGGTCTTTGAACGTTATACAAATATTTCTAAACCTAGTTAAGTGTTTGTAAGGATTCCCAAATTCCAGACCATGAAAGGCTGGTAGAAGTTGGTTCATTGCAGGTTTAAATTTGAGAAAGGTCTTTGATTTTTAGGCTATACTATACAAGATTCAGGTGTATACCTATCTTGTTGGAGTATGTCCCTCATTGAACGTCTAGGAATAACGGGTTGATTATTTCCTATCATTTCTACTGTAGGGGTAAAAGTGGATGGAATGGGAACGTCTACATGGAAATTTTTGTTATCAAAACGAATATTGGTTCTTTCAGGACATAATCTCTAAATTAAATTCTAAATCAACAAGACGTCTATGGAAAACCCTTCTTTACTCAAAAATTTTAGAAAGTTCAAGTTGTTCTTCTTATTTTTGAATTCGGATTTCCAAAGAATCGATCTCTTTTTGCAATTTAGAAATTCGTTTCTTGAGATAACTTTACAAAAGAAACATAAATAAAAACGGAAAATAATATAATAATATTTTTTTATATAAAAGGCAGTATGTAAACTTTAATCTAATCAACTTAAAAACTAAGATTAGGGTCCCCAGCAACGGTGCCAAAAATTTGACTGCCTCTAGAAATTGCATCTACAAAAACCCCTAAGTGTAAGGGTATGCAGTGTAGTTTTAACTCAATGAGAATAAGGTCGAAATCACAAGGAACTACTATGTTAATTTTTAAGTTTCCCAAGATTAAAGAAATTTACTACCTAATTCAAAAATAACAATTTCAAGTGTTTGAGGTTTTGGCTTGAGTTTAAATTGTAAATAAACGCAAACTACTTAATTAAACTTAATCTAAACAAAGAATTAAAAATTCAGAATCTAAGGGAATAAATAATTGAAATTAAAAGATGTGATTTAATTAATAGATAAACGTCTTGATTTAACTTTCAATTCTGGGTGGATTGAACATTTCACAATGTGATGGGCTTTTTAATATTAAATCTAAGTTTCACATAAAGGAAAAGTAGATCGGAAAGATATTTTTGTGAAAGCATAAAAAATTCTTGCTATCTCAGTTTTATACTCACGTTTAGGATTTCAAAAACGAAAAACATTCTTTTAATAAAATTAGGGTTTTAGATTTAAAATCTTCATCTCAAAAATATAAAACAAATTTTAAGATTAAAAAATCCTTATCATCGGTTTCAGATAATATGATTGATTAATCACATAAAATGGTAAATTATCTGTGTAAATGTGATTAATCAATGGTTAAAAAGAGTAAATGAAGATAGTTCCCTCACTTATATCAAATATTGTCTATTACAGGTGAGAAAATGATAAATGCATGGAAGTGTTACAAAAATGAAGGAAGATAGGACAAGTCTGGAGGACCCTTCAAAGGCCCCTTTGAAGGGTGTTTACCTTCGGACATGCCTTCAAACGACAGAAGGTGAAGAATAAAAGAAGATAAAAAAATGTCAAAGTATGACCTTACGCTTCGAAGGCACCTTCGAAGGGTACCTTCTTCGAAGCCCCGTTCGCATGACAGAAGATGGTTAATTGAAGAAAGCTAAAAAAAAAAAAAAAACAAAATTGAAGTCTAGGGCTACCCTTCGAAGAGCCCTCCGAAGGCTAAGTACCCTTTGAAGCCTTCAAAGGGTCTGTGAAACTTTCATCTGGACTTTTTTCAAAGACCGTTTCAAGAAGCTGAAGAGTTTTTTATAATTTTTTTATTTATGTTATCTGCAGAAATTTGGAGAGAGGATTATTATTTTTTTTTACACCTTCCATTCTCTTTCCTTTCAGTTTTATGATATTAGATCTAGGGTTTTGAAATGGCTCCTCTTAGATTCAAACCCATTTCAAAACCCGTATCCAAGCGGTATTTTTCTTCTTTTTCTTTGGCTCGGCTTGGATCCTTTATTGGTGTTAATGCCTCTCATGAAGCCGTGCGGTTGCAGCAGAATGCTGACCACGTGGATCACGTAATGGAGATCAAAGCGGACGGGTTAACAAAGGATGATAAGTCAACAATGGAGGCTCGGGCAGATTGTTTAGTGCTGCCAAACGGGTTTGAATAGTCAATAACAAGGGCTTCGAGAATATTGGGTAAGGCCGGCATTAATTATTCTAATATAGCAATGAGACATATGGGTCCCAGCATGATGCAGAGTTACAGCACACTGCAGGTGCTATTGTTAATGTTGATTCCTTGGGTTGTTCGATCAACGTGGAAAGTGTAGGTTCGGGATCAAAAGTT
>QLOD02000017.1:12069976-12112837 GCA_003260245.2 Sideroxylon spinosum | reverse complement strand
TAGAGATCTCGGGGTGACTGATCAAATGGTCGATCGAGCTTAGTCAGCTTGATATTCAATACAGACCTCGACTAGCAATTAAATGACATGCGGTGGCCGATTTCATAGCAGAATTTACAATGTCAAGCACCACCCCCGATAGGAAACACTAACCAGGTATGGATGTTGAATGTTGACGGTTCATCCACTCAGGCGACAAGTGGAGCTGGGATTGTGCTGGTCTCACAAGAAGGCCACTAGTCTGAATACACCTTGTAATTCAAGTTCCCAGCATTCAATAACCAAGCGGAACATGAGGCCCTGATTGCAAGTCTTTAGATGGCATGGAGAATGGGCGCAGAACTGTACGCAGTGACTCGTAACTCGCGGTAGAGCATGTACAGGGGTAATACGAGGCTAGGGAAGAAAACGTGATGGAGTACTGTCGGTTGGCCAGGAGTTTGGCTGGATAATTCTCAAAGATAACGTTCCAGCGGGTGCTTAGACAAGACAATGAGGAGGCCGATCAACTAGCCAGGATAGCTTCATCCAAGGAATGGAACTTGGCTATACCAATGGAAGAAATGGATTCTCCAAGCATTCAAAGGGTCGAGGTGCAATAGGTTGAGCTCAAGGCCACATGGGCAAAACCCAGCAAAGATTACTTAGAGAATGGACTCCTCCCTAAAGACCAGAACAAGAGGAGAAGAATCTAGTACCGAGCAACCAAATATGTCTTAGTCTATGGGGTGCTCTAGAGGAGGGGATATACCATACCAATGCCACGATACGTAAGTAAAGAAAAGGCGGACTACATTTTGACAGAAATCTATAGGGGGATTTGTGGAAATCATTTAGGATGGAAGTTGTTAGCTAAGAAAGTGTTATGCATGACGTATTATTGGCCAATGAATGAGAAAGATGCTTAGAATTTCGTCAAGAGACGTGATAAATGTCAGAGGTTCGCCAGCATCCTCAGAGCACTAGCCCAAAAGCTAATTTTGATCCAGAGCCCTTGGCTTTTTGCTCAATAAGGAATCGACATTATCGGTCCCCTTCCGCAAGGGAATGGATAGAGAAAATTCACTGTGATAGCTATCGACTACTTCACAAAATAAGCCGAGGCAGAAGTCTCACCCAATATTATCGAGCTAAACAAGAGGAAATTTTTTTATGGCAGGAGGTAGTATGTCGGTTCGATATTTCGAAGGTGATAGTGATTGACAATGGGAAGCAATTTGAAGGACAACAGTTCAACGAAATTTATGAGCAGCTCGGCATCAGCCACCATTACTTGTCACTCGAGCACTCTCAAGCCAATGGTCAAGTGGAGGTAACCAATAGGTCACTTTTGAAGATTATTAAAACCAAACTGGAAAAGACTAAGGAAGCATAGGCGGATGAGCTGCCGAGTATACTATGGGCCTACAAAATGATCAAAAGAACTCCCATAGGTCACACCCCATTTTCTCTTGCCTTTAGGGTGGAAGCCGTGACCCCGATAGAAATCGGTTTGCTCTCAACAAGAGTCGAGCTTTATGACCCACTACCCAATGAAGAATCATTGAGGATTGATCTGGATATATTGGAGGAAAGAAGACTGCAAACCACCATCCACAGTAAGATGAGGTAGCAAATGAGGCAGTATCACAGTAAGAGAATTCGACCAAACGATTTCGCAGTGGGGGAACTCGTCCTCAAACGGGTAAACCAGTCGACAAGGGACATGTAGGATAAAAAACTCAAACCGAATTGGGAGGGACCCTATGTGGTATGCTCCTTTACGAGGAAAGGAACCTATTGGCTAAAGAATGGCAATGGGAAGGCTTTACCTCATCCGTGGAACGTAGAGCACTTGAACCACTACTATGTTTACATTTGGTTTTCCTTTTTTATTCACAACTACTTCACTCCGATTAAATACTGAATCCTCAGCCCCAAATTTAATGTTTTCTACTCGAAAAGCTTTGGCAAATAAAAGATGTTATCTACATTAACGTGAATGGTCTATGATAGGATGACTTAGAGATAACCATCGAACTGCCCGCTAGGCTAGAGAGCCTAAGAGATAGAATGATAGCTCGATTGGTTCCATAGTGATCAACTGACGAAGGAACCGCTCGCTAGGCTAGAAAGCCTAAGGGATGGAACGATAGCTCAATCAATTGATGAATGACTGGCCGACGGAAGGACTGCTCGCTAGGCTAAAGAGCCTAAGGGACAGAACGATAGCTTGGTTGGTCGATGAATGACGGGCCGATGGAGGAACTGCTCGCTAGGCTACCTAAGGGACAGAATGACAGCTCGGTCAGTCTGAGAGTGACCGACTGACGAAGGAATCATTTACGAGACTGGAGAGCCTAAGGGGTGGAACGACATCTCGGTCGATCAATGAATGACTGGCAGACGGAGGAACTGCCTACTAGGCTAGAGAGCTTAGGAGACAAAACAACAGCTCGGTCAGTCGATGAATGACCGATCAACGGAGGAATTGCCCACTAGACTAGAGAGCTTAAGGGACAGAATGACAGCTCGATCAATCCAAAAGTGACCGACCAAAGAAGAAATCACCCGCTAGGCTGGAGAGCCTAAAGGGCGGAATGACAGCTCGGTCGATCGATGAACGACCAACCGAAAGAAGAACTGCTCGCTAGGTTGGAGAGCTTAAGTAACAAAATGACAGCTCAGTCGGTCCGAAAGTGACCGGTCAGCAGACAAACTACACTCTGGGTTATTACCGAAATAAGTCAAACTGCGCTTACAGGTAAAAATTCAAGCAAAACCCTATATCGGTAATTCCAAAATAACTGAATCATAACTACACATATAAGATGGATATGAACAACAAAAAAAAAGGACTTATTTGCATTAGATTAGAATTTGTACATTACATAGTCCAGGGTCAATTACAATCCAATTACAAAAAAAGAAAAAAAATGTGATGATCTTTCGACTGACAAAGGAATCTCGGCAGTCAAGAAGAGTTTTCTTGGTCAACGTCACCTAAGGCAAAAACAGAAGACAGATCCCAATCAAGGTAAAGTTTTAGGATTTCTTTTTTTGCATCCTCTAAGCCCTCCTGATTTGTCTCTACCAACCAATTTTGGGCCTCATCCCTCTTTTTGAAGGATTCAACAGCCTTCGCCTTTTCGATCTCCACCCGTCCATGAAGATTTACGAGCTGAGCCTCCCTCACCTTCCCAGTTTGGCGGCCAGCTCCCTCAGCTTAGACTCGTGTGCTAGGAATTTGGCAAGGTCATCCACTTTGGAAATTGCCTCGTCCCGGGCCTTATAGGCCTCAGCTAGGTGCACCTCAGTAGCCTCAGCCTTTAATCGAGCCAACACCATCTCCATCTCCAGCTTGGACACCTAAGGGATAGGAGCTCGTTCTTCTTATTTTTAGTATTAAAGCTCCGATTGCTTTTGACGTATCTAGTGCCGAGCTCCGAGGTATAAAGTAGAATCTGAAATAAAAAGTTTCAAAGTTATATCAAAGTTTATTTACCACGGACAAGAAGGTAAGGACATTACCTTAGCCAAATCATGGGCAATGCCTTTGGTCAATTGGGTGAAGGGCAAAGTCCGGGTCTTCGCTAGATCGTCGAGAATGATGATGCTTTCCATCCTCTTCACAGTAACCTAATCATCTTCCAGCATGCTTGTGGGTCGAGCTGGCAAGGAGGAGGAGATGAGAGAGGCCTCATTAGCGGTAGCAACGGGATCGGGAGAGGAAACCGATGAAGATACGACACCACAGGGTCTTCAGAAGCCAGACCCTTAGGGATAAGGGTTGGGATTGGCTCCATGTCCTGGGGATCCGCACTGGGAACCTATTTCTGGAATGAGCTGGTGTCGCCCAACTTCTGTTTCTTTCGAAGCTTGGGCTCTGAACTTGTAGAAGATGGCTTTCTTCTCGAGCTCTTGCATTTGTCTTTGTTAAATTTCTTCCCTTTGGATCTTGGGAAGTCAGCGGTGGTAATGTCCGTATCTAGAAAAGAAAAGACAAAGGAAATAAAACACAAACCCCATAAAACTCACTCCTCTCACGTTCAACCTGGAGAGCTTGTAGGCTTGGCTCTGGGTTGAGCATATGATCGACTAGGCTTTTTGTGGAAATGAGTAGGCTATAATGACGGTTGGGGTGTGCACGGACGAGCTCTATCTTTGCCTGTAGCTCGGCAGACACGTGGGGTCAGGCTTTAGCTGACTAAAAACATCAACAGTTAAAGGTCTAAGTTATACAGAGCAGGGAGAATGGAAAATTGAGTTAGGTCTCGGTTAAAGGGACATACCCTCCTTAGTAGGCTGACCCCAAGCCAGAGGGCAGCTGATTGTCTTATCCTCTTTCGTCTCCCAGAGGCAGAATTTCCAACCATTATCGAATAAGTAGAAGAAGTTCTCCTTCCAATGCTTGATGGAGGAAGGATAACCAACCACCAAGTTGAACTCCTTTGCTCGAGCTGCAAAGTAGTACCACCCATGGCTAGCCTTCATAACTTTATAGTAGTAGAGGAACTCGTCCGTTGAGATCTGTTCCCCAGTCAGCGATCTCCAGAGGATGGCGCAGCCAATGAGGATCTTCCAACTATTCGGCGTGAGTTGGGCTGGGTTCAAGTTTAGCAGGGCCAACACTTCCCTATTTGGTCGAGCTAATGGGAATCGAAGCCCCCTTGCCAAGGCGGCTTCGTACATTATCACAACTCTAGGACTGACTGGAGAGCACGCTATGTCCCCCGGGGCAGGCCACCGGTAGGATAAGTTCTTTGGCTGCTAGTACGACTTCAGTATCCTACGAAATTTTGTCTTATCAATGGCTGAATGGATCTCAGCACAGTCAAGATCCGCCATTCCCCGCCCAGACACGGAGGCTTCCTCAGGTTGTTGGCTTCGGGGGTTTGGAAGAGGTCCCCAGGTTAGAGTCTAGGAAAAGTAAAAGACCATCATCCTCGAAAAGGTAACGTCAGTAGAGGGAGACTCCTCACCCTCCTCTAAGAGTATGAGGCGGCGACGAGAAGACATTTTAGGAGAGGCTAGATTTTGTAACCTAACTCGGTAATGTTCAAATATTAAAAAGGCTGAAACCAATTTGAGGAAGACAGGATTCCAAGTAAACCCTACGATATTAGGAACTCTGTGTACTCTCTGGTAATAATAAAGGCTACGAACAAGAAACCAAGCATAAAAGAAGAGAAACGATAGACAATGAGAGAGAGTATCGGAAGAAGAAGAAGAAGCTCACAAGGAAAGCTTTCAAAGCTTAGAAATGGCAAAGTAGGAAAATACACAGGTAGAGAGGCGAGTCATATTTAAAAGAAAGGGATTTCGAAACGCACGATCAGATTAGAACCACGCGGCATAGCCAGGAAAAGGCATAATCCATGAGCAAATTAGGAGATGTCTCTTAATGAAATACGGTGGGTAGAGGGAAAGGCACAGCCTTACAGTACCCACGCGCGATGATGGTAACTGGGGCATAATAAATGCACACTAAACCCAAAAATACAGTATAATAAAAAAAGATTCCCTTAGGCTTGACATCAGACCTAGGGAATTGAGAGCAACTGATGTAGTGGATTCTTGAGTCTCAATAAAATGACAAAAAGACCCCTTTTGCAAGGATGCCGAGATCGAGCTAGCTGGCCGACCGGGCCAAGAAATTGGACATAGCTAGGACGAGCTCCTCTACCCAGGTCAGTAAGTATCGAGCTAGGCATGTGGACATGGATACCATTACTTTCACCAATGAATCCTGTGATTATCATTTGGTTCGCCAATTTAGCGATAATAAGGAATTTTATGATCAACGTGAATCTTCCCATTTCTCTCTCTCCTATCAATAAAATCACGGTGAAATAGGAAAGAGGATGCGATTTGTTTCTATCTACAGAATTAGGGTATTTTTATAGATAAATGGTAAACGCTCCAAAAGAGAGAGGTAATTCAATCTTACTCTTATTCTACCAAACCTAATTCCGGCCACTAACTTGATCGTTGAGGCTCTTTGGCAGGAACCACAGTGGTGTCAAGTGTACGATCGTCCTGCGGTGGCTGATCGATGTTGGGATCTGAGGTACGAAAGTTCAACATCATCACATATTGTTCGACAATAAGAAATATCACCGAGCATGTCGACCATGTCTACTGAAATAAAGAAATTCTATCATGTAGAAGAAAAAGAAGTCAAAGAAAAGGGCTGAGGAGGGTCCTCAACCACAATCCCTCTGATGGTAAAGTCATAAATGGCTGAGAGAATAAGAAAATAAATTGGCAGCACTTCGTAAACAATAACGAATGTACCTGAATATTAAAGTTAAGTGTCCTATTTATAATATGGTAATCGGAGTAAATAAATGTTTAAATAATTGAAAAATTCATCATGGCTTTCCCATTGGAGAAACTGTCTTACTGTGATGGTATGCTTGGCATTAAATGCCCATTACATAGTATTGAATGCTCATTGCATGTCATTAAATGAGCGTAAAGTAAGTAGGGATAATGGGCTTGATTTGACCTTAAGAGAATGTCTAAATGTCCCATCCATTTGACACTTTTAATGTTGGGGGCTAGCTGAATATAACTAGATAATAATAAATGAATTAAATTAAATTTCAAATATCATTTATGGTTAGGATTGAGGAAATATGATCACCCGAAGAGGTGGGGCCCATCCTGAGCATTTTACCTTGTCAGGAGGACATTCCCTGAGCACTTCCATGTTCAAGCATTATGCTTAAGGATCTTACCGTGTGTCTCCTATATTTTTTCTACCAACACATACACAAGTAGAACTCTCTCTCTCTCTTTCTTTCTCCCGATCTTCCTAGGCTTGCCACCTATGGCAGTGACAATTGTAGACCCTCAGCTAGTTGACAAGAACTGGGAGAGGGACTTAACATCAGTATTTGATGCTTGAACATGGTGAACTTTTACCTAAGTTTGAAAGAAAAAAGTTAACTTTTTATAGTTATCAGTTAGTTACTAATATATATTTTTTTTTTTGTGTTTTGAATGGGAAAAAATCTAATTTTTTAATAATTAACTTTTTAGCTCTTTGTTAGTTTGACATTTTTCCCATTCAATGTTTAAAAAAAGTTTAAAATGTAAGATAGTAAATTTGGTCATTGTAGGAAAAAACCAAAAAACTAACTCACTAACCAACAAAAGGTTCTGAGTGCAGGGAATTTAAGTTAATTGGTATTCACAGATCTTCCAGGTTTTACTGATTAATCATAAAGGCATTATCTGATTGGAAGTTTGATTTATTCAGATAGCATTTTGATATAAATTGTCCATAAAAAATTTAATGGTATGATCTCACAAGAGGATAATCTATACAGTTTTAACGAAGTTCCTATGGTCGGGAGACTAGTACGTATAAAGGAAATAAAGTCTGAGAATTGACCCTACAAAATTGCAACGACTTAAGTAATTTATTGAGTCCCAGACCACGTTTCATACCATTTAACTTTCATCTACTATAAAGGATTCAAATGATTTCATACCATTTAAGTCTCTTTGCAAAAGGAAACTTTACAAGTTCAACAAGTAGAATAGCATCAGAAAATCAAGGTAACGTACAACTGTGCAACTGGTTTTTACTTATCCTACTTTGAACATTTTTCATCAGTGTTCCAAACCAAAGTTGACGAGTCATACCAATAAAAAAGATGAAAAACAAGTATAGTTGGATATAAGTATTAGTTGCAAGGATAAAGAACAATATACAACAAATAAAGTGAATGGACTCTATTCATTAACAAACTTTTACAGAGATAGTTGTTCAAAGAAAGTTACAAAAAATATAAAATTTAGTCTTTTGAAGGCTCAGGAGTATTAACATCTTCTTCAGCAGGGGCTTGCCCGGCAGGCTCTTCAATGGCGGGAGTTTAAGGATCTCGGTCAAAGCTAAACTTTTGGATCATGGATTTCGAATTAGGGAATGGAACATTCCTGTATGTCTCGGAGGCAGAATCTAAGTTAGTCTTTGCATCGCAGCCTCTCAGCCATCCAAGAAGTACTCATTCCTTGCTCTTTTAACTTGACCCACAAAGTCGTTAAATTGTGCTTCAAGATCCATAGCAGCTTTGGTTTCAGCTTCTTCTAAATTGTAATGTCTCTGAGATCGCTCTTTAACTTTGTATTGTCCTCAGCCATCTTGCTATAGTTGGTCTCGTCTAGATTCTTCAATAAAGACTCTTTATCAGTTTTAGCCTCACCAAGAAGCCTTATTTTTTCTATCAGTTCCTCCTCCTTGGAGGCCAAACGATCCAAAGTAGCCTTCATTTTCCTTTCACTGGCTGCTGATTTCTCTTCTTCGGTGGTAGCCTTTTCCTTAGCCGACTTGAGGTCTTTCTCAAGCTCGGTTTTCTCTTTCTCCATATCTTTAATTTTCTCATTTAATGCACAGATGGAGGAGTTGTCTCTAGTGACCTTTTCATGGAGATCTCGGCTCCAAGTCATTAGCTCCATAGAGTAAAAGGTCGACTGCAAAAGAGAAAAAAAGAATGAGTTAAAAAAAATGGAAATAAGAATGAAACGACAAGAGAAAGAGGATGAATTATAAGAAATTTCATTCCATCAATAAAAACTTCATAAGAGTACTCTGTAGGTCCTCCATATTATTATTCCTTATGTTTTTGACGTCTCGAGGAGGTATGATGTTTTTGATGAAGAGTTCAGGGAACTTTAAGGCTGAGTCTAAAATGGAGAACGGACGACCTTCTGGGAACTCCAAATTTGGGATCAAAATTTGAGGAGTCCAAGATAAAGAGTCCCTAATTTGAGTTCCTGGCTTCTTGGATTGTGAAGGAACTTGACTTGTGCTCCCTTCACCGTTCATTGGCTTATCTTTTGGCAAAGTTAGAAGAGGGGGCAATGTTGCTACACTGGAAGATTCCCTTTCTAAGCTCGGCAGGGTTTGGGTTGAGATTGAAGGATCCAAAACTACTAAGTCAAGGGTGTCCTCTACCATTTGTTTCTTCTTGCCTTGTGGATCCCCCATTTCAGCTCCAATGCTCCTCTTTGGAGTAGCAGAAGGTTCCTTGAAGGAGACTTCCTTCTCTCTTTTGTTCTTACCAATGTTTTCTTGCTTAATTAGCCTCCCAAGCTCAGCTTTCTTTTCTTCCTCAGCATTTTTTTTGGTTATTTCTTCTTCTCTCTTCTTCTTGGCTGCATCCAATTTCTTTTGTTTTTCCCTCTCTTTAGCTGCTTTTTTGATATCTCACTTTGGGGCCATCCCTGTTCTAACTGCTTGGATGGGTAAGGCTTCTAAAGTAGTCAGATATCCTTCTCCTCGACGACAGTTGTAGTAAGTGGAAGATATAGGTGATGATCATAGTAAAACTGTATCTTCCGCTCGTCTGACCAGTTGAACCACTGGTGCAATATGTCTGTAACTCTCCCGATGTCGAAGCCTTGGGGAGGGGAGATGAATGACAAATAGATTAGCTGGAAGTTGAACAAGATCAGAACCGACCTCGCAAACGGGTATGTATCAGGTTCCCCAAGGAGCACAAGAACTTCCTTAATATGGTCCGTGTTAATTCCTGCCTCTCTGGCCCAGGACTTTCTTTCACGCTCGTCTGCATGGGAGAACAAAAGAAAGTTAGTGAAAACAAACAAAGATATCCTAAAGTATACAAAAGATAACTATCGCCCGACCTAGCCCCCATGTAGCAGAAGTCAAATGGGAGAAATCATCTTCCCCAGGTCTATATATCCACTCCCCAGACATCACGCACCAGTCATCCTCGAAATCCTTAATGTTGTCAGGTAACATGTGTACATGGGCTTTTTCAGGTTAGGACTTAGGTACAATCTATTTTCATATTTCCTAACCTTCTGAAGGTTATAAAAATAAAGTAGATCAAAGACGGAACAGTTTATCTCCTCTACACCATTGACTATCCCATAGAAATTGTGTGTAACAACCCTAGGAGAGAGATTTATTGTACGGAAGACTAGACACAAGAAATGTGAAATCAGAAATCTAAGTCCTCCCTCAGTTTTGGCTACAATTGGAAAGAGCCCTATCTCATGTTCTCCCTTTTCCCCAAATCTAATATCGACACTATCAGGTATGTTATACCTTCATTTAAACCCAACAAATCCCCCTTCGGCCTCAATCTCGTCTGATAACCTACCCATTTTAACCAAATGGAGTGGAATTAAAAAGAATAGCAGAGTTTAGACACTCAACAAGTGGGAATTTGAAGAACGAAAGATTGCTAAGGAGGTCAAAAATGGCGATATGAGATTGCAAAAGAGAGAAGATAAGGAGGTCAAAAATGGCGATATGAGATTACAAAAGAGAGAAGAAGAAAACAAAGTACGAATGGCAGAAAAATGTAAATTTGTTCTTGCAAATAAGCGAAAAGTCAAAAAAGGTTTGGGCGTGAAGAGTGTACCAAATGTGGCTGCCTGAAAGGACATAAATCCGGCAAGCGACAGATTGTCTTTTGGGCTTCGAGACACGAAATTCCTGATTACACTCGCTTAAAGTCCATCAGACTCTCAACGCGCTTTACATGTGGCAGTACAACCAATCACGGAACGACACGACTAGCTCGAAATAATAGAAGAAGGCATACGAAAAAGTTAGAAATAAATGCATCTGATGGTAGCACTTATTCCTTCTACTCTACTCGGGAAAAAAGTTTCCTGACTAGAGTGGGGGCATAATGTTGATACATAAAATATACTCGACATGTGGTGAAATTCCCGAGCACAATTTCTTGACGTGCGGGTGCTCAGGGGAGATATTCCTGAGCAGAAGAAACGTAGGGGAGGGATCGACTACTTAAATAATTATATTTAAACCTTGTTGACTAAAAGTAATATAGATTAACGGATTTAGTTCATTTATTACTATTTGATTACATTTGATGACATCCTAACCTTACAAGTGGCAGATAGATGGGACATTATGGAGTTCCTAAATGATACGTCATACACAATCCTCCCGTTTGCCACACATGCATTTAATGATAAATGACAAACATTTAATGCAAAATAGTGGGAAGTTAATGCAAAACACACCTTCACAGGAAAGAGGTTTTCCCCAATGGAAAACGCAATCATGAGATTCCCAATTATTTTTCATTAATATATTTCTATCTTCAGACTATAAATAGGACACTTAACACCAAATTCAGGTATACTCACTGTTTTTGTCTACAAAGTGCTGTCAATTTATTTTCTAATTCTCTCAAGCTATTCCTGATTTCACAATCGGAGGGATTGTGGTCGGGAATCATCCTCGGCCCCTTTTTTTGACTTTTTCTTCCCTTTCAGCCTTGAGCAACTGGTTTTCTGTGGATGCAGTGAGCACGTTCGGTGGTATTTTTTTTGCCGAACAGTTAGATGTGCGAATGGAATATGAAATGGAGAAGAGTGCTACTTGACTGGATGTTAAAGCAATAATCTGAATTATTGAATTTGTTGAACCCATCTTTTCTTTACCCCTAACACAAAAAGAGGAGCTGTTTGGAGGGCTTCATGTGACGGGATCTTCACTCGCAAATCCTTTTGTCATTTACCTGATGATAAAGAATGCCATTATCATGGGCGGACGCACGCTAGGTCTGTTGATGATGATTCTCGGGATTCTAGGCAAGATTATAGGAGTTGATCTTTGAATTTGTATATATCAATGCATTGATTTACTTATCTTTCTAGTACATAAACAGAATAGGACACAGCCTTGTATAATGCATTAATTCAGGATCTAAACTGATCCCCTTCTTGTATATATCCAGCCTTTGGCTTGTTGAATGAATATATAATCAAAACTTTATCTTTAACATGGTATAAGAGCTCTAGAGCTTCTCCTGTAAACCAAATCAAACCCTAGCGGTCACATCTTTCACCACCAGAATCCATGGCAAGGAATGACAAGCAGTCCTCTGAAAAAATCCGGGGCATCTAGGGTTCAAGCAAGTACATATGATCCAAGTGATCCCTACTGCCTCCATCACGACCAGCCAGGTCTAGTTATTGTGGCTCAATTGCTGACCCAAGAGAATTATCCCATTTGGAGTCATGCAATGCTTGTGGCCCTTACCACCAAAAACAAGGACGGCTTCATTGATAGCACAATCACGAAGCCAATCACTGATTCAGCGACCAAAACTAAACAATGGACCCACTGTAACACTCTATTCAAAGGATGGATCCTCAATTCCATCTTGCCTAATATCGCACAAAGTGTCATACATATTGACCACTTTTACGAAATTTGGAATAAATTGAAGAAGCGGTTTTCCCACACCAACAGTGTGCACCTTTTCCACATCAAGCAGGAAATCTACAATCGTGTACAAGGAGACATGAGCGTCAGTGAGTACTACGCCAAACTGAAAGGTTTGTAGGATTTGCATGATACGCTGTGTCCTCTTCCACCTTGCAGTGGTGGCACCGCAAAAGCGCTACAACAGTACCAGCAAAGGTAACGAACTATAAAGTTCCTCATGGGCCTTAATGGAGACTACATAACAGCTCGTGGGGACATCTTGCTTATCGATCCGCTGCCCACAGTGAACAAGGTGTATTCTCTCATTATTTAAGATGAGCAATAGCGAGTCGTATCCTCACAGGCCACTGGAAAGGCACCAGAAGTTGTTGCGTTTGCTGTCAAGGTTGGGTGGTGCAATTCCAACCAAAATTATTCGCCCAAGAATCTACACCTCAAATTTGAACGTTGTGGCGCCATAGGTCACACTTCTGACACTTGTCGAGCACACCTCAAGTGTGATTATTGTGGTTGGAAGGGTCACACCATCGACATTTGTCGAAAATTGAATAAGGATCCTTCTAATGGCAACAAGGGTAATCACCAGGACAGGATGAATGCAAGCCCCGGTGTTCTTCCCAAGCTCACCGTATTGATTCCCAACTAAACAATCCTCCTGATGCGTCTCCACCATCTTGCAAACTTACAGTAGAACAGTACCATAACGGTCTTGCCCTCCTTGATCGCAACAAAACTAGCTACATGGCCAATCAAGTGAGTATAGCATCAACACTGAGCAATCTCTTAGGTAACGCAATATGTGCAACTGGTCTTAGTTCAAAACGTTTTTGGATATTTGACACAAGGGCAGCCGATCATATGGTCCACTCTCCAAGCCTTATGACCCAGTACCCCGGTTACTAACTGTCATGTGCATTTCCCTAATCATGCTCTTGCTCGTGTGACACATACAGGCACCATACGGTTTTCCAATGAACTTGTACTCTATAGTGTGTTATATGTTCCCTCATTTAGATTGAATTTAATCTCAATGGGCAAGCTTACTAAGACTTCTTCTTGCTATGCCATATTCACTGATGAGGTTTGTTTTGTTCAAGACCAATGTTTGGGGAAGGCGATTGGTATGGGAACTGAACGAGAAGGGCTCTACTGCTTGGATGTTGCGAAGAAAGCTGGGTGTTACTTCGTTTCAGCCACTAATCCAACCTCCTATCATCTTTGGCATCAATGCCTTGGCCACTTATCCAATAAAGGCCTGCGTGCCATTTTTTTGTCTACTAAAATTATGCAGTTTTGTTCAATTAATGATTGTTCTATTTGTCCCCTTGCTAAACAGACCTTATAATCCTTTTCCCTTGAGTTCTATTAATATCAAAGAACCTTTTGAATTAATCAATGTTGACATTTTGGGGGGGCTACCATGTACCAACACTTGATGGGGTATGATATTTTCTCACTGTTGTTGATGATTTTTTTTGCGTTGCACATGGGTTTACCCCTTAAACAATAGGTTTGATGCACGTAGAGTTCTTACTACTTTCACTAATCTTATTGAAATGCAATTCGAGTCTTGCATAAAGATCATCTGTAGTGATAATGGCCAAGAATTCAATATGATGTTTTCCGACAAAGGCATTTTGCATCAAACTAGCTGTGTCGAAACCCCATAGCAAATGGAGTCGCCTAGTGTAAACACCGTCATCTTCTTAATGTGGTGCGTGCATTGCTTTTTCAAGCTAATCTTCCAAAACGTTTTTGGGAGGATGCCATTCTCACTACCACCTACCTCATAACCATACACCTACACCGGTTCTTAATGGTAAAATGCCATATAGTATCGTTTTCCACAAGCCACCAACATATGAACATTTATATGTGTTTGGTTGCTTATGTTTTGCTTCCATGCATCATAACCATCCTATTAAGTTTGATGCTCGATAAACCATCCAAAGGTTATGGGTTTATGACCTAGACATGAGAAAAACTTTTAAATCTGTGATGCCTATTTTCATGAGCATGTGTTTCCATATTCCTCTTCCAATTCTACTACTTAACCTGTGCTCCCTCCAACCCAACCTGCCATTTAAGATGAACCTCTATCACCACCCATCACTATTTCTCACCCATCCACTAAACCCTCTTCACCAACCTCACCACCTGACGTTATCTCATCTTCCCCCCACCACACCCAAGTAGCAATCTCCACCACTCCCCAGACCTTGGTTGCCAGTGTCCTATTAATGCACCCAGCTACCTTCAACATTATCATGTTGAAGCCTCATTACCTTCTCGAGCCCTCCCTTCATCTAACTCAGCATTAACTATTCATAGGGGTACTTCTCATCCTTTATCTCATGTCTTTACATATAGTCACCTATCTTTTGCACATAGAGCTTTTCCCACATTTACTTTAGTTGCCATTGCCAAGACATTCGCTCAGGCAACTTGTGATCCCAAATGGCATCATGCCTTGGAGCAAGTATTATATGCTCTTAAAGCCAACGGCATATGGTCCCTCCAGCCACTTCTGGTAAGAAACTAATTGGCTGTAAATGGATCTACAAAATTAAATTTCATTCAGATGGTTTGATCGAGCGATACAAAGCTCTCTTAGTTGCCAAAGGCTATAGCAAGGTTGAAGGTTTAGATTATTATGAAACTTTTGCTCCGATAGTCAAGCTTGTCACTATTCACATTCTTTTTGCTGTGGCTACCACCAAAAATTGGCGCCTGCATCAGCTTGATGTCAATAATGCCTTCCTTCAAGGGGATCTTAAGGAGGAGGTCTTCATGTCCTTTCCTCTTGGTTTTAGACGAAAAGGAGAGACACAGGTATGCAAGCTACAAAAATCATTGTATGGGCTTAAGCAAGCCTCCCACCAATGGTTCATCAAATCATCCACAGCACTTAAACACACTGGTTTTCATCAATCCTAATCTGACCACTCACTGTTCGTCTGAATCCGTGCTTGTACTTTCACTGTAGCTGACATCATTTTGGCATGGAACAACCTATAGGAGATTGAAGACACTGAGACCCACCTCATGCAGCAATTCTAGCTGAAAGAAGGTAAATTGAAGTACTTTCTTGGCATAGAAATTGCTCTTCTAGCAGGGATTGTCCTTTCAGAGCACAAGTATGTACTTGAGATATTAGATGATGTGACCTACCTTGGGGTCAAACCGACCAATTTGGCCGTAAATCAAAATTTATCCCTTGACAAGAATGAAGGTGAATGCATCAGTAACCCTTTCTCTTATCAAAGGCTTGTTTGGAGATTAATTTACTTGACCATCACACTGTTGAAATCGGTATATGTTGTACATATTTTTACCCAATACATGGACAACCTCACACTTCACACCTAGAGGCAGCCCATCGAATATTGCGTTAAGTCAAACACACACCAGGACAAGGCCATTTCCTTTCCGCAAGCAAGTCAATACAATTAATTGCTTTTTGTGATGCGGATTGGGTTAGATGACAAGACACACGACGATTAACCACAGGATATCGTATATTTCTTAGGGACTCATTGATATCTTAGAAAACAAAGAAATAGAATACGGTTTCACGATCAAGCATGGAAATAGAGTATCGCTCATGGTGTTAACTTGTTGTGAGGTCAATTGGTTATGGTACATCCTGCATAATCTAGGCATTCATCACTCGCAGCCAGTCAAGTTGTATTGTGATAATCAGACAGCTCTTCACATCGCATCAAATCTGGTATTCCATGAATGAACCAAATACATAGAGATTGACTGTCATCTTGTGAGGGAAAAGATTCAAGCCGAAACGACTAAAACATTCCAAATCTCTACACCAAAGGAACCAGCAAACATCTTCACCAAATCCCTAGGCTTTCCACAGTTGTCGAATCTATTTGACAAGTTGGGAATAATCAACATCTATTTCAACTTGAGGGAAGTATTAATGATGATTTTCGGGATTCTAGGCAAGATTATAGGAGTTGATCTTTGAATTTGTATGTATCAATGCATTGATTTACTTACCTTTCTAGTACATAAACTGAATAGGACATAGCTTTGTATAGGGCTTTAATTCAGGATCTAAACTGGTCCCCTTCTTGTATATATCCAGCCTTTGGCTTGAATGAATACAAATCAAAACTTTTTCTTTTTTTACAAGGTCTCTCCCAAACTATATCGATCCTTGGTAGTCTGGCCCAAAAATTGTTTTTAGCTATATATATATTTTTTTAAATCTAACTCATTTTAAATTTTTATAACCTAGATCATTTTACTTTTAAATCCTTTATTCAGTTTATATTTTTATAACATAACCTATGTTATCTTTAATCCCTTTGTTCAGTTCGAGATACTTCAAAATTTGGGTCACCCATGATGTACCAAAAAATATTCGATTCATCTGGGGGTTATGCCCCCCCGGGGGTAAAAATCTTTGCTTGGATGGCTGCCCTGAATAAGTTAGCACTAGGGATCTTCTAGTAAGAAAAGGAATTCTTTCAACCTCTCAGGTTATATGCCCTTCGTGCTGCAAAGTAACTGAAACTAGCAATCACATATAATTAATTCACTCCTACGGTTACTGAAAACTTTGTACAAAGTACTTTTATTTCCGCCGCCCCCCCAGGGGGGATTTGAGCTATGTATCCCAGACACTTGTTGCTGGGATAACTTAGCAAATGGGAAGATCCAAAAAATGATCTGGTCAATGGTTTTTTATGCTATATTATGGACCATTTGGATTGCGAGGAACAAGTGTATCTTCGGAAGTAAGTAGGTTGATTGGGAAGACCAATATCATCTTGTTTTCATCAAAACCGGACATTGATTTAAAGCTGAATTATCTGCCTTTCCTTATTGTGGCGGTGAGCTAACGAATTCCTCCTCATGGTTTAAAAAAGGGTCTAATATTTTAAAATTCAGAATATCAAACTGCTGGCAACTATCACGTTAAGACTGGTTAAAATGGAACTTTAGTTCTTTTTAACTCGTGAAACCAGGACATACAGGCATAAGTGGAGTGCTTCGTGGGGAAGATAGGTGTTGTATGTGCATATTCTCTTGTAATGTGCAAACTCTAATTCAGCAGAGGTTATAGATACATGGAAAGCTCTCCAAATTTGTAGTAGTTAACCATGTTGAAATCATCTCAAGATTATCACCGAATCAGACTCCCAAAAATTCCATCAAATGGATCACAAAAGAGGGGAGACCATAAAATCTACAGTTGGAATTTAATGTTATTGATGTTGAGGGGAGGCTGGCAGTAAGATGGTTGTCAGTCTTATGATATCACTTATATGAGTCATTGCATTGAAATTCAACGGTTTGTATTTATTAACGTACTTTTTAATTAAAAAATATTCGTTAAATTTTAATTCAATGGTTATGATATGTAATGCTACGGGACTAATATCAAAACCGATGTTGGTCCTGAAATCCATTGTTGTTTGGTGTAAATCACTTAAGCAATAATGTATGTTCGCTCACGTGACGAGGGAATCAAATTCAGTTGTTGATAATCTAGCCGGAGCAGCGATTAACGGATCTATGGATCAAATTGCTTTGTTTCGAAGTTGATTGGAAGTGGAACAGAAAGTGAATTGATAATTGACTTCCAATAGTTTACAGTTCATGTTGGAATAGTATTAATTGCCTGGTATACTTCGAGCGGTCTTTTCTTTGGTTTCTCCATCCATGGACGGCCAATTCATGAACATTCTGCTCTGAGATCCAAACGAATTGTTTTGATTGGATAAAAAACCTGTTCTTAGGCTCTGTCTAGATTTTCAAAAGTTATTCAAAAATTTCGAAAGTTCTCAATTTTCTCTCATTAAATTTTATCATACGTCACTTTTATATCATTTTAACGTCAATAATTTAACTTTGTTAAACTTTAATCGAGCTATTTAAGCAAGAAGATTAGCAAATTCTTCAAGGGTGCTTGAATTTCGAAAAAACATAAAATGAATTTCTCAAAAAATTAATTTTATTAAGTGTCATTTTTTTTTTTTTTTGTGTGTGTGTGTGAGAAACCAACGACCTACATTGTATATTCGAAGCAAACACAAATGTAACCCAATTGTTGATGCATTTATGTTTATTCTATGAAATAATGAAATGACCCATATATGATGGATGAATAGGGCTACCTATATCCCATGAATGCCTTCTAAAAATATTTGGGATTCAAAAATAATCTTTGTGAGAAACATTGCAACATCTGTAAAAATACTATTCAAAAGAGTCTTTTGATTTTTCAAAAGGAGATGATATTAGTTGATAGTTCAATAAACTCGCACAGTCTCAATGATCCGATTCAGCTCCGGAAAGTCTGTTCTTACACCAGTGAGATGCTTGCCAAACAAGCTCCGATACTCAAGTTAGCTTAATTCTCCAAGTATTTTTGGCAGAATGTTGTTGTATATAAGTGTTTGTATACATGTGTAATGGCTATAGGTGAGTATATATACATGGAAAGTTTGGACCTACCTGGGTCTAATGAGTGTGCGTACCACATAATCACATACTTTCCCATGTAAACAATGCCACGTATATTACAGATTTCAAGAATGAAGATTTATTTGGTTATGGTTACAACTTCTATATGGGGTGTAGTATATTTCAGGGTATGGTGATAATAAGGTGAGTTGATAATAATGCAAGCGATTTGGTATAGGAGTTGGTAATAATGTAGGTAACCGTGGTGATCATTTGGTCGTACAAGTTTGGGTTGAGTTGTAGTGCTCGGCCGTTAAGGGGAGTTCGGTCAGGATATCAGTGTCCGGTCCGGTTGGAATATTACCCTACCAGATGCCCCCAATTCCTTCGGCCATTGAAGATGGTCGCGAGGAATCAAATTATGAACGCGATAGGGGTTTTGAGCGAGTTATGAGGCATTTGTCTGACTATCATAAATGCGTGCATTTAATGTGCAGCCGCATTAAATGCAGGCATGCGTGTATCAGCTACCTGACGTTTTACTTACCCGTTACGTGTCAAATCTTCGTTGGCCCCAGTATGAATCTGGAGGGTCATGACTTTAGAACCGTAGGATGGGATTTTTCCCGCTTAATCGTTAGCCGTAGATTTCAAAACCTAGTGAGGATAAATACCCCGGGTGGGTCCGTTGCTTTCTTTTTTGCGTTTTCGTTGCTGCTGTTGAGAGCTTCTTACCGTTGATACCTTCAGTGCTCACAGACTCGCCTTCGGTATTCCTCTTGTCCGCAAGGCCTTTTTCTGTATTGGTAAGGTTTTATGGTTTAATATTTGTTTAAGGATTTTTCTTTTACTCTTCTTCTCTTCTTCTATGTCGTTATGTTCTGGCTTTTAGCTCGAGCCAGTTATTTTTACGAGTGCAATTGACAGTTTTCCAGCCCTATGGATTTTGTAGGAAACCCTAGTTTTATTAGGGCTACGATTAGTGGCTTGATTTTCCTCTCATATTCTCTTCGTGTGTCCCAGTTATTTAGGTTTATTGATATAGGTAAGCGAAAGAGGGTTACCATCGAAAGCGACATTGAATCGAACAATGACGGGCTCGTTTTTAGGAGACGTAGTGCCCCCAGTGCTCCAAGCACCAGCGGTTGCAGTGCCACGGAGGCCGAGGGGATTGTTGATGTCTTCGAGCCTCACGTGGGGTCGAGGCGGTTGAGCATTATTGGTTTTGAATAGTTTGAAGTAGAGGGGATTGTGTCCACCATTACAATAGACTGGATCTCTAAGTTAATCAGGGATTTCCAGTTGCTAAATGACTTAACACTGAGAATACCGAGCAGTCGAGACTCAGCATGCTCGGTGATGGGGAAGTTACGGTCTATGAAGCCACACTGATCGGGGGGCTCTGATTCCCTCTATAGAAGATTGTGTGAGAGGTGCTCGACAGACTTAGCTTAATAGTTGGTCAAGTTATCCCAAATGGATGGAGAATCCTAATCAGGTGTGCCATGTTCTGGCACGCAGCCACAGGGTAACCTCTGACCGTTGATTTTTTTCTCCACCTGTATAAGGTGACTGAGAGGAACGCAAGTTGGTGGTACTTCTCGGTAAGGAAGCCGGAGTGCAATTTTGTAACAAAGATGCCCACATCCCATAAAGGATGGAAGGAAAAGTATTTCTTCATCTGGAGAAGTTCGTGGAAGTCCCAAGAGTGGGAGACCGAGGAAGATAATAAGATCTGTGTGCCTCGGACATGAGGTCAGCCTACATTAAAGGGTATGAATGATTTTTCCCTTTAGGATAGTTTGTGAATATGAATATTAGGTCACAATCGGATTTTTATCTTTATTCTATTCATGGTAACCAGCTTGAAAGCCTCCAACCTTCTCTAGGGACCAAAAAGAACTGTTGGCCTTTGCTAAGAGGCACCAAATTCGAGAATCCCAATTCCTAATAACCGTGGATAATCTCTATCAATATATTCTTAGACCTGATTCCTTTAGGGAAGCCAGCGCTGCCGAACGTGAGCGTAGTGAGTTTAGCGTGTTTGTGTCATTTTTTTTACACAAGATTTCTTGATATGTTGTACTAATATACATGTTTCCGTGCAGATAACATAGTTCTCGAGGGTCTAGAGCAAAGTAATCAAGTACCCGAACGAACCGAGCGCGGGGACGTTCGGGAGGAAGAACCTGTTCCCCTTCTCACTCACGTTGAAGAGATTCTTTTGACCTCTACGAGACCGGCTACACCAAAGAGGAAATGTTCAACATCGGCTATCTAGAGAGGGCTAAAAAGAAGAAGGTCGCGACCTCGGGAGCGAAAGGTGCCTTGGGAGAACCTACTCCTGAAAAGGTGAGGATAATGAGAGGCCCTTCTCTGCCTGCCACTTAGCAAAAAGGGGTTTCCGAGGCTCCCGTACAAGGAGTTTGATTGCCCTCGCAATCTTCGGGATCTGGAACCCAAGTAACTGCCCCCATCCGCCAATCGCTACCCACAAGCAGTGAGTTAGCATGGAAAAAGTTGACGTCTACTGTTTCTGATGTCGAGATGGGGGAGCTAAAAGGGACCCTCAGCACAAGAATGGCCATGGACATGAACCATGACCTATTCAAGGTAAGGTTGGCTAATTTAGACTTGTTATTTACTGTTCTTTTGCTAAGTAGCCTTATTATTTCACTGTTCTTTACTAAGTAGCCTTATTATTTCACTATTCTTTTACTTCTGTATTTATTCTAACTAATGTTTATGTGATCGTTTTGTTCAGGTTATGGGCAAGTCGTTCGCGTTTTACAATCGGCTTATGGATACAGAATGAGCATTGGCTCACAAGAGGAAAAAGAGGTAAGAAGCCCTCACTGAGCTCGAGGCTGCCAAAGAGATCGCTGTAGTCGCCGAGTCGTAGAAACAAGAAATTCTCCATCTCGAATGGAAGACAAACGAGGAAAACAAGATCTTGTAGATTGATCGAGCTCGCTTGGATAAGGAGTTGGATAGGTCATAGAAGAAGGTGGCTGTGCTCAAACGCAACTTGAAGGACGCTGAACAGAATGCCATCAGCAACTTTAAGAACATGGATGACTTTCAAGAAGTACTCATGCCCATGTTCTTTGAGGGTTTCGAGCATGCAAAGTCTAAGATTGCCAGTGCCTATCCTGATATCGACCTTTCCAAGATAGAGTACAGCAGCAGCAGCGGAGCTTCCCAAGAAGAGGCGAAGAGCAGGCTGATCAAGTAGATAGCTTCCTACTCTTGCCTTCCTCCATGTTATTTCTTTTTGCTGCTTTTAAAGTGTACATTTTTGTTGAAGGCCTAAATTATTATGTTCATAATCAATGTACAACGAGGATTTGGTTTTTTATCACTTTCTTTTTATGAATTGATCTTCCATTGCTCTTTCTTCAGTATGGATATCCTTTTCTTTTTTTATGTATTTTGAATGAATGTGCTGGATACTTGTTGTTTCTTTCCCATTCATTGAACTTGATGTATCGCTTTGTTTCTCTTTGTTTTTGCTCAGCCACGTGAGTCGAGCAGATCTTCCCTCTGCTCGGTCACGTGAACCGAGCAGGATCATGCCTCGTGGGTAACTGGCTTCATAAGCCATCTTTTTCTGCTCGGCCACATGAATCAAGCAGATCTTCCCTCTACTCAGTCACGTGAATCGAGCAGGATCTTGCCTCGTGGGCAACTGGCTTTGTGAGCCATCTTTTTCTATTCGGCAATGTGAGTTGAGCAGATCTTCCCTCTGCTTGATCACGTGAACCAAGCAGGATCTTGCCTTGTGGGCAATTGGCTTCGTGAGCCATCTTTACGTAGTCGAGCAGATCTTCCTTCTGCTCGGTTACGTGAACCGAGCAGGATCATACCTCATACGTAACTGTCAATATATCCACTACAAAATAGATGTTGGAATGTATGATGCCAGATTAAAGATAACTCCAATTGTAATAATAAAAATTTCATTACACATAATATTTTCGCAAGTGCTCCACGTTCCAAGGATGAGGTAGGCTTTTGCCCGCCATCGTCTTTAGCCAATAAGCCCCCTTACGAGACGATTTCATCACTTCATGTAGTCCTTCCCAGTTTGGGCCTAGCTTCCCATCTCGAGCATCCCTGGTAGACTGATTCACTTTCGTTAGCACTAGATCTCCAGCTTTGAATTCACGAGGTGGAGTCTTTGAATTGTGGTATTGATGCATCTTTTGTTGATAATGGGCCATTCTGATCGCTACTTGAAGTCGTCTTTCCTCTAGTAGATCGATCTCCTCCATCATCCTTGCAGTGTTTTCTTCCGTATTGAATCCTAAAGTTCTTGCACTTGGCAATCCGATCTCAACTGGAATAACTACTTCTGTTCCATATGTAAGGGAGAATGGTGTCTGACCTGTTGTGATCTTTTTTGTTATTCGATAAGCCTACACGGTGGTTGGAAGTTCATCTACCCAGAGACCTTTGGCTTTGTCGAGCTTGGTTTTGATGATCGTCAAGAGGGAACGATTGGTAACTTCGACCTGGCCTTGGCTTGTGGATGTTCAGGGAATTAATAGTGATGGCTGATGCCTAATTCTTCACATAATTCGTTGAACTACTTCCCTTCAAACTATTTGCCGTTATCGGTGATCACAACCTTAGAAATGCCAAATCAATAAACGATGTTCTGCCATAATTGTTTTTCATATTCTAATCAGTGATAACTGGCAAGGCCTCTACTTCTGCCCATTTGGTAAAGTAATCAATTGCCACCACCGTAAATTTTCTTTAGCCTTTTCCTAGCGGCAGTGGTTCGACGATGTTGATTCCCCACTAAGCAAATGGCCAGGGACTTGGGATCAGTGTCAGCTCATTGGCGGGTAGTCGAGGGATGTTGACAAATTTTTGGCATTTGTCACACCTTTTGACAAACTCCTAGGTTTCTTGCTCCATGGTTGGGCAAAAGTAACCGGCTCTTAGGATCTTTCTGGCCAAGGCTATGCTCTTAGAGTAGTTCCCACAGACTCTTTCATGGACCTCTCTCATGACATAGTCTGCTTCTTATTTTCCCACACATCTTAGCAGGGGGGAGCCATTTCATCTTTTATACAAAATTCAGCTTAGTATGAGATATGTACTTGCCCTATATTGGATCTACCTTGCCTCATTCTTGTTGTCAGGGAGGATCTTATTTTCCAAGTATCGCTTGATGGATTTGGTCCATTCAGCATCTTCTTGCACTTGGTTGATCTCTAGTTCCTGGATGCTTGGTGAGTGTAATATCTCCATGGGAATATCAGCATTATTTTCTCCAGAGAAGGCGATCTTGGCTAATCTGTCTACTTCTTTGTTTTGTTGCCTTGGAACTCTTTGCAACTCAAACTTTCTAAACTTCCTCGCCAGGCTCTTAGCTAGCTAACAATATTCCACCATTCTATCTCCTCTTGCTTCATAGCCTCCCTGAACTTGCTCCATAATTAGCTGAGAGTCACTGTTAACACGTATCTCCTCTGCCCCCATTCGCTGAGCCATACGGAGGCCAGCGATCAAGGCTTCATATTCAACTTCATTATTTGAGGCGGAAAACCTGAAGCGCAGGGCGTATTCGAACTGATGTCCCTGTAGTGAGATGAGAACAATGCTTGCTCCACCAGAGTTCTGTATGGAGGAACTGTCAGCATTAAGCATCCACAGTTGCTCCATAATGATGGCTTCGATGGACTCGATCGGTAGGTAGGTAAATTCAGCGATAAAATCCGCTACACCTTGACTTTTATTGCCAACCTTGGTCGATATTATATGTTAAACTATCCCAACTCGATCGACCACTTCATCAGCCTGCCTGATATCTCCGGTTTATGCAGTACATTCTTTAGGATTGGTCAGTGAGAACAATGATTATGTGGGCCTCGAAGTAAGCTCTGAGTCGTCGGACCGCTGTGATGAGTGCAAGGGCCATCAACTTCATCTTAGGATATCTCTCCTTTGCTCCCCTTAGGGATTTGCTCGTATGGTAGACAGGTTTTTGGATCCCTTGGTCATCCCTAACAAGAGCTGAACTTATTACGTTGGTGGAGATCGCCAAATACAAGTAGAGTTCTTCTCCCGTGATGGTTCGGCTCAGCAAAGGAACCGACCCCAGGTATTGCTTCAACTATTCAAAAGCTTCTTCACACTCTGGCGTCCACTCAAATGCCTTTATGAGAACTTTAAAAAAGGGTTGGCACTTGTCCATGGATCGGTCAATAAACTTATTCGAGGCCGCTACTCTCCCTGCTAGCTTTTGGACTTCCTTCGTAGTTCGAGGCAACTACATCTCCATGATTGCCTGGACCTTTTTTGGGTTCGCTTCAATCCCTCTATCAGACACCAAGAAACCAAGGAATTTTCCAGATGCCACACCAAAGGCACATTTGGTGGGGTTCAACTTCATTCTATACTTCCTCAAAATGTCAAAAGTTTCTTGTAGATCCTTAATGTGAGAACTGATCTTTTTACTTTTGACAAGCATGTCATGCATGTACACCTCTGCATTTGGCCCCATCTAATTCTTGAACATCCAGTTCATAAGCCTTCAATAAGTTGCCCCCGCGTTCTTTAAACTGAACGGCATAATGTTAAAATAGTATAGTCCTCGATTGGTGATGAATGCTGTGCTCCTAATCATGCTCAGCCATCATTATTTGGTTGTAGCCCAAGAAAGCGTCCATAAACCACAACATCTCATGACCAGCGGTGGAGTCGACCAACAAGTCGATAGAGGGCAATGGGAAGCTATTCTTCGGGCATACCTTGTTGAGGTCCGTGAAATCGACACACATTCGCCATTTGCCGTTGCCTTTCTTGACTATAACAACATTGGACAGCCAAGAAGGATAATGGACTTCACAGATAAACCCAGCCTTTAGCAGCTTTTCTACCTCTTGCTCGATCGCTTCGTTTTGCTCAGGACAAAGTGTTCTATGTTTCTACCAGATCGGCCTTGCCCCAGGGGAGAAATTCATGTGATGAACTACCACTTTCGTATCAATCCCTAGTATGTCTCTATGGGACCACGCGAAGACGTCCGCGTTTTCCTCCAAAAATTCCCTCAGCCTTCATTTCTTCAGGTGCTATCGAGCCGATTTTGACCGATCAGCCTTGTTCGAGGGAACCGATTGTAATTCTTCCAATTCTTTTACTGGCTTCCCGCTCCTAATTTCTTCATCATCTCTAACCTCCAGAATGTGCACAACCATCATTTCGTTGGTCGAGGTTTCTTTAAGGGAAGACACATAACATTCCCTGACAGCCTTTTGATCACCTTTAGCACATCCTATTTCGTTTTACGTTGGGAACTTAACGCACAGGTGGTAGATAGATGACACGGCTCGGAATTGATTTAGGGATGCCCTTCCAAGAATAGTGTTATAGGCTAATAGGTAGTTAACCACAAGGAAGTTTATCATCTTTGGTGCTTGGCAGGGTTGCTTACCAAGTGTTACTAGTAAGACAATTGAACCAACTGGTGTTATACGGTTACTGGTGAAGCCCACCAAGGGAGAGGCCACAGGCCGTAGCTTCTTCTTACTTATCTTCATTTTATCGAAGGCCTCCCAGTATAATATATCGGCTGAGCTTCCGCTATCTGCCAGCGTTCTCTACGTTTTAAAATTGGCAATTGCCGGTGAAATAACAAGTGGATCTTCATGTGGCTGGTATAGCTGATCAGCCTCTTCCTCCGTAAAAGTGATTGTTTGATGTTCTGCTCGGGTCTTCTTGGTTGGGCGATCGGTAACTAATATCTCGGCCTTTTTCGATATTTCCCGATCATACTTCTTCCAAGCTGTCAAAGATTCTCCCCCTACAGCGAACCCATCGGAGATCACCCTCATTTCCCCTAGGGGTTGGTGGTTTTGCTGCGCTTGGTTGGGACTCTTCTGTTCGGGGCTCTTCTGTCTTGGGCTTCTCCTCTTTAGGCTCTTCTGTTCTGCCCATCTACCTTTGCTCCGGTTATCAAAAAATTTGTCCAATCTGCCTCGGCGGATCAATTCCTCCACCCGCCTTTTCAGGTCAAAGCAATCATCTGTGTCATGATTGTGGTCTCTATGGAACCTATAGTATTTCACCCGAGAGCGCATTTTCGCAGGTGTTCTCAACTTATCCACCCATTTCAGGGTGGAGTCATGCTGAATCTCGAGGAAAATATTCCCCAGTTTGGTGTTTAGTAGGGTGAAGCTTCAGTCTGCATCGCCGTACCTCCTCAGGAATCGATCCGCTCGATCATCATATCTCCTGTTCTTCGAGTTTCTCGATTCTCAAACATTCCCTTGGTCGATTGACTTTCTCTTTTCCATCTTTGAACTACCTGCCCCTTCGTTATCTTTCTTGGCCTTGATGGCATCTTCCATGTTGATGTACTTCTGGGCTTTGAACATGAGATCAGCTAAATCGGTCGGGGGTTTTTTCATCAAAGAAGCCATAAACGTGGGAGTACGTAATCCACTCATGAAGGCAGTGACGACCATCTTTTCATCTGCCTCATCGACCTCCAGGACTTCCTTGTTGTACCTTCTAACATAACTCTTGAGAGTATCTTCTTTTGCCTACTTAATCATCAATAAATGCATAGCTGGCCTTCGTTGTCACTAGCCCCCTATGAAATGACCGGCAAAGAGCTTACGCAACTGAGTAAAGTTGGATATTGTCCCAGCCTTGATCCTGGTAAACCATAGTCTCGCAAGACCCTTCAGAGTCACTGGAAATACTCGACACATTATTTCATCCCGATATGCATATATCTGCATGAGGGTTTTGAAAGTTTCAAGATGATCCAATGGATCTTGCGACCCGTCGAATGAATCGACTGCTAGTATCTTGAACTTAGATGGCAGAGGATAGGTCATTATCGTCAGAGCGAATGGAGACTCAGTAGTTCCAATCAGGTCTTCTACTATGTTTAGTGCTCGAACCGCAGCCAAGACACCATCCATCCGAGCCTGCATGGCATTCAGTTGTTCTTTCCAAGGGCTTGCGGTGGCTTCTTTCACACTCACTGCCTTGGTTCGTGAGGCCTTTGCGTAAGCTTCGGCCCCGCTCTCGGTGGTTGTAATCTTTTCTTTTCTTCTGGACTCCTCCGGTGCTCCACCAGGGACGTTTTCTCCAACAATGCCGACTCCGTTTCTGCGCTCTCCATCCACATCAATCATTCCTCCCTTTTGTGCTCCACTTCCCGGGGGAAATGCTGGAAACGAAGTCCCAACATGGGCAACATTTACCCATTGGAGTAATGCCTGGTTCTGGGCCATCAATGTTTGCATGACTCCATCATCTCTCTCATCTGGGACTCCATGGCATCAGCCCTATCGTCGTTTCGGTTTTCCATCGTCCTTGCTGGTTGCGGTTGGGGTTAAGTGTTTGTTCCAGATCTGGTTTGGACCATAAAAACTGCGAGAAAAATCGTTATTCCCACAGACGGCGCCAACTGATAGTTCAGTAAATTTGCACAGTCTCAATGATCCGATTCAGTTCCAGAAAAATATGTCCTCACACCGGTGAGGTGACTGCCAAAAAAGCTCTGATGCTCAAGTTAGCTTAATTCTTCAAGTATTTTTGGCAGAATGTTATTGTGTATAAGTGTTTGCGTACCAGTGTAATGGTTGTAAGTGAATATATATACATGGAAAGTTTGGACCTACCTGGGACTAATGTGTGTGCGTACCACATAATCGCATACTTTCCATATAAATAATGCTACGTGTATTACATATTCTAAGAATGAAAAATTATTTGGTTATGGTTACAACTGCTACATAGGGTGCAATGTATTTCAGGGTATGGTGATAATAAGGTGAGTTGGTAATAATACAAACGGTTTGATATAGAAGTTAGTAATAATACAGGTAACCATAGTGATTATTCGGTCGGTACAAGTTCGGGTCGGATTGTAGTGCTTGGTCGTTAAGGGGAGTTTGGTCAGGATAATACCCTACCATTAGTTTTCAATAATTCAATAATCCAAAGCATAAAGCTTTTCTTGAACCACAACACTTCCCAGTGTTGGTGCATCACTGCATGCAATTCTATCATCCAAGTATGTTTCTTTCTTTGTAACAATAAAAATCAATAATGTAATTATTCTACATTATTTTCATAAATTATGTTAATATGATAACTGTTTCATTGAATTTCTATGAAACTGACTCCATCATTAATTCGGAGTTAAATTATAATAATATAAGTATACATATATATATTTCCCACATTTTTTTTGTCTTATAGCTAAACGGCATAAAGTTCAACCATTTCCATTTATTTATTTTTTCAAATATTCTTTTCCGTCCGTCCACTAATCCAAATGGAGCCAAGCGAACAGCAATCGAACCTGTTTTTGAATAGGTCAATGCAAAGCAAGTTTTTACAAAAGCAGCACAAGAGCATTCGGTCCAGAGATACAACAAAATACTCAGCCGTGTTGTCCTCTCTCACTCTCTCTCTACATTCATGTACTTTTGTCTTTTTTTTTTTTTTTTCACAGAAAGGTGTCTTTCACAGATATGAGATACTCCGTTGCGTGTATATGGAAATAAAAATTCTTGGTTCTTCAACTGTAAAGATTTAGTGACAAGAAGAAAGGAAAGCAAGGGGGAGCAGACCATGCCTCGGTAAAGAGCAACAGTCAGTACCCCCTATAATTCCGTGTATAGGGGGTTTTAATCCCGAGAACCGAAAAGATCAGAGTGCATAAAAACTCAAAGGAAGTCAAAGAAATTACAAACACAACAAAATGCAGAGACGGGAGAACAATGTTTTGTTAGATCTATTTTACAAATATATATGTAGATGCTATATTTATGTATGATTTAGTGATTCGGTATCAACAGCAGAGATGTTTGCCCATCCATAAAGGCCCAAACCAAACCATATCCTATCTTTTACAAACCACACCCTTTTCCCAAAAGGAAAAAAATCCACTGATGGCTTCTTCTTCCAAAACCTACGAAGGTTTTGATCAATTAAAGCATAAAGAAGAGGAGGAACTGGCAGAGGAACCTATAGAGAGAGATTGGCTAGAGCTGGGTTTAGGGTTTGGCCCAGTCTGCAGAAAACCAGTGAAAAATAGATTAACCCTAGCTTCTGCATCTACATCATCATCTTTAACTATTACTACTACCACTTTTACTCCTCCTCTGCCTTCACACCAAACCCAAAAGCAATCAGGGTTAGAATTAGGTTTAGGGTTTGAAAATGAGAGTCCTATCAAATCCGAGGGTGTGGTTGCTCTATCTCTACCTCCAGCGCGTAATCGTGGTTATCATAACTTGCCTTCCTCATCATTAACTTTGATCACATCACAATCATGGCCAGTGCAATCGTCAGCTTCAAATACCCACCATTACTATGGTAGACCCCAGCCTGGTTTGTGGTTTACACTACACTCCTCTATCAACAGGTACAACCAACAACTAGTCTCTCTCTCCCTCTCTCTATATATATATATATATATTAGCGAAAGTCTCTGGAGTTATATTGATGGTTGATTAATTGTTGATACTTAGGGAGTGTTTGGTACGTGAGTAAACGTGAAAATTTTTTAAAAATTTTTAAAAATTATTTATTTTTTATTTTATTATATAAATTATAAATCCATAATTTAACCTATTTTATCTAATTATTTTTTTTTTCACACGATACTCTTCCTTAATGCAGGAATGGAGAAGAACTGCCTCAGTTACCAAAGACATACATTAGGGTGAAGTAAGTGGTTCGAATATTTGTACTTACCCTATATACATTCAAACATGATCATGTCAAGTGTCACATTAGTTTTTCCCTTTTTCTACTTGGTAATGATGGTGTTCAGTGAAATAAGTGAAAAAGCTGATGTCGCCTTTTCTTTTTCGTTTTTCTTTTGGGATTGGGATTTATTGATTTATTTATTGTTTTTGGTTTGAAAGAGATGAGAACATGACAGTTTTGATGGTTAAGATGTACCTGGTTAGAAAGCTTGGTCTCTCCAACGAAGCCGAGGTAATTACCAACTCTTATGTCTCATGGGGCTAATGCTAATTGCTTTTTCTTATTTACTTACTTTCATTATGAGACTTTGCATGGAAGTGTGATCTTTCGTTTAGCAAAATGGCAGGGTTTCATTACGTGGTTCAGTTTGAGCCTAGTTAATGATTTCCTGCCCTTGTAGCTTAAGTTAATGATACCTAATTCTCTGTAGCCTACTGTACGCATGCAATTGTAGATCTGGCCTTTTCCTTTGGGTCTTGAGTTATCAAACTCTTAAATTATGGATCTCTGACATAGCTCTGACATAGTTTTTTGTCTTTATATGCTCCTGCGTACTCAGCAACACAATTCTTACGATGCACCAAACATGGACTTAAGGTTGTGCAGTCAGTAATAATAATCACACCACAGAGAGAGAGAGAGAGAGAGATAGAGATGAAATATTGATTTGATTCATGCTGATCAACCAGCCGGAATAAGTTTAATTACTTCTTGACCTTTGTGAACTCGCTATCAGTAAAATTTTAAGGGAGTCTGATAGTAAATGAATCTCATGATACATAAAACTGCATCTTTTAACAGTCATATATGCCATTCTTGACCACAGAAATGGAAAATTTAAAAATGGGGCAAAACTCATTGTCGCACTGCTTGATAAAAGCTACCCTATTATTGAATCCCAAGAGCTGGGGGATTTAACCTACCTTGCTAGCAGCCCAATTGGAAACTATTAATTGTTGCTGTAACTACTTCTAAGTAGGTGTATAAGTGACAATGTGGCGGAGGTATGTGGGTACAACGATGGATTGTAGTTCAGGTAGTAATTTGGCTTAATTTTTGTTTTTGTTTTTGTTTTTATTTTTGTTTTTTTTAAGTAATAACAATACATAATATTTTAATCCAATTATTTATACCACAATTTAATACTTGTCTTTTAATCTCATAATTTTGATATTTAGTCTATAATCTCAAAACATAAAAATAAATTGGTAATCTTAAAAGCCAAAAAAAAAAAAAAAAAAGAATAAGTCAATCCGAAGATTGAAATTGCATACCTGTTTGCGGTGGGTTTGTTTTTGAATCTCAACATGCTTTATTTTAATCACCACCTTTAAGTTCTTCCAAATTGTTTCAAAAATTTTAAAAAAACTCCAAATGTTATCAAAATTTTCTAATTAAATTTCATCCCGTGGAATTTTTTACATTAACTGTTAGTGTTTTTTGTTTTTTTTTTTTTTTTTTTTGAGTTTTTATTTTCTGAAACTTCAAATACTATCTTAATCCTTCTTTTATATATCTTTACTTGTTATCATCTCTTTACTGAATAATCGGCTTTCTTCTAATTGTGTGATCTTTGGTATATGCATGTATAAAGATAACCACACATGTTAATTTTTGAATTTTGCTTTTATTTTTTGAAATTTGATGTTAAATTTTCTAAATAATTTCTTTTTCTTTTCTTTTTTCTCTCTTTCAAGCCAATAACTAGTAATAACCTTGAATTGAAAAGCTTATATAGAAAACTTATTTTTGTTTCTTATTATCCTTCACGTGATAGTTGCTTTTGGGTGTGCGTTTTTATGCATTTGTGCACGGTTTTTTCTTTATTTTGGCACTGTTTGGAGTCAACACAAAAAAATACAAAACTCTACAAATCACTACAAGCACGAATTACGAGACAAAACTCTACTCACTGCACAAAACACGAGACATTAATTTTTACAAATTTATATCATTTTATAAAACTCCAAACACCCCATTTGATGAAAAATAATTCTTAACTCTGTCATGTTTCCAATTGTTTTATTAACTGTTACAATTAATCAAAATCATATTATCAAATGAGCCACTTTTGATGTCTATGTTAGAAAAATTTTAATTCAACTTTGACGAAAGGATTATTTGATTCATCCAACTCAAGATTTCTTTACAAACAATAAAGAACAAACGAACATATCTTGATCTATGCCTATGATTTTCTTTACTTATTTCTTCCGCCTCTTTGCCTTTCTTCCTTTTTTTCCTTTTGTTTTCTTTTGATGGTTAAGAAAACAATACAAAACCAGAACCTTTTCTTTTCTCTTCTAATTTTGTAACCACCGTTGTCAAATTTTTAAAAGGGGAGGAGAGGGATTTTTAAACCCTTTCTGACTCTAAATTATTTAAGACCCAATAACCATCACATTGGGCTACTTTCATTAGAATTAGCCCAAAGTTACATGGGTCACATAAAATTATTAAAATAACTCAACAATCTCTCACTTGGCCCATATCACGACTTAGTGATTCAATAACAAACCATAAATGCGTAATTTCCATTAAACCTTTTAAGTCATCATCATTAACTTACTTGAAATAACTGGATCATGGTGGTCATAAATCATTTAATGACATGATTCTTTCCATGTATCACATAATCTAATCAATTCAGAATAACTTTAATTAAGGAATACTATAATACTTAACTTTACTGTCTTTTGAAAGATATAACATGTTATCGCACCAAAACAATACATGTATACAACATAATGTGGATAATAATCAAACAAGCAGGAACATAACTTTAATTGAATTCACAAATATCATAATGATACGAGCAAGATAACTAGATATATATATACATGTAATATTATCATGCTAACAAGGACTTGTTCATAATACCCATCCAGTTAACATGACCAATAAATGTTTTGGGTGGCAATCCTATAGTTAACGGATCTGCTATTTTCAAATCAGTAGTAATATGCTCAATTGACACTTGTTGCTTCTGCACTTTCTCTTAACAGACAGGTACTTCAAATCCATATGTTTTGCACCCTTTAAGTACCTATCGTTTTTACAGAAGAATACTACTGTAGAATTATCACAATAAATTCTTAACGGCCTAGCTATACTGTCAGCAATTATAAGCTCTAAGATAAAGTTTCGCAAACACGTTGCATGAACAATGGTCTCAAAGCATGCCACAAATTTGGCCTCTATAGTGGAAGTAGCAATGACAGACTGTTTTTCACTCTTTCATAAAACTGCTCCTCCAGCTAACAAAAATACATAACCAAATGTGAATTTCCTCGAGTCCAAACATCCAGCATAGTCTGAATCTGAGTAGTCAATCACTTTGAGGTGATGCGACATTCTGTATGTGAGCATATAGTCCTTGGCGCCCTGTAAGTACCTAAGGACTTTCTTTGTGGCTTTCTAGTGATCCATTCCAGGATTGCTTTGATATCGGCCTAATAATCCAACAGCAAAGCTGATATCCAACCGAGTGCATGTCTGAGCATACATCAAGCTCCCAACCACTGACGCCTAGAGAATAGATTCCATTGCGTTTCGTTCCAAATCATTCTTAGGACATTGTATTTCACTGACCTTGTCCTCTTTTATGAATTGGAACTATCCCTATGGAGCATTTTTCCATTTTGAATCTCTTTAACACTTTATTGATATAGCCTTTCTAACACAATCCTAACAGTTCTTGTGATCTATCACAGAATATTTCTATTCTTATCACATAGGATGCCTAACCTATATCTTTCATTTCGAAATTTTTTAGAGAGAAATTTCTTTACATCATGTAACAAGCTAACATCATTAGCAGAAGAAGAATATCGTTAATATATAAGACTAAAACAATAAACTTGCTCCCACTGATCTTCATGTAGATACATCGATCAACGGTGTTCTCTACAAAACCATATGACATAATGGTATTATTGAACTTAAGTTACCATTGTTCGGAAGCTTGTTTTTCAATCCTTATATCGACTTCTTTAATTTACATACAAAGTTTTCTTTTCCTGTGGTCGAGAATCCTTCTGGTTGGTCCATATAAATTTCTTTTTCTAAGTCACCATTCAGAAAGACAGTGAAGCTCCAAATCATAATGAGCCACCAAAGCCATAACAATCCTTAAAGAATTCTTCTTTGAAATTGAAGAAAAGGTTTCTTTATAATCAATGTCACTTTGGCGAAAAGTCTGGCCTTATACCTTTTGATATTACCTTTTGAGTCTCGTTTAGTCTTAAAGACTCATTTACAACCGACTCATTTTGAACCTTTAGGCAACTTAACTAGTTCCCAGATTTTATTATCATCCATTGATTTCAACTCTTCTTTCATAACATTGAACCCCTTCTTGGAATTGCTACATTTTATGCCTTGTTTGAACGAAACTGGATCCTCATCAATGCTCAAGTCACATTCATGTTCAAGTGAGTAGACTACATAATCATCTAAAATAGTTGGTCTTTTCTGTCTCATAAACCTTCGCAATGCTATTTATTATGTTTCGTCTACTACTTGTTCATCTCGTGGGTTTAGAATATTAATTTGTTGTTCTCACATGTTGCTTGACCGTGTTACAATAAGAGGGACAACAACTTGAGGAGAAACATTAGGTGTAGTAGTTTCCACCCAAATATCTCGCATATCCACCTTTCATGGTTTTCCACTCCCACTGAATTGGCCATTCTCACGTATATCCACCTTCAGTGGTTCGTTACTCCAACTGAACTGGCCATTCTCAATGAAACGAGCATTATTAGTCTCAAACATTCTCGTACTTTGGTCACGAACAGTAAAATCTGTATCCCTTTGACTTTTCAGGATAGCTGATGAGTAACCATTAATGGTTCTTGCATCAAGCTTCTTTTCATGTAGATTATATACCCTTACTTCTGTTGGGCAACCCTAAATGTAAAGGTTCCTTAAGTTGGGTTTCCTTCCTGTCTACAATTCATAAGGAGTTTTGGGAACTGCCTTACTAGAAACCCTGTTAAATAAATATATAGCGGTCTTTAATGCATGCATCCGCAAGGATAAAGGTACAATGTTATAACTTAAATACTCCTAACCATATTCATAAGAGGACGATTGCGCCTTTCAGCTACACTATTTTGTTGTGGTGTATCAAGTATTGTGTATTGTGCACATATACCTCGACTTTCAAGAAACTTTGTAAATGGACCCAGACATTGTTCATTTTCATTAAATTTTCCATAGTACTCACCACCTCTCTCTGATCTTACAATCTTTACTTTTCTATCTAACTGCCTTTATACCTCATTTATGAACAGCTTAGGGATGTCCACTGATTGAGATTTTTCATGCAATAGATATAGGTATCCATAATGTGAAAGAGCATCTATAAAGGTAATGAAATACTTTTCTCTACCCCAAGATGGAGCATCGAAAGGACGACATATCTCCATGTGTATCAACTCAAGAAGCTGTGTACTTCTTGGGGTTGCTTTCTTTACTATGCGTTTAGTCTGCTTACCTTTACTGCAGTCTACACATATATCCATGTTAGTGAAATCTATTTGAGGAAGGATTTCATTTTTCACCGACCTCAACATTCTTTCCTTTGATATATGTCCTAATCTTTGATGCCACAAGTAAGTAGAATTTTCATTATGTGCACTGCTTTTACTTCGTACACTATGTTCAATATGAAATAGGGATTCAGCATAATCAACATCAAGATTGAATCGATAAAGAACATCCATTAAAGAATTAGAACCATAATAGTACTTGTATCTAAACAACAAAAATGTACCATTTCCAATCTTAAAATGAAAATTAATATCATCCAACTTTCCTATAGAAACTAAATTTCTAGCATAATCAGGTACATAGAGACACTTTTCAAGATCTAAATGACATTCAGTGTCCAAGATCAATCTATACGTCTCAATCCCTTCTATTCGTGCATCCATTCTGTCTCCCTTGAACAAATACTTTTTAGTTCCATTTATAGGCTGGATCGAAAGGAATCCCTATATAACATGAGACACGTGTGTAGTTGCACCTAAATCTAACCATCAGGTATTGTTAAGAACTTCAATAAGGTATGACTCGAAACAAACAAAAATATAATAAATACCTTTCTTTTTGAACTAAGCCTTTTTTTTCGAGTAATCTTTTTTAAAATGCCTAGCTTTCTTGCAAAAAAAAAAAAAAAAAAAATTTCTGTTCCTTATGGATTTGGCCCTCACTGACTTTCATTGGGGCTTTTCCTTTCTTCTTATCATTTTTTTCCGATTTAGCCTTGCTGCTCCTAGCTTCGTCATGAATCGTGAGATGGACAGAGTGCTCCTTCATCTTCTTCAACCTCCCTTCCTCCTAAACCAACATGGCCTTAATTTCCTGAAGGTTCCATTTTTCCTTAAGGGTGTTATAGTTCACCTAAAACTGGCCAAATTCGGGAGAAAGGAAGTTATTGATAAACTGAACTAGGAAGGACCCACTTACATCCATACTCATACATTTCAACTTTGCTGCTAGATTTGCCATGCTCATCACATGATCATGAATGGGTTGTGATCAGTCAAACTTCTTGGTCGTCAGTTCACTCATCAGGCTCCTCACAATGGATTTGTCAGCTATGTCCGATTGTGAGTACTCTTTAATTTTCATCAAGAATTTCCTTGCATTGTCCGTTTTAGGCATTGATGGCTTAACATTTTCAGCTATTGTCATCCGCATCAAGCTCAAGCTCAGCTTGTTAGACCGCTCATAAGTCTCGTAAAAAGACTTTTCAGTTTCTATACTGGTCTTTGTAATGGCTGCAGGCTTTTCATCTGAAACTATTGCTAAGTCCAAACCTATAATACTTAGTTGAAACTGGATTTGCTCAGATCAATCCGCATAGTTCAGCCCGTTGAACTTGATCAGTCTATTGCTTAAATCGAAAAAATTAATAGAAGTTACAAAACATTATACAAGTTCACACGTTAATGCTTTGAGTAACTATAATGGATTTAAACAAATAATAAATTTTGATTATATATTTAAATTCACCTTTGGGTGATACTTAAATACATAACTTTAAACCAATGATAATGCTAATATAAATATCTTTTAATAAACAATCAATCATACTAAAGTCAATATTCATGTTATATTTAGATATACATTCATATTTACTAAGTTAATATCATCAATTATAAGCAATGGTCCACCTTTGGATGACCTCCTAGCGATATAACTAATGATCTCAATTATTCATTTCCAATTTTTATGTCATTTAATAGCATCACATAAACATGAACAATTGAAATATGCATGAATTAAAATGTCTAATTAATCCCTTAGCCAGGCCACTTTGGTGACTAACAAGTTCTCATGGTATAAACATTTTATTATCTCTAATATTCTAAAACACATAATGATTAAAAAAATAATAGAAATAATAAATTTCATAATAATTAGTCACATTGTAATAGACTGTTAGAATTTTCTCATCAAAATATATATGAATAGGTCTCAAAAAAAATATACTTATAGTACCGATAGTCCGATTAATAAAAGGGGACCGTTTGAAGTAATACAAAAAACTATAAAACTCTACAAATCTCTACAAATGTGAATTATGAGATTATAAAATTTAAATTTTTTACTCACTGCACAAAACATGAGATATTAATTTGTACAAATTTATATAATTTTATACAACTCCAAACACACCCAAATTAAAATTTAACATTTATGACTCATGAGATGAGAAACGAGAAGAGTGTTTTTGCTTGCCGGCAATTTGGTGACACTGTATTCACGTGACCTGAATGTGTAGCCCATGTGCTGTGAATCGCGTGGGCTTTCGGGAATGTTTCGGCCTAATGGATAAAAGCCGGAGACTTTCCGACCCAAAGAAAGACGTGGCACTTAAGAGGAGAACCGGCAAGAAATCATTCCACCGACAGAAAAGGAAAACCTTCCACAGACAGAACCGGCCTCCCTTCCGGCACCTTCAACGGAAAAAAGAAACAATTCTGGGAATTTGCTTGATCACGGAACCATTTGTTTCTTTCAAACAAACACCCACGGTAACTGAACAAAGTTTCAAATAATCATGACAGATCAGTCTACTGGTCGTTCGGTCATGGATTTATCCACCAGATTTTGTTCCTTCCATTCGGGAGCAATTGTATATGGTCTGTGTATATATATATAAATACATCCTTTAATTTGTTTTTAAACTTTCAATTAGTGAATAAATAAAATTTCTCAAATAATCTTTTAATGGAGATATCAAAATTGTTGACACCAATACCCGTTGTTATAAAAATTTTAATCTGACTTTTGATGTGAGGATCTTTCAATATAATTTGATTCTTCTAATTCAGAATTTCTTTACAAACAACAAAGAACAAAAGAACGGAACAAAAGAATATATCTTGATCCATTCTTTTGATTTTCTTTAATTATTTCCTCCGTCTCTCTTCCTTTTTTTCCTTCTGTTTTTTTTTTTTTTTGGTTAAAAAAAATATAAAACCAGAACCTTTTCTTTTCTCTTCTGATTTTATTACCACCATTGTCAGTTTTTTAAAGGGGACTTTTAAACCCTTTCCGACTGCAAATTATTTGAGGTCCAATAATCATTATATTGCACTACTTTTATTAAAATCAACCCAAAGTTACATAGGTTACGTAAAATTATTAAAATAATTCAACAGTGTAAAGTTGGGATCCCTTTAATGTGATCTAAATCTGGATCATTTCGGGATTCAATGTTATTCTATAAAATGTCAGGCATATTTTAAATAGTTCTTGGCCTAAATAAAATTATTATTGAAAATATTTTTAGTTTAATATTATCTCAAAATTAATTCATATTTTAAGCATTTTTTCTTTCCACGTCATTTCATACTTTTAGTCAAATACTTAAATTGTGAACTACTTTCTATTTTCATTTTTATTTTTGCAATAAAATTTTTAATTAAATTCTGTTAATACCTCTTCAAATAAACTCTTTTCTATTCCGTGGCTAGGGAGATAGAATGTAGTTGGTGAAATTTGTTATTTTCGTTAAGTTCAAATTTGACTTCTAGGGAAAAGAATACATTTTATATTCACATCTATTCTTATTTTTGGGTAATTGTATGAATTCTAAGCTTTTCTTTTTTCATTATTTAATATTGTTTTCAAACAAAATATGTTAATGCTTTTGTTAAATAAGGGAGACATTTTTTCCTTTTTTATTGTTTTCCAAAACAAATTTGTTAATACATTCTTACAAAAATGATAATTCTATTTTTTTAAAATATTTTTCCAATAAAATTTGCTAATGCATTTTCAGAACAAATGAGATAGCTCTATGGTTTATTTTTTGATATAGTTTTCAATTATTATCTTTTTGAAAAGAAATTAAACATTCCAAGATGACAAGTTTTAAAAGAATACATAAGAAAGAATGAAACAATTATATATATATAAGTATACAAAAATATCCTCTACTCTTACTTTATGAGTGATGAAATTGGTGCCTAAAGAAAATAACAATATTTTATTAAAATTCCATCCTCCATAGATATACATAGAGAAATAAAATCATGTAGTATGAGATGATATTAGTAGATCTTAAAAGAAAAATTAAATAAAAAGAAATAACAGGAAGAGTAATCTAAAATTTAAATACTTCAAAAATAATATTATTTAGGCCAAAAGTCCATTTTGAAAATGTGATATAGCACTTCTTTGATTTATATATACCCAGGCTATTTTTTTTTTTTTTTTTTTTTTTTGGGAGATGATATTAGTACTTCTAAGAATTTTTTAGCACTTCATTATAGGAAAGAGTATAAGAAGGTCTTTTTTTTTTAATCTTTTTTTTGAGTACTAATATTATTTACCATTTCTTTATCATGTTCTGCTATTTTGTATCACGTGCACCGTACATAATGTCTTATAGGTGTTTTCTTATTCCAACCCATGTTTTCTTGAATCCCTCTCCGGCAGTGATGGATCTAGAATTATGTTATACTGGGTCAAGATAATAAGTAAGCACAGTATATCTGACATAAAATTAAAACAAAACTTGTAAATTATTTGATTTATATGAGAAATTTGTATTGGGAGATATAGTTTATGGGACAAAAGTAGAAAAATATCCCAAAAATTATATTATTTTCTATAAAAATTTTGTTTTCAGTGGGATCAAATGACCCCCCTTGCCCCATGTGCATCCGCCCCTGCTCTCCGGCTCTTCTCATTGTCGGTGTACATCTACCGTATCATCTAGAATGACATTATAGAACTATTATTGCTTAGAAATATTTGAGCTTACCAATTAGTTCTGATTTTAGCAGGAGAAAGGGTGGCTACTTTGTGTAAATAAGACTTGAAGCCTTGGTTTGATGCAGTTTACCCACCTTCGTTTGTATAGAATCATGGTTCTAAAAAATTGGTAATGATTGATCAAAGAGTTGAGAATATAAATAATAAACGCAGAGTATAACTTATACAAAATAACTAAATCCCAGTATAGTGATCATCATCTAACAAAATTAAAGTTCTCTGAAACTGTATTTGAAATCATGCCTAAAATTTTAAATATTAAAGTATGGGAATTACCTTTACAGTTTAAGTATTTTCTTAAATTTAGTTCCTATAATTTTAATTAAAAAAATTAACATCCCGTAATTATAGTCTAGTTTCACTTTGATCCTTCTCTTATCAAATTATTAAAAAAATTGAGATAGACATGTGGGATTTTTCATCAATAAATTTAATAGAATGACCTAAGTGACGTTTGACTATAATTATAGGAGTTGATTGTTACAATTAGAATGGTATGAACTAAAGTGATTAGATATAAATTACGGAAGTGATTTCTATACTTTATTCTCAAATTTGTTTTGAAATCTAGCTACTTCCTGCTCACTCGGGTAAAGTGAAAACAGCATTTGTACTTTCATGTTTAAAACTCTTATTGAGATTTCCATATCGATTATAGAAGGAATTGGTGATTAGTATATAATTGTAAGAGAAAGTCTCATCTTAAGAATTAACTTTTGAAGATGCGATAGGCCTAATATCACCCAACAACTGGTACCAAGCCAAGATGTATCATCAATCTCAGTCTATTGGGAGAAACAGATCGTCCCTCCCTCCGACTCAAGACTCAAAATGTGAAGGGAGAGAATGTTGAAATTTTTCACATCGATTGTGGAACGAGTTGGTGGTCAGTATATAAGTATGAAAGAAAATTTAGCCCTAAGAATTAGCTTTTAGGATATGAGATAGGCTCAAGACCACCCGACAACAATTATTAAGTGGAGTTACCAATGTTCGGTTTCCTAAGGGTTAGTATTCATTAAGTTGGAGATTGTTATAGTTGTGGCTCATATTGACTCATAAGAACACATAGAAGATTCGATGTTGTGGGGTTTAACTCACAGTACAGAAATGCTAGTTTATGAATTCTATTCGAAACAAGTTTCTAATTCTATTTCTTATTAGATTTCTTATTTCCATATATTAAAGACATGTCGATCATCAAGGTTAAATTCAACGTTAGCGTTTTCAATAGGTATGGGTTGAGAGATAAAGTAAGAATAAGGGGTAGCTTTGTCTAGGGTTCTTTAGAGTTGAGAGAAAATATAAGAACAAGTGATAGGGTTGTCTAGAACTTTTTAAGATTCTCTCATATCTCTATTATAATTCCCCACTCCATTACTAAAGTTTCTTATAATCGAAAGCTAATTTTACCTTACCTGTGGATGTTGGCAAATTATTGAATCAAGTAAATCTTGTGATCTTCCATTGTATATGATTTTCTTGTGTTCATTTGTGAGTTTGCCATTATTCCCCAGGCTATTGTCAAAAGATGATTTAGGATTTCCAAAATAACAACTCTTGAGACATAACGTTTTATTGTTTGTATAATTCTCTGTATTTTTTTTTTCAATCGTATTCTTTTCCAATCTTAATTACATAATTTGACATTAAAGATACGTCGAGTTGAGCATGTAAGAACTATGTTTTGTCTCTTCTTAACTTATGAGACTTGTGGACCACAAACTTCAACTTACTTTGGATGGCTTCCATCATTAACTGGTGACAAAAAATGTTGGAAGGTGGGTGCATGTGATACACTACTAGACCATGAAATGAGAAAAATATAGGAAGAAAAAGTAAATCCATAATTATTATTATTATTATTTTTTCGTCTAGCTATGTGGAAGGAATATAAATGAGCCTAAGTAAAAGAGGTCAAATTTTCTTTCTTCACACCAAGGTCCCTTCTTTTTTTATTTTTATTTTTTTATTTTTTATTCTTTTTTTGGGGCAAAATCCTCCAACACTTGAACGCGGGGTTAGGTGGGACCCAATTTATCTATCTATAATACTAAAAAAATGTTTTTCTCTCTCCTTTTTTTTTCTCACTTTAATCTTAGGTGATATGTCTCTTTAATTTCCATTCTACTTTCTTTTTCTTTTTCTTT
>QLOD02000017.1:12048101-12069876 GCA_003260245.2 Sideroxylon spinosum | reverse complement strand
TTTTTCTTTACAAAATGTCAAATTATTTTATTAATTTTTTCCTTCCTTCTTCTATTCTCCTTTCTCATTTACAAAACCTTTATTTTTTGGCCTACATCGCCAAAAGACTAGAATTTTACCTTTTTCTTTTACTTGTAAAAGTATTAGAGTGCATGTTATTTTAATAAATGTAAAAGAACCCATGAGTTTTAAAAGGGACCATCCACTTGCTTGGGTTCCGAAAAGGGACCCATTTAAACTCATAGGTTTTAAAAAGGGATTCATTTGTTTATAAATTTAATTTAATTGTAAAATTTAAATATTTAAAATTGATTAATAATTAATTTAAAAATGAAAATAAAAATTAGAATTGGATAAAAGATTACAAAAAAAATTTAAATAATAATTAGGTTATCTCTCTCATAACAATTATTAATATTTCTAAAACTTGAATCACCAAATATTAACTAGGCTCAGAAGTAATGTATTTCTAAGTAATTTTAAATATAAATTATTCATATTGATTATATTTTTTTAATTTATAAATTATATATGATTAGTAATAATATTTTTATTCGAATTATTTGTATAAAAATAATTAAAATTTTATTATCAAATGCTATATATCACTCTATATATTTATTATTCTACTTTTTCATTTTTATAAATCTTTGAATAAAGTTAGTTTTGGGAGTGATTTTTTTGTAAATTCTAATTATAAATTTGAACTGGTGACCTTATTTTTTAAATTAATAATAACATTTTTAATCTATGTCATTTTTATGAAATCAATCGAAAAATTGTTATTGTATCTTACGTGATACTTTTCATATTCACCATTCTATTTTTTTTATTTTTAAAAATATTTTGAATTAATGATAAATAAACACTTTCTTATTAGTTCCCTATCGTTGCAAAATTTATATATTTAAATAACTAATTAATCTTGAAAGAAAAAACTAATTGAATTTAAAAAAATCCAGCTCTTCTCCTAATCCTAATCATAACTCTTTGTATATTTTAAATTTAACTACAAAAACAAATATTGCTTCCTATTAATTAGGCATGAAAGTTTTTAAATATTTAATTAGGATAGAAAGTAAATTTTTATTTTTTAGTTCCATTTTAAAATTAAATTAGTTATGCTAACCATCAATTAAAAACCGAATAAATAATACTCAATATTTGAATTATTTTTATAAAGTACAACATATAATTAACAAAAATGATATTTTTAGTTTAAATTATTTTTATAAAATTAGTCAAAAATTAATTTAATAAAATGAAGATTAATTGTATTTCTAACTCAAGCTCATTTTGCAAAATGAGTAAAGAATAAAAAAATAAAAACGTATATTAAAATTAACAAACAATTCGAAATAAAAAATATATCAGGTCAATTAGATAAGTTTGTGATTTAATCTATATTTTAGAACAAATTTTATCTTTTAGGATTGTATCAAATCAAAATTTAATAAAAACAACAACTTTTAGTATTCATGTGAAAACTCAACTACTATAAAATCTAGCGACTCACTAATATTAACATAACTAAAAAAATATAAAAAATAACTCAAAAATTATTTTATGAAATTATGCAACTTTATTTAAAATTAAATTTTACTTACAAAAATATATATATATACAATTCCATGCATCGCATGGGTCAACAATTTATATATTAATGGAAAGATTGTAGGAATGTTTTTGCTAGGGTAAAACTCACTTTTTCTACTTAAGGAACATTTCTGTTTACTAGGTTTGAATGCACATCTTATATATACTGTTGAAGACTTGTGTAATAGATATTTTAATTAAGTACTTTTTATTTAAAAAAAATATATCTAATGAGCTAAGGGTATCATCTAGTTTTCTTGATGAGATAATTAATGGTAGGAAGGTAATGTATATTAATATTTGATACCCCTCACTACTGTCCATTGTCCATGTTTATATTATGGTTTCCTTTGGAAAGTCTAGTCAGTTTCTTAGTTTCTATTTACTTTAATTTTTATACTAAAAAGTTAACTAATAAAAAATTAATTTTTTTATTTTATTTTAGTGGTTACTTAGTTTTTTTTTTTTTTTTTCCATCCCAAAATAAGCCTATATTTATATATGTAGATGCTGTTCCAAGATTGAAAATAAATATGACTTTCTTCTCTGCTGCCAACCAAGTAGTGCATGGCAGTAGAGTAGAATATGATCAATGTATCGAGTTAGAATATTCTCACACACATATATACATTATAAGTACAGGTTGAGATATCATGCATGGGGCAGGAGTTGTCAGAGTGGTTGACCTTGAGGCATGTAAGAGATGACATCTGGCTTCCGAGACTGATTGAATCTGTAAATTCTAGGTCAGCAGCTGCATCAACTCAAAGTTCACATGAAATGTTGGTAAATCATCTCATGTCTCTGCATTATGGAAGAGGAAGCTAGCTAATTAGTTAAGGACAAATGTATTATTAATTTTCCACCTCTTTCTAAGTTGGGAAAGACATCGTATATGAGTGTATGTTATGAATTCACTCATGGAATCAGAACCTTTATCAATTAACCTGAATATCTAAATTTATTTCAGTGGGCTTCTACTTATTAAAAAAAAAAATTTGTGGTTTTAATATTTGCATGCAGTTGGACACGTGCAAATGAATCGAGTTGGACCTGGGAGGCTTATGCTTGGCTCATTATAACAATTGATTCAACTTGTTCATTTAATAAATAAGTAAAGATTGAATAAAAAAATAAAACTCATTTAATAAGCTAGTTAAGTCTAAAAAGTGTTAGGTTTATAGATAAAAAATGTTTAGTTTGGGCTCGTTAAAAGTTTAAACTCGTTTAATATTTATACTTACTGTACATGAATTTTGTTAAATTTTTTATTTTAAATAAAATAAAATTATAAAAAATATTTTGATAATAGTACCTCTAATAATAAATAATAAATAGTTAAGGATATATACCTAAAAAGATATTTACTATTTAAAATATTTAAAAAATAAAAAAATTATAAAAATAATAGATCGCTAAAAGGTTTGAAGGAAAATAAAAATTATAAATGAATAAAATTATTTAATTATAGGGTGGTGATAAAAATTTTCTTTTCATACCATTGGAGAAGTTGGTAGTTATATATAGGAAGTTCAAAAATATTACAGGAAGAAGAAAATAAGGTTTCATTAAAAGTTTCATAAATTTTAAATTTTTACCTACTTCTAATATTTGTTTTATATAATAGTATAGATATATAATTAAATAATATACATTCAAAACATATTAATTAAATATTTGTAGAATGTGGAAAAATCTTGATGGCCACGGAGATATCAAAACATACGGGTAGGATCACTCTTACCACCTTCCAATTGACCAGATGTGCTTCTAATCGGTGGGATAGAGTGTAAAATTTTGGGGGATCAACAGGACTTACTTGGGATCAATTTAAAGAGAAGTTTCGAGACCAGTTTTTCCCACAATCTTTAAGAGATACAAAATGGGATGAATTTTCAATTTGATTCAAGGTACCATGATAGTCTTAAAATACGAAAGAAGGTTTTCCGATTTATCAAAATTTGCTCTATAATAAATTTCAACTGCTCATCTCAATTTAAAAGGTTGAACGAGGTTTGAGGCTGGCATTAAGAGGCCGAATGGTGTTACTAAGATTAAGGGATTATGAGGCCTTAATTAATAGTGCAATGACAGTAAAAAGAAATAGTAGAAACTCGGGGCATACAGGAAGGGCGACCTAGTAAGGGAGTGGGATACAACAAGAATACGGGGGCAAGAACAGACAGAGAAGTACTTTATCAACACCACTAGCTCAATACTCTCAACAAAATAGTCCAGCATCTACCTAGTCTGGAGTCTCTATGGTCATGAGGCTAATAGTATGTTATAATTATAGGTAGTACAGGTACCAAAGTTTAGAATGTCCCAAGGGAAAGGGCCAAAAGAGGCTAGGTGTGATAGCTAGTGGGGCTCCAAGCAGAGAAGTCAAGGTTTGTTATACCTATAGTCAGATAGGACATATTTAGGGATTTTGTCCACAGAGACAAATTAATGGAGGTGGAAAAAGGCAGCAAGCTACTAAATCAGTTCAAAGCAGTCGGCTATCAACTTTCCACTCAGTTCAATAACAGCAACCACAACAATCGAGGTTTATCCCCTAGAATAGCATGCAGAGTGGGGTTTAGCACCAGCAACAATGGGGATGAATTTTGCAAGCACAGAGGCTTGATAAGCCCCCTAATACACCAGCAAGGGAAGAGTCTCTATAGTAGCACAACAAGAGGAACCCATGGAGCCAGTCGTGACCAGAGCTACTTTTTGTATTTACGCTTCTAGTTCCACTATACTTATTGATACTGGAGCATTGCATTTTTTTGTTGCTGCATCCTTTGTGTTTGCATTACGATTAGAGATGCATGGCTTAATTCCAACTTTGAGTGTTAAAACACCGATAGCAAGATGTTCTTAATTGACAAACGTATGTAAAGAGTGTGAATTGGTAATTATAGATCGTATAAATAGTCAGGAGTACCATTCGGTGTTTGACTTGATTTTGTTAGAAATGTGAACTTTTGATGTTATTATTGGTATGGATAGGCTTAAATCATACCAAGTAGTAGTTGATTGTGCTTAGGGGTAGTTAACTTTATTCACCCAATAAGGAGATTGGATTCGTCTCTTTGCTGACTAGTGTAGGTCACATACCATGTCATGCTTGGATGGACAAGGACGAGTAGATTTATGTAGTCTGCTTGCTTATATGTTTGTGGATAAGGAAGAAATCAAGGGTAAGGTAGAATTCCTCAAGGTTGTTTGTAAATTCCTAGAAGTGTTTCCAGAAGAAATTTTTGACTTGCCACTGGAGTGAGAATTAGAATTCAGGATAGACCTAGTACCTGGTACAGAACCCATATCTATTTCTCCATATAAGATGCTGCTAGAAGAATTGACAGAATTGAAAAAGTAGTTGGAAGAATTGCAGATTAAGGGATTTATTAGGCCAAGTACCTTAACTTGGGGTGCACGGGCATTATTTGTGGCAAAGAATGATGGAACATTAAGGATGTATATTGATTATAAGAAATTGAACATGGTTACTGTTAAGAATAGGTACCCATTACACAGGATTGATGATTTATTTGATTAGTTAATGGGTTCATCTGTATTTTCCATGATTGATTTGTGATCAAGATATCACCAACTGTGGGTCAGACAAGAGAACATTCCTAAGAGAGTATTCGGGACTTGGTATGGCTACTACAAGTTCCTAGTTATGCCATTTGGGTTGACCAATGCTCCTACAGTATTCATAGACTTAAAGATTATTTAGACAAGTTTGTGGTAGTGTTTATTAATGATGTATTGGTTTATTCAAAGTCAGAGGAAGAACATAAGGGACATTTGAGGACAGTATTACAAACCCTGAGGGATTACTACTTGTATGCTTAGTTGAGCAAGTGCAAATTTTGGCTAAGAGAAGTAAATATTTTGGGACACATGGTTTCTGAAGGAGTTACAGTGGATCTGTCTAAGGTTGAAGCTATATTTGAATGGACATGATCGAAGACAGTATTTAAGGTTCGTAGTTTCTTGAAGTTAATAAGATATTATTAGAGGTTTTTTCTTGACTTCTATAGGTTGGCCGCTCCTTTAATTAGGCTGAGTTGAAAAGAAATTAGGTTTCTGTGAGATGAATCATAGAAAAGATCTTTTGAAGAAATAAAGAAGAGGTTGAATATAGCACTGACATTGGTCATTCTAGAAAGAGGAGCTGGCTATTCGGTGTATTATGATGTGTCTAGGGAAGGATTAGGTTGTGTTTTGATGTAAAATGGTAGGGTGGTGGCATACGGATCAAGACAATTAAAGACGCATAAGTAGAATTACCTAGTTCATGACTTGGAGTTAGCAATGGTGATTTTTTCCGTAAAACATTGGAGGCATTACCTATATGGTGAAAAGTTTGAGGTATTTTCTGATCACGAAAATTTGAAGTATATATTTACTCAGAAAGACTTGAACTTGAGACAAAGAAGGTGGATGGAATATGTAGAGAATTATGATATTGATTTACAGTATTACTCGAAAAAAGCTAATGTTGTTGCAGATGCTCTTAATAGGAACAGTCGTTGCACCATAGTGAGTTCTGCTACTAGAGTGTGGGAGATGATGAGGGATTTAGGGGCATTTAATCAAGAGTCTAAGGGGGATGGGGAACAAGCTATCTTGTATACTTCAGTTATTCAGCCTATGTTGAATAGCAAGGTAATTGAAGCTCAAATGATCAATAGGGAGGCAGAGGATGTACAAATAAGGATACATGGTGTAGTGGTTATGTTGGGGTGGATCCTAGATGGTAATGAGGTGTTGAGATACTAGAGAAGAAGATGTATTATGATTTAAAATGGTATTTTTATTGGCCTAGAATGAAGAAAGATATGGTAGATGTTGTAAGTAGGTGCTGACTTGTCAATAAGTTAAGATTGAACATCAGAGGTCAGCAACATTATTAGAGTCATTACCTTTATCCAAGTGGAAATGGGAGAATGTAATTATAGATTTTGTTGCAAGATTGTTGAAAACTGAAAAAGGTTATGAAACAATATGGGTGATTGTGGATCATCTAACCAGGTCGACTCATTTCTGGCCAATTCATAGGATAGATACAATGGATATGCTAGCCAGATTGTATATCCAAGAGATTGTAAGACTCCATGGGACCTCAGTGCCTATTGTTCTAGTTGGGATTCCCATTTTGTCTCCAAGTTTTGGCAGAGCTCTCAATTAGCCATAGGAACGGAGTTGTATTTCAGTACTGCTTATCATCTCCAATCAGATGGGCAATCTGAGCGTACAATTTAGGTTTTGGAAGATATGCTTCTAGCATATGTGTAAGACTTTGGAGGTAGTTAGGAAGCTCATCTGACACTGGTAGAGTTTGCTTATAATAATAGTTAACAAGCCAGTACTAAGATGGTACCTTTTGACGCGTTATATGGCAGGCCATGTAGGTCGCCATTTGATGGACTTAGGTTAGAGAGATTGCAATAATTAGGCTAGAGTTAGTTTAAGAGACCAATGAAAAAATTCAAATTATTAGAAAGTGATTGGAAACAACACGTAGCTATCAAAAGAGTTACGTAGATCAAAGATGTAGACCGTTAGAATTTCAAGTAGGAGATCATGTGTTTTTGAAAGTCCCGTCATGAAAAGAATAGTTTCAATTCGGCTGATGAGGTAAACTGTCACCTAGATACATTGGACCATTGGAGGTTTTAGTAAGAATTGGAGCAGTCGCTTCTCGATTGTCATTATTGCTGCAACTATTAGGAGCACACGAGGTATTTCGCGTGTCCATGATTCGTAAGTATGTTTTAGATCCTACACATGTGTTAGATTGGACTGAACTAGAGGTGGATCTTGACGTGACATACGAGGTTAGACTCGTCCAAAATTTGAAGTCTGGAGATTAGGTGCTTTGAGGAAAGATGATTCCTGATTACACTTGAAAAGTACAATTATAAACTGCATAACTTAACATTAGAAGCATGCATTGTTTAATAAGTTTACAAGTTTTGTTAATCTTTATCATTTATTTGGTTTATTCTCTTTAATTTAGGAAAGAAGAGGAAATAATCGTGATTAGCAGTGATGAAGATGATGAAAATAACGACAACGAGCCCTCGGTGTCCACACAAGGAGCCCCAATTCGGACTAGAGCAAAAACAAGGAGAGAAAAACAAAGAAAAAAATTGGAGTAGGGACGGTCTGGACCATCTCCCAGCCGGTCCAGACCATTGCAACAAAGTCTAGAAAGCATCTACATACTGTGATCCGGACCATCTCCCAGGGGTTCGAGCCACTGCACCACAAATTGAAGAAATCAACACACTATTGTTTGGACCTTAGCCACGGATGGTCCAGACCACTGGGTATTTTAGGGTGCCGTTTTTGTAATTTTTAGGGTTTTGTGAAGGGTTCTATAAATAGAACCTTTTGGGGATTGTTTAAGGAGTCCATTCCAGCTATCGTTATGAGTTTTCTTTTTTTAATAGAGTTTTCTTTTGTTTCTTTCACTTCTTTTCTTTATTCTTGAAGAATGTTCTTGTGTTTTCTTGGAGTTTTCACTAGAGCATTGCGAACTTTGATTACTTTATGCATTGTTTTGAAGTACGGTATTCGAATCTTTGTTTTAATTCAATGAAAACAATTTCATATCTTGTTTTATTTCATTACTTGTGTTGTTTTCAATTCCATGTTAGGTTAAAACCTTATTTCTTGATTTTACGAGTCAAGGAATGGTGGAGAATTGTGAACTTTGTGATGTGCATAGATCTACATGTATTGTGTGAAAATGTACACGTAGAAATCTACACTTTTTATATTTAATTTCATTTATTTCAAAACCATTTGAGGACAAAAACCCTTGATCATATTTTCTGAAATCCCTGATAAGGACTTTTGAATCGTAAAACTTCTTCTATATTTTTGAGATGAATACTTTTAATCTAAACCCTAATATTATTCAAAGAATATGTTCTGGTTTTATAATGCTAAACGCGAGTATAAACCTAAGTTAGGGAGAATTTTATATGCTTTCACAAAAATATATTTCCGATCTATTTTTCCTTTATGTGAAACTTAGATTGTGCATTAAAAGCACATCACATTGTGAAATAATCAATCCACCTAGAATTGAAAGTTGAATCAAGACTTCTATCCATTAATTGAATTACATCTTTTAGTTTCAGTTATTTATTGCTTTAAATTCTGAATTTTTATTTTTTGTTTAGATTAAGTTTAATTGAGTAGCTTACATTTTATTTATAATTTGAAATCAATTCAAAACCTTTAAACACTTGAAACTGCTACTTTTGAACTAGGTAGTGAATTTCTTTCATCTTTGGAAACTTAGAAATTAAAACAGTAGGTTCTTTGTGGATTGGACCTCATTCTTATCGAGTTCAAACTATATTGCACACCCTTGCACTTGGAGGTATTTTTAAATGCAATTTCTAAAGGCAGTCAAGTTTTTGGCACTGTTGCTGGAGAACCTTAGATTAGTTTTTAAGTTACCTTAGATTAAAGTCTATTCACTACCTTCTATTTAAAAAAATATTTCTTAATTTTTTAGTTATGTTTCTTTTGCAAAGTGATCTTAAGAAAAGAATTTATAAATTCCAAAAAGAGATCAAATCTTTGGAAATCGGAATTCAAAAAGAAGAAGAACAACTTGAGCTTTTCGAAACTTTTGAGCAAAGAAAGGAATTTCATCGAAATCTTATTAATTTAGAATTTAATTTAAACAGTTTCAATAGAGAACTAAAATATTTTCATAAAGAGCTTTTAAAATAGCTTTTTGAATTTTTTTTTTATTTCGTAGAATTTCATTTTCTTTGTTTATCTAGTTTATGAGTGCTTAGAATCATGGGGAAGACGGTCGACTAATACATCCTGAAAACATCAATATTCCTTTTGATACCAAAAGTTTCCTCGTGGATGTTCCCATATCATCTAATTCTACCCCCACAGTAGCAATGATAGGAAATAATCAACCCGTTATTCCTAGACATTCAATGAGAGACATACTCCAACAAGATAGGCGTGCACCTGAATCTTGTATAGTGTGGCTTGAAAATCAAAGACCCTTTAATTTTAAACCTGGGATGATCCAACTTCAGCCAACCTTTCATAATATGGAATTTGAGAATCCTTACGAACACTTCACTAGGTTTAGGAATATTTGTGTGACATTCAAAGATCAAAACTACCCCATAGATCTACTATTCCTAAAACTTTTTCCTTTCTCTTTTAAGGATAAAGCTGCTAGATGGTTTGAGCTTTTGCAACCTAAATCTATTCACTGTTGTGAAGAAGTTCAATCTAAATTCCTCAAGAAATTTTTCCCTCCAAATAGGACTGGTGCCATTCAACACCAAATTTTGAATTTTGCTCCTCAAACTAGTGAAACCTTTTATCAATGCTGGAAAAGTTCAAAACTCTTTTACATTCTTGTCCACACCATGGACTCGAAGTCTGGCATCTAGCTAGTATATTCGATGGATCCTTAACACCACAACTTAAACAATTCATGGAAACAATGTGCACTGGTCAGTTCTATGATAAAATCCCTGAGGAAGCTTATGAATATTTGAATTTCTAGCTGAAAATGCACAAACATAGGATACTATAGGATCCCGGAACTCCTAATTTTCTATTGCAACACCTACCAAGGGGATACACCAGTTGAGTGAATCCGATGATCTAAAGGTAAACATAGCAACACTATCATGGGAAATTGAAACCTTGAAAATAAAAAAAGAAACACCAACTTTTAAGGAACCTGTAGCAAGCATCTATTGCCTTGTGGGTGATAGCCAAGCATATGAGAGTGATGACTGTCCAACCGTTCCAGTTTGTTGAGAAGTAGTTCAAAGCTAACAAACTAGTAAAATACCTACCAATGCCATAAATCAATTCCATCCACCATATTGGGGACAAAATCAAGGGGGAAACCTATTTTTTGAAACCTTTAATTCGGGCTTAGGGAATTATCTTAATTTTGGATGGAGAAATGATAGAGTATCCTAATTTAAAAAGGTCAGTTGCCTGCTCAACCACGTCCAAATCCATCTGCTCAAGTAAATCAAGCTGAAGGATCTTCCAATACTCAAAATAATCTTGAGCAAATTCAAGCTGTCACGAAGCTTAGGAATGGTATAGTAATAGACAAAACCATTCATCCTAGGGTGGCTGAAATCGAGAAAGAGTTGGAACCTAAGCAGATAGTGGAAGATCAAATATAGATGGAAGAGCAAGTGACATTACATGAGAATGAGAAAACACAGGAAAAAGATATAGGAAAAGGGAGGGAAAAAGAAGGTGAAAAAGAATTAGAGATTACTTCAAGAGAATATGTTCCAAAACCACCATTCCCTCAAAGATTCCTAAAATCTAAGAGAGATGCTTAAGCTGCAGAAATATTAAAGGTTTTAGAGCAAGTTAAAATCAATATACTTCTAATTGATGCAATTAAGCAAATTCCTAATATGCCCAATTCTTAAAGGAATTATGCATAGTGAAAAGAAAGCTAAATGTGAAAGAGAAAACCTTTTAACTAAACAAGCTAGTGCTATACTTCATGGTCGAATATACCCCTAAATACAAGGATCTTGGATGTCCTACTATTTCATGCCACATAGGGGATTATTATATCAACCGAGCACTGCTTGATTTAGGGCCAAGTGTAAATTTTCTTCCATATTCAATTTATGAACAATTAGGTTTAGGAGAAATAAAGCCCACTCGTGTGACACTTTAACTTGCTGATAGATTTGTTAGAGTCCCATGAGGAATAGTTGAGAACATATTAGTTCAGGTAGAGAATTTATGCTTCCTAGTAGATTTTATCATACTGGATACATAACCCTTGACTAATATTTCTGCTCCAAACTCGACACCTGTTATATCAGGAAAACCATTCCTTGCTACTTCAAATGCACTTATCAATTACAGGAATTAATCAATGAAAATTTCTTTTGGAAATATCAAGTTCGAGACTAATATTTTCCATGTTAGTAAATAGCCAAATAAACAACCTGATATGCAAGAGGTAGATTTTATAGAAACCATAGTGCAGAATTATGTAGATCAGGAATTCATAGAGGATCCATTAAAGAGATCCCTTTCATTTAGTGAGGAAAATCTAACCTTTCCGACCCAAATAGTAGAAGTGAAAGTGATTTATGATGGGTTAAAGGTGTGTCCTATAATGTCTATAGGAAAATAGACACCAACTTTTGAACCATTGGGATCAATGTTAAATAAAGTTGAATCCTTTGAGTCGAAAGCTCCACAACCTGATAGGAAACCTCTTCCCAGTAACTTAAAGTGTGCATTTTTAGGTGAAAATGAAACCTACCCAGTAGTCATATCCTTTGAGTTGACATCTGATCAAGAGAGTAAACTAGTTAAGCTTCTACAAAGTTATAAGAAAGCTTTGGGTTGGTCAGTGGCAGACGTAACTGGTATTAGTTCACTTCTCTGTACACACCGAATCTATTTAGAAGATGATGCAAAACCAGTTAGACAAATGCAAAGGAGACTCAATCCGAACATGAAAGAAGTAGTAAGAGTTGAAGCATTAAAATTACTTGATGTAGGAATCATATATCCGATCTCTAATTCTAAATGGGTAATCCCTACATTGATGGTTCCTAAGAAATCAGGTGTTACTGTAGTTCGGAATAAGAATAATGAGTTGGTTCTAACTCAAATTTAGACTGACTGAAGAGTATACATTGATTATAGAAAGCTCAATGCTGTAACAAGGAAAGACCATTTCCCTCTTCCATATCTAGATCAAGTTTTGGAAAGAGTTGTTGGGCGTGCATATTACTGTTTCTTAGATGGTTATTCGGCTATAATCAAATCGATGTTGCTTTAGAAGATCAAGCTAAAACAACTTTTACTTGTCTTTTTGACACATTTGCTTATAAAAGAATACCTTTTAGCCTTTTGGCCTTTGCATCGCTCCTGCTACCTTTTAACGCTATATGATCAGCATTTTTAGTGAAATAGTAGAAGAAATCGTGGAAGTCTTTATGGATGATTTCTCCATCCATGGTGATTCCTTTGAGCAGTGTTTAGAGAGCCTTAATCTAATATTGACCCGGTGTGAGGAGAAAAACCTAGCACTTAATTGGGAGAAATTCCATTTCATGGTGACTAAAGGCATAGTCTTAGATCACATTGTTTCCAAAGAGCGCATTCAAGTTGATCAAGCTAAGCTAGAGTTAATTCAAAAACTACCCACTCTACAATCTGTTAAGGACATTCACTCATTCCTAGGCCACGCTGGATTCTATTGGCTTTTCATTCAATCATTTAATGAAATTTCAAAACCCTTGTGTCATTTATTAACGAAGAGGCATATTTTGAATTAACACCACAATGTCAAGAGGCCTTTGAAAAACTCAGAACTTGTTTAACTACAACACCCATTCTTCAATCTCCTGACTGGTCATTTCCTTTCGAACTTATGTACGATGCAAGTGACTATGTTATTGGTGATGTGTTAGGGCAAAGGAAGGATAAAAAGGCACACGTTATTTACTATGCCAGTCGAACCTTAACTGATGCTCAACGAAATTACATGACAACTGAAAAAGAAATGTTAGCAATTGTCTTTGCCCTTAAAAAATTTCACTCCTATCTCTTTGGTTTAACAATTATAGTGTATACTAATCACTTTGCATTGAAATACCTGTTGACCAAACCAGAGGCAAAACAAAGGTTAATATTCTGGATTCTATAATTACAAGAGTTTGACCTTGAAATTAGAGATAAAAGAGGAGTTGAAAATGTGGTAGCCGATCACCAATCATGTTTACCGATGGAAGATTATTCAAAATATGAAATTCAAATAAATGGTAGCTTCCTGGATGAATAATTATTCAATGTAGCTACAATAACGGCATCCACACCTCCTTGGTTTGCTGATATTGCCAACTATTTAGTGACTGGAAAGATCCCAGATGAATGGAGCCCTAAAGATAGAAGGAAACTTTTGAAAAATATCTGAGTTCTCTTTTAGGATGATCCTTATTTATTTAAATATTGCCCAGACCAAGTAATTCGGTGTTGTGTGCCCGATTGGGAAGTCTAGGGCATAATAGAATTCTGCCACTCCCAAGCTTGTGGTGGCCATTTTTCCACAAACAAAACAGCTTCCGAAATTCTACAATGTTGATTTTATTGGCCCACTTTATTTAAAGATGTTCATCAATTCTGTATCCACATGTGACAAATGTTAGTGTTTAGGTAGTCTAACCTGGAGAAACATGATGCTTCTTTCCCTTATTTTAGTTTTGGAAGTATTTGACTGTTGGGGAATAGACTTCGTGGGTCTTTTTCGTAGTTCCTGTGGTTTTGAATACATTTTAGTAGGAATAGATTGTATTTCTAAATGGGTTGATGCAATTGCCACTAGAATGAATGATCACAAAGTCATGTTGAAATTCCTCCATGAGAATATATTCTTACACTTCGGGATGCCTCGAGCAATTATAAGTGATGTAGGAAAACACATCTGCAATCGGCCGGTAGATACGTTATTATGTAAATATGGTGTAGTTCGCAAAGTAGGCACATTATATCATCCCTAAACAAGTGGCCTTGTAGAACTGGCAAATAGAGAAATTAAACAAATTTTGGAAAAAACGGTCAACCCAAACCGTAAGGATTGGTCATTACGACTGATTGACTCCCTATAGGCATATCGCACCGCTTACAAAACAACTTTAGGGATATCTCCATATCGGCTGGTTTACGGAAAGCCATGTTATTTATCTGTTGAATTATAACATAAAGCCTATTGGGCCATCAAAAAATTCAATGTGAATTTTGACAAGGTTGGGTTGCACCGAAAACTTCAGATTGTAAAAATGGACGAGTTACGGAATGATGCTTATGAAAATGCTCAAATTTCAAAAGAAAAGACGAAGCAGCTTCATGACCAGCACAACATTCGTCATTTATTTCATTAAGTCAGAAGGTGCTCCTTTATGGCTCACGACTTCACCTTTTTCCTAGCTAATTGTAATCTACGTGGATAGGCCTGTTCATTATTAAAAGTGTTTCTGAACACGGTGCTATTAAAATAGAAAATCCAAAGAATAAGAACCACTTTAAAGTAAATGGGCACCTGTTAAAACCTTATTTAGAACCTTCGTAAGATTAGTAGAGACTTGGGATCTTTTGGATCCCCCGCCATATGAATTGTTCAAATTAAAGTGTACATTAGGTGTATACTAATTCATTAGACTAGTTTTATTTTATTCCCTTTTTTTTTGTTCTTATTTTAGTTCAAAAAAAAAAAAGAAAACAATTTGCCGGTCCAAACCACCCGCCAGCCAGTCCGGACCACAGTGGGGTACCTCCTTTCGGACGGTCTGGACCATCCCCCAACCAGTCTGGACCCTGCACCTTTTAAAGCTGAAAATACCCCTATTTCGATCGATTCTCTCTCTCTCTACACCTTACTTTCCACAGCTCTTCTTCTCTTTATATTTCTTTTCCTTCAATCGGGTCACCTCCCAAGGCATGGGTCACTCCATCTCTCTCACAGGTTACTTGATTTCCTCTTCAATCTTCACCATAGTTAGTAAGTCTTCAAGCTCCATCCTTCTCAAGCTCTAACTATGGTGGTTTCTTTTTCTTTCTTGTTTCCATTTTAATCTTCTTTTTTGAGTTAGTTTCTAGTTTATTTTCCTTCAATTAAAACGTTCGTTGTTGAATTTACTTCCATAGAAATGGTTGATTTCTCAAGGAGCACAACCAACAGTTGAAGGGGACATTTTGGGTCTCTCTGTCTCTCTCTCTAGCTTATTATCTTCTAACATAGGTATGTAAAAAATTTTCAATTGTAGACCCGAATTTGTGGTCCCTAAGAGTTGATTTAGCTTAATTCTTTCAAGTTCTTTAGTTCATTTTAATCCTAGTGGGCCACTGAATTTTTGTGGACATAGGGATTGATTCTTAACTGATTTTGCTATCCATATTGTCACCTTTTAATGTAACAACCATGCTACCACATACTAAGAAAACTACCCACGAATAAATTGACTCCACATCTTTTGATCGTAACCGTTTTTGGAAAAAAGAAGCCGACCAGGATGATGATATTTGGGCTTACAAATCGATGGTAATTGAGTGATTCTGGCAAATTGATCAATTTAAGATGAGGATTTCATGCTACACCAAAATTTTGACAGTAGACAGTGGTTAGGCTTAGCGCGGTTTCACTCTAGTTGTGTGGTAGACATTATTCGAGAATTTTTTTTCCAATGTAAAAGAAAATTCCATAATTAGGTGGAAAAACCGGGAAAGAATAGTTAGTTAGGTTTGGGGAGTTAAGATTGTGCTCACACCAAATGATTTCTCACAAGTTTTCCAACTCCCTCATATTGAAAACCCAGAATCTTCTTATCCAGCTGAAGGCACACCACCACTATCCATTATTTCTCAAGCGATATTGTTAGAGGGTCAAGAATGGACTTGGGAATATAGGAAGCCAAGCTCCGCCTTGAATGACAAATATTAGGCGTTACACATGTTCTCCTACACCAACCTCCTCCCATAACGTAGACATGCCGACTGTACCCCTCTTCGAGCCTGGTTGATTTATATCATTGGAATAAGTATGACGATTGATCTTCCCTTATACTTTTGGCTCTATGTTGTATATACCTATGAGCGTCTTAGAGCCCTTACTAGTCACTTGCAGATGAAATGCCTTTAGCTTCAGGGTTGTACCCTTTCAACATCATTTTATATTCTAAGTCTCGAGGTCAAACAGCCAAAATTAAAAAGAAAAGACGGACAGAGGTCGATGAGAAAGGGAGTGGGTCGCTGGCTTAACCTGACAGGGAGGTGGAACATGAGGTCTCTAATGCTAAACTAGCTTCCCAAATAGATGCCTTAGTAGAGAGGATAATTCAAATGGAGAGCAATCAAGAGAAGGACCACTAACTTTTACTTCAAATTCAGTAGTTCCAGCAGACTCAGGGTCACCTCTTATAGAGCATCTTGAATTGTCTTCGTGACTCCTCTCACCTACCTCCACACTAAAGTTTTGCTTTATTTATGTTGTCTTTTTGAAATGTTTGTAATATTTGTGAGTTTAGAGTTTGGACTTAATGCTCGAGTTTGTACTCCTAAAACTCTATTATTTAGTTGTAACCTTTATTTTGAACTTGTGGTTTAAGTTATGATTATGCTGTTTAGTTGTCTTACATTACATTCATAGCTCATTCTTACATGTTTTCTTTTTCTTTATTTCTTTTTTCTATTTTATCTTATGTTCTTTTTATTTTCTTTTTCCTCCTTACTTTTTATCTTATGTTTGGCAACTTTATGACAGTATTCTTATTCCACTCTTTATTTATTTTGTGCTAAGACAGGTTCATCATGTCTAATCATTCTGACCCATTAGATGAGGAAAATGATTTAGATATTTATATTGATAATCATAGTGGGGATGACAAGTCAGTGAGCTCAGAGTATCCTAGTGAGGAGTGGCCCGATGAGTGCTTTGAGGAGAGTAATTCTTTACCTTTTACTATTATTGTCCATCCTTTTTACATATTTCATTTGATGCTAACATGAGGTTTTTCATTTCCCTTACCTTCTGTTTTTGTGTAGTTATTTTCTTTTTGTTTCCTTTATTTTTATTATTTATTTGCTTTGACATCATTAGTCACTTGCTTTTTAAGTTGGGGGTACTGTTACATACAATTTATGCCATTTCATTTTTCCATCACTATTGTTCATGCACAACACACACATTGAGGACAATGTGTCTTTTAAGTTGGGGATGGGTTGGTTAATAATATGTAGACTTCCCTTACATGCTATGGATGACTAATGAATGGGTTATTTTCTAATTCAATGGTGGTAGTAGTCGTGAAATTAACAGATGATTTGATGTTCAATTTTGAAATAAAGAACTAAATTTTAAATTTGACTATAAAATTTTCTTATATCTTAAAGACTTACCACTTAAAACCATTGAATTAAAAGCATGTTGAGGATTAGAATTCATGAGATGTAATTATTCAAGTATGCTAAGACGGAGGTGGAGACTTAATACCCTTTATTTTATGAGCTTTTGAGCCTGATCTTTATTTTTGTGGGTTTTACAATTAATGATTTGTATCACTTCTTCCATCTCAATTTTGTTTAATAACTTCATTACATTACCTTGCTTTGGTATTGAATACACAAGACATTACTTTTAATTTGCATGTATGGGTCATTGCTTTTGACAAGTGCTATGACCCCAGAGAATGATGTTAGGCCATCTTTCTTATACTTGTAAGCCTGCAACTTTTCTTTGACTACATTACCTTTGGAGCCACTTTGGAGCCTTTATAAATCTTATATTATGTAAAATTTCTTATTTTTAGCCAAAATTATTACCCTTTAGCCTTAGATACATAGGTAAACCAACCCTTGTATGTCTTGGGATACTTATGCAAAATTGGTAATAAGGTTTATAAAGGGTGAGCCCATCAAAAAAAGAAAAAAAAATGAAGATGGAAAACAAGCGTGGGATAAGGCAATTCATGTATTCGTTATTATCAGTCCCATGAATGAATATATATAAAACAAATTATGACAATAAAGCTTCAGTGTTTGGCCTTCAAAGACTTGAAAGGAGAAAAGATGGGGAGTACTTCATTGTATTCTTATAATCCCTAGACATGCACTTTGATTCTTCCCATCCTTTGTTTGTCTAACCAATACCCCATGGCCAAGTTATAACCTAGTAAAGACCTAATGAACTCTAGGTGAAGGACATTTATAAAAGCATTGATCTATTTCATGTGATTGATAGTAATTTTCTTGTTATGCATTAATACATTCCATTCATGAAGCTATGCTATACTCACTGTTTTAATTCTTTCATATCACTTTTTGATTTGGGTTCAATGCACCTATTTGATATTGCATTCATGCATAAACCATAAGAGTAACCCTTTCGAGTGATTTCATTTGAGAGTGAACTTCCTGGTGAGCGTTGAAGTCAAAACCATGTTCTTTGAGTCTTTTTACTAACTATGTTGATTGAATGATAGTACTTGACGTACCTGAGATTAGATGGTTGAAAAGTTAGGTGAGTTTGAAGTACATTTGAAAACAGTTTATGCAAGATTTTGATGTTTAGCTCTTTGTCTCATATTGAATTAGTGTATGGAGTTTTTGGAATTATTATTACCACAAATTGAATCAGTTTAAGAATTTTCTGGGTATATTCACTGTAAACCCTCACGAGACTTTACTCATCCACTAGGGGTAACCTAAGGATTTAAAAGGCTTGCTAGACGTAGCTAAGTGTAGCCATCTTTCCAAGGAAAAAAGAAATAGGTAGTAGTTTATATTTATTTTAATAAAGCCCTTGCTAGGGACTAGCAATGTTCAAGCTGGGGGGTGTGATTACACTTGAAAAGTGTAATTATAAACTCCATAACTGAGCATTAGAAGCATGCATTATTTTTTGTTTTATTCTCTTTAATTCAGGAAGAAAAGAAAATAATCATGTTTAGCAGTGATGAAGATGATGAAAATAGCAACAACGAGCCCTCGGTGTCCGCACAAAGATCCCTGATTCAGACTAGGGCAAGAACAAGAAGAGAAAAATAAAGCAAGAGTTAGAGTAGGGACAGTCCGGATCATCTCCCAGCTGGTTCGGACCACTGCACCACAAATTGAAGAAATCAACACACTATGGTCCGGACTGTAGCCACGGATGGTCCAAACCACTGGGTACTTTAGGGCACCGTTTTTGTAATTTTTAGGGTTTTGTGAAGGGCTCTATATATTGAACCTTTTGGGGATTGTTTAGGGAGTCCATTCCAGCCATCGTTATGAGTTTTTTTTACAGAGTTTTCTTTTGTTGGTTTCATTTTTTTTTTTCTTTACTCTTGAAGAATGTTCTTGCGTTTTCTTGGAGTTTTCGTTGAAGAGTTGTGAACTTTGATTACTTTACGCTTTGTTTCACAGTATGGTATTTGAATCTTTATTTTAATTCAATGAATGCAATTTCATATCTTGTTTTTATTTTCATTGCTTGTGTTGTTTTTAATTCCATATTAGGCTAAAACCCTAGTTCTTGATTTAACAAATTAAAGAAAGGTGGATGATTATGAACTTTGTGATGCACATAGATTTAAGTGTATTGTGTGAAAAAGTACACGTAGAGATTTACACTTTTTAGATTTAATTTCATTTATTTCAAAACCATTGGAAAACAAAAACACTTGATCATATTCTCTGAAATCCCTGATAAGGATTTTTGAATCATAAAACTTCTTCTATATTTTTGAGATGAATACTTTAAATCTAAACCCTAATATTATTAAAAAAATATCTTCTGATTTTATAATCGTAAACGTGAGTATAAAACTAACTTAGGGAGAATTTTATAAGCTTTCACGAACATATCTTTCTGATCTTTCTTTTCTTAACATGAAACTTAAATTGTGTATTAAAAGCACATCACATTGTGAAATAATCAATCCATCCGGAATTGAAAGTTGAATCAAGACTTCTATCCATTAATTGAATTACATTTTTTAATTTTAGTTATTTATTGCTTTAAATTCTAAATTTTTATATCTTGGTTAGATTAAGTTTAATTGAGTAGTTTACATTTTATTTATAGTTCGAAATCAATCCAAAACCTTCAAACACTTGAAACTGTTACTTTTAAACTAGGCAGTGAATTTCATTCATCCTTGGAAACTTAGAAACTAAATAAATAGGTTCCTTGTTGATTCGACCTCATTCTTATTGAGTTAAAACTACACTATACATCGTTACACTTTCTTTTGACGCAATTTCTAAAGGCAATCAATTCCGTTGGTTTGAGTATTATGGAAACATCACGGTATGGAGGAGTTTACCTGGGAACGAGAATCTGAAATACTAATTGGGTATCCACAGCTATTTCTTGGGAATTTTTTTTGTGTTAGTTATTTCAAATTTTGATGACGAAATTTTTGTAAGGAGAGGAGAATGTAATATTTTTATTTTAAATTTTAAATTTTAAATTTATTTTTAATTTTTAATTTCTAATTCATAATTTTGATTTAATAATTTTTAATATATATATTGTTAAAATAAGTTTCATATATATATATATATATATCTTCGTTTGGTTGGACACACGACCAACTAAGGCCATGTTTCTTTCACTTGCAAAGGCCAACAATTGTTGAAGGTCAGCAACCTAAGCTATACTAGCTTGGGTGAGCAACCATCATAGCATAGGTGAGTAACCAACTTATTCTAGACATGTGGCTCGGTATGATGCTTTCATGTGGCACGAGAGAATAGTATATAAATAAAAATAAAAAAAGAAAAGAAAAAAGAAAAAAAGGAAAGAAAGAAAAAAGTAATGATAGTCATCCCTAGTGTTCTTGTACGGCCTTAAATATTTAAGGTAGGGATTTTAAATGCATTTTGTTTGTACATATAATATGTAAAAAATATTATACTAATTTTTATGTGTTTCCTTTATATAAATTGTGGTTAGAATTTAGCTACATTAGAAATTCAGCCTACTAAATATATTACAATCTGTGTACATATATACATAGAAATATATGTATATATTCTATATATAATATGTAATATATTATATTATATATATTTTTATATTGTAGGTAATATAGTATATTATATAGTGTATATTTTCATATGTTATATAGATAATATGTAATATATTTTATTATATAATATAGTATATATATTAACTAGTAATTATCTGTGCCTAAAAGAACAAAAATATAATTTAACATGTAAATATCTCAATTTTGAAATCATAAAACAAACCTATATGAAAAAGTGAAAAAATAACCTATAAAAATAAAAAAATTTATTATTTTTCAAAAGAGATTTAGTTATAAAATTTGTATCACCGATAAAAATCAAAAGACATTAGGTAATAAAATTTTATTATTTATCATCACTATTATCAAAATTCTTTAAATTATTAATTTAAATCTTATATATAAAAAGTATTCAAAAAATAAAAAATGTGAGAGAAAAAGAAAAATAATTCTTACCCTTAAGTAAATCCAAATTTTAATTTAAATGTTTATTTTTTAATAAAATTGAATTTTAATTATTTATTTTAAATAAAAAATATAGTTGACTTTGTCCAATAGGTAACCAAACATTTTTCATCATTTTTATATTTTATCTGTTTATATTT
>QLOD02000017.1:12013669-12048001 GCA_003260245.2 Sideroxylon spinosum | reverse complement strand
TATTTAATAGATTATTTCATGTCAATTTAATTTAATAATATTATTATTAAATTAAATTAAATTAATTATGATATTTATCAAAAATAATTTAATAAAATATATTTGACATTAAATAAATTAAATTATTAAATATATTGGCTAATTTAAATTAATTAATATAATTTTAGTATTTATTCAAAATTTCAATAATATGTATTTCATATGAATGAATTAATTTTAATATTTATAATTTTAATATGAATTAATTAATTTCATATTAAATTAATTAATCAATTAATTAATTAATTTAAAAACTATTCAGTTTAATTTAATTATTTAGTAAAAATAAATTAATGCGGCAAAAATTGACAATTAATTTAATTAGTAAAAATAAATTAATATGATACATATTAATTCAAATAACTAAAATGATTCACTTAATATGATGCAATAAAAATAGACAAAATGTTTGCAATAGTAAAAATTGAGTGAATTTTTTTTTGTTACGTTTTTCTGTTTAAGGTTGTATTTTTTTAAAACAAAAAAGTTTAAACAGATTTAAAAAATATTTTTTTATTGCCAGTTTACAAAAATTTTTAATTTTTAATATTAATGAAATTTTAATTTTTACAAAAATAAATAGAAATTTTAATTCAAATTTTTAATATTAATAAAACTTTAAAGAGTATTAAAATCTAAATGTATAATAAAAAAATTTATTTGACTTTCTCTATTTGACATCCATCTATTGTATATAAAAAATATATTGTAGGAGTAAGGAATTATCATCAACATTTTGTACTTTTTTTCAATCAAAATTTATCATATATCACTTTTATATCAAATTTTTATTATTTTTTCTACCCATTTTTTTTCTAACCAAATATCCCATTTGAATTTTAAAAACACCAGCCCCAAGATATTGCCAATCTTACCATCCTCTTCCCCCTCTAAGGAAACAATCCTAACCTGTCATATTCTCTATCTCACTTCTTTCTCTCTCTCTCTTCCCTCAGCCGCCTTTCCCTTCCTTTCCATTTTTTTCTTTTTTTCTCCCTCTTTCTCTCCCCCCAGTCGGCCCACCCTCCCCTTCTCTCTCTCTCTCTCTCTCTTCCCCCAGCTGCCTTCCTTTTCTTTCCATTATTTTCTTTCTCTCTCTTTCTCTCTCTCCCCCTAGTCGGCCTACCCCTCCCCTTTTCTTTCTCTTCTCCCAACGACCCTTCCCTCCCTTCCGATTTGTTTCTTTTTTTTCTCTCTCTCCCCCCCAGTCGGCCCACCCCTCCCATTCTCTCTCTCTTTCTCTCTTTCTCTTCTTTCTCTCTTTCTCTCTCTTCCACTAGCCGCCCTTCCCTTCCTTCCTATTTTTTTTCTCTCTTTCTCCTCCAGTCGACGCACCCCTCCCCTCCTCTCGCCTTTGATGACACGTACACAACCGTCACATCGAAGGTTACTTTTTATTATATAGATTGATTAGAATATTTTAATCCTAAATGAGAGTTTACATATAGATAATTATCTATAAAAAAATAAGATAGCTTAATATTTAAAAATAAACAATCAGTGGTTATAGGTAGCAAAAAGAAATCATTAGTTTCTTACACTTAAAAGAAATCATTTAAGATTTTATTAGTATTTTTAACAATTAATTTGTTTGACGCAGTATTTGACTAGTAAAGCAAAAAAAAGAAAAAAAGAAAAAAAGAAGAGGTCATAATGACAATAGACAAAAATAGATATATTTATGTATATTCTTGGAGTGGGCGGGTAATTATGAGGGGATTGTGGAGTGGGTGGGGACATGGAAAATAATGGGATTTTGGGTGGAGATAGCATGTGGCCTCTAAATCACTGTTGGCTCCCACCTACCAATCAAAGCAAACCAAACCCATCCCCTGTCAATCACCCGTACATCTAACTGAGGGTGTACATCCAAATGGTTTGGCTTATTAATATTTTAAATAGTAATAAATTAAGATAGCAATAAATTAGGTGATAAAGCAACCACTATGCTTGATATGTTCTGGATTCTTCCTCTAAGTCGTTCCATTCTTCTCTTCCTCTCTCTAGCTCACACACATTCTCTCTCGCTACGGCATAACCCATTCTGGATTCTTCCTCCAACCGGTTCCATTCTTCTCTCCCTCTCTCCAGCTCACACACACACACACTCTCTCTACGGCACAACCCATCCTGGATTCTTCCTCCAACCTGTTCCAAACAACTCGAGACAAAATTTTCTCCACAACTGTTGTGGTGGAGAGATTTAGGATCCGAATCGGGAGAAAGTAGAAAGGTAAAAGGTTGATGTGAATGACCTTAGTGGTGACGCCGTCAGTGATGGAAGGATTGGCAGTGGCGATAGATTTGTCAGACTAGGAAATGATGCCGAAGGAGCCACCGAAACTAGAACTCTCCTGGTGACATGTCAGACCACGGTGGTGCCGCCACCGCCGATGGGCAACTCTCTGAGGCCTTCGTTCTCGGGTCATCTGCATGGCTCGATTTTTGATTTTTAACATATGACTACTGAGAAAGAAATGTTTGATTTGTGGATATTTGACATACGAAAAGAAAGAAAGTTATGTACTATTGTTTTATTGAGAGAGAGAGAGGGGGGGTGAGGTAGATATGGCTGAAGTAGCAATCCACGACGGTGGCTGTCCACAGCGGTGGTTGTCCATTGCGGTGGCTGTCCGGTTGTAGGCAAGGGAGAAAGAGAATAAAGGTGTGGTTGGGCGATTTGCTGGAATAGAGAGAGAGAAAATGTATTCAGACTGATTGGGCGATGACTGTTTTGTTTAGAAGTGATGGGGCGGGAGTTTGAAAAAAAATATTTGATGTGTATAAATTTAAGTCACTGATGAAAATTGTAATTTAATCTCAGTCTTTGGTTTTAGTTTGTGAGAGAGTTATTTTTGAAATAAAATGTGTTTTATTATATAGATATATTATACTTAATATAGTATATTATATAGTATATATATTTATATAATACATAATATGTAATAGAGTATATATATATTTATATTATATATAATATGTAATAAAGTATATATACTTTTATAGAATATTTATATGCATATAATATATTTATATTTATTATACGTAATATAGTATATGTAATATGTGATACTCTTATAGGAGAAATAGGAGAAAAAATGTTTTTGAAATTTCAAAATGACCCCTAAGTTTAAATAATTATAGAATAAACCCTAAAGTTTCAAATAATTGTAAAATAACCCTCAAAGTTTTGAATAATCACAAAATAGCCCCCCAAAATTTGAATGATTGCAAATTAACCCCCATAGTTTTGGATAATTTTAAAATGATCCCAAAAGTTTGTGAAATTATAATTTTCACCCCAATGGTTGTAATTGCAGAGATAGCGGATGCTTGGAAAATAAGAAGGAAATAGAGAGTACTCTTGCTTGGAATACCTAAAACCAACATAGGGGTTGGTATTCATACCCGTAGATTAGTAGCTTACACATGACGATCAAGAGTTTGGCTTTTCATGGCCCATAGTTGAAAACAACAAATACGAAGTTGCTAATGTCCACCCCATGATTTGATGTGTTAATTAAAAAATAGTAACGAAATTTGGCAAACAACATAATTTGAGTTTTAATGTTTTCTATGACAAATTAATTTTCCTATTTATTCTCGCATGCTTATTTGACGAAATTAAATAGGATGATACAAGTGTTTTTTTTTTTCATTGCATATTATGTATATTAGTATCATGCATCGTGGGCATGATTGGTTGATGTTCACATCTTTACAGATTGTGATGTAGGTGTAGATTCTGAAACCTAAGTGGAACGCGACGCCATGCTACTTTTCAATTATCCTAGAAAATTTTATTATCGCTTTAGTTTAGACGTTAAAATTATAATAATATTTTATTTAACTTATTTGTTTAGCTTGTAAGGCCCTAGGGCTAAAACTTATTTATTTTATACTTGGATTTTGTTAAAACTACTTCACCATTTTATTATGGTTAATTTGTCAACACAAATTCTGTATGTCCACTCATGGATGGTAGGGCTCTGATTTGGGGTAAATGTGTAATTGCCTCATTGGGATAGATGACACCATTCACTCACTCCTCGGGTCATGAAATTCGGGGCTTGACAGTTTGATATTAGAGCTAATATTTCTAGAATACCCAGGGACAATGTGCATTACAAGTAACACCACAGTCTAGAACATAATGAGAAAATTTTTTGTATAATATTTAGTTTAATGATTTATCTAGCATATATTGACGAAATCTAACTTGGAAACTTTTGTTAGGAAATGACAATTGCGGATACATCCAGGGCCTAGGAGTAGGGACAACCAAGCCAAATAAACCTTAAGCAAGAACTTGATGTAGCATGGCTAGATGATAATATTTTTGCTCATGTCATGCCTGATGCACCTCATGAGACCTACCTAAGGGATGAGCCACCATATTCTGGAGGGTCCAATTATTTCCCACGCCCTCAAGCCCCTGAGGTTCCATACATGGGAAATGAACCTGTATACCCTAAAATACCTATGCTGCCTCAGCCTATTGTACTTCTGCTTATCATAATCGTTCAGCCAATTTTAAGTTGTCTTAAGACTAATTATGGAGAAAACAGGCTAAATGCTGCAGGTTCTAGCACTAGTGAAGTAACCCTTAGCCTTAGGAGTAGGCCCCTTATTTGTCATGGGTGCCAGAAGCTGGGACTGCAACCCTAATGCCCTAAAAAGTGCTTTTCCTATATACAGTATAGGCATATTAGCAAGCTCTATTAGAACAAGTAGCCGACGAACCTAATGAGTGAAAAGAAATAGTAATAAATAAAAAATATAATAATAGTAACATTAGGGGAAATTTTATTATATGTATACTTACCTTTCTTTAGTTAGCTTGTAGAATATGTTTTATCTTGTTACCCGAGATAAGTTTTGTATTGTGTGTTAGTCCAAGAACCTATATTTTTCCCCTTTTCAATCCTAATGTAAAATAAAGTATATATATATAATATAAGTTTTAGTATATAACATGACTGTCTGGAATATGAAGTCCGAATTTTACATATGATGCACTTCTAAGTTACTGATATGGATGTTATCGCTTAATAAGATATTGTGAAGTGATTTTATATGTACGTTAGAATATGCCACCATATAGGGCACAGGGTCAACGCCGAGTTAGAGGGCGGGGTCGAGGCAGAGGCAGAGGTAGAGGTATGACTAGAGAACAAGGGAATGAACCTACCCAACACGAAGCTCAGCATAGCATAGCAATGGAGGTCCAATCAGTATAAGTAAGAAAAGATGAAAGGCACCCATAGGTGCTCAAAGAGCCTCAGGAAGTGGTAATTGATATTGAAGCAATGCTATAGCAATTGGCCAAGGATGTAGTAATGTTAATGAATGGCACTGAAACAGAACCTCCGATCTGAACATAAACCGGAACAAACACGTTTGAAAATTTCAAAGGATAAAACCTCCTACTTATGATGGTACCCCAGATGTTGAGGTAGTCAAGGATTTTCTTATAGAATATGGACAACTATTGACAATCATGAAGATATCAAAACATTTGTCCAGGATCACTCTTACCACTTTCTAATTGACCGGACATGCTTCTAGTTGGTGGGATAGTGTGCAAAATTCTGGGGAATTAACAGGACTTATTTCGGATCAATTTAAAGAGAAGTTTCGAGACCAGTTCTTCCCACAATTTTTGAGAGATACAAAACGGGAGGAATTTTCCAATTTGATTCAAGGTACCATGACAATCCTGAAATACAAAAGAAAGTTTTTGGATTTATCAAAATTTACGCCAAAATTAATTTCAACTACTCATCTCAAATGTAGAAGTTTTGAATGAGAATTGAGGCCGAGCATTAAGAGAATGAATGGTATTAGTAGAATTAGAGGATTATGAGGCCTTAATTAATAGAGCGATGATGATAGAGAAAGATGTGGTAGAAACTCAGAGCATACAGGAAAGGTGACCCAGTAAAGGAGTGGGGATACAATGGGAAAACACGGGTAGGGAGAGACACAACAGTACTTTATCTACACCACCTGCTTGGTACTCCCAATAAGGAAGTCCAACACCTACCCAGTCTGGAGTCTTTATGGGTTCATCATAGAGGCCAATAGTATATTACAATTGCAGGAAGTTAGGAAACCAAAGTTTAGAATGTCCTAGTGGAAAGGGCCAATAGAGGCAGGTGTAACAGCTAGTGGGGGACTAAGTAGGGAAGTCAAGGTTTGTTATACTTGTGGTCAGACAAGACATATTTAGTGGTTCTATCCACAGAAACAAATTAATAGAGGTGAAGAATGTAGCAAGTTACTCAATTGGTTCAGAGTAGTCGGCCATCAACTTCTAACTCAACAGTAGCTGCCGTAAGAATCAAGGTTTATCCCTAAGAGTAGCATGTAGAGTTGGGTCCAGCACTAGTAACAACGGAGAAGAGTTCAGTAAGCAAAGAGGGGCGGTAGGCCCCCAAATGCACCAACAAGGGGAAGAGTCTTTGCACTAGCACAACAAGAGGAACTTGCAGAGCAAGTTATGACTTTTCAAGTTTAAACTTCTTGTCCCACCGTACTTATTGATACCGGAGCATCGCATTATTTTCTTGCTACATCCTTTATGTCTGCATTAGGATTAGAGATGCATGACTTAATTCCACCTTTGAGTGTTGAAACACAAATAGCAGAGTATTCTTTGTTGACAAGCATATGTAAAGAATGTGAATTGGTAATCATAGATGGTATAGATAGTCAGGACTACCATTTAGTGTTTGACTTGGTTTTGTTAGAAATGCAAATTTTTGTTGTTATTCTTGGTTTGGATTGGCTTAAATCATACCAAGCAGGGGTTAATTGCACTAAGGGGCATACAACTTTATTCAGCACAAAAGGAGATCAGATTTGTTTCTTTGTTGACCAGTGTAGGTCACATACCATGTCACATTGGATGGATAGGGACTAGTAGATTTGTTTAATCTTCTTGCTTGTATGTCTGTGGACGAGGAAGAAATCAAGGGTAAGGTAGAATTGCCTAAGGTTGTTCATGAATTCTCGGAAGTGTTTCTAGAAGAAATTTCTAGCTTACTACCAGAGTGAGAAGTAGAATTTAGTAGTGACCTAGTATTAGGTATAGAATCTGTATCTATTCCTCTCTACAGGATGACGCTGGTAGAATTGATAGAATTGAAAAAGAAGTTGGATGAATTGCATATTAAAGGGTTTATTAGGCCGAGTACCTCACCCTAGGATGCACCGGTATTATTTGTGGCAAAGAATGATGGAATATTAAGGATGTGTATTGATTATAGCAAATTGAATAAGGTTTCTGTTAAGAATAGGTACTCACTACCTAGGATTGCTGATTTATTCAATCAATTAAATGGTTTATTTGTATTTTCCAAGATTGATTTGAGATTAGGATATCATAAATTGTGGGTTACACAAGAGGACATTTCTAAGACGGCATTTAGGACTCGGTATGGTTACTATATGTTCCTAGTTATGCCATTTAGGTTAACTAATGCTCCTGTAGTATTCATGGACTTAATGAATAGGGTGTTTAGGAATTATTTAGATTAGTTTGTGATAGTGTTTATTGATGATAGGTTTATTCGAAGTCGGTGGAAGAATAAGGGACACTTGAGAATAGTATTACAAACCCTAAGGATTACCAGTTGTATATTAAGTTGAGCAAGTGTAAATTTTGGCTAAGAGAAGTAAAGTTTTTGGGACACGTAGTTTCTAAAGAAGGAGTTGCAATGGATCCATCTAAGGTTGAAGCTATACTTGAATGGACAAGACTGAAGATAGTATTTGAGATTCATAGTTTCGTGGGATTAGTAGGACTTTATAGGAGGTTTGTTCTTGACTTCTCCAAGTTTGTTGCTCCTTTGACTAGGTTGACCTAAAAGAAGTTAAGATTGTATGGGATGAAGCATGTGAAAGATTTTTGAAGAAATAAAGAAGAAGTTGACTAGAGCACCAATATTCCACAAAGAGGAGCAGGCTATTTGGTGTATTGTGATGTGTTTAGAGAAGGATTAGGATGTGTTTTGATGCAAAATGGTATGGTGGTGACTTATGGATCAAGACAATTAAAGACGCATGAATAGAATTACCTAGTTCATGACTTGAAATGAGTAGCAATGATTTTTGCCTTGAAAAGTTGGAGGCATTACCTAACTGGTGAAACATTTTGAGGTATTTTCTAGTCACAAAAGTATAAAGTATATATTTACCCAGAAGGACTTGAACTTGAGACAAAAGAGGTGGATATAATATATAGAGGATTATGATTTTGATTTATACTACCACCTGAGAAAAGTTAATGTAGTTTTCGATGCTCCTAGCAAGAAAACTTATTGCCCTAGTGAGTTTTGCTATTAAAAAGTGGGAGATGATGAGGGATTTAGGGGAGTTTGATCTAGATTTTAAGGAGGATAGGGAACAAGCTATTTTGTATGCTTCAGTCATTCAGCCTGTGTTAAGTAGCAAGGTAATTGAAGCCTAAGTGATAGATAGGGAGGCAAAGGATGTACGAATAAGAATATATGATGTAGTGGCTATGCCAGGGTGGACCATAGATGGTAATGAGGTGTTGAGATACCCAGGAGGAATCTTTGTACCATTATATGTCCAAGTGGAGGTATTAAAGGATTTTATCATTCTAGATTAATAGTGCATTCGAGAGGTACAATGATGTATTATGATTTGAAACGACAATCATATTGGCTCGGAATGAAGAGAGATATGAAAAACTTCATAGTCAGGTGCGTAGCTTGTCAGCAAGTTAAGGTAGAACATCAGAGGCCAATAGGATTATTACGTTCATTACTCGTATCCAAGTGAAAATAAAAGAATGTAACTATGGATTTTATGGTAGGATTACTGAAAACCAAAATGGGTTATGAAGCAATATGGGTGATTGTGGATCGTCTAACCAAGTAGGCTCATTTCTTACCGATTTGCAGGATAGACACAGTGGATATGCTAGCTAGATTATTTATCCAAGAGATTGTAAGACTCCACGGGAACCCGATGTCCATTGTTTCAAGTTGGGATTCCTGTTTTGTCTCTAGGTTTTGGCAGAGTTTTCAGTTAGCCATGGGACGGAGTTATGTTTCAATACAACTTATCATCCCCAATTAGACCGGTAGTCTAGGCATACAATTCAGGTTTTAAAAGATATGCTTGGAGTATGTGTGTTAGAATTTAGAGGTAGTTGGGAAGCTCGTCTGCCATTGTTGGAGTTTGTTTAAAATAATAGCTCCCATGCCAGTATTAAGATGGCATCGTTTGAGGTGTTGTATGCCAGGCCATGTAGGTTACCAGTCTGCTAGACTCTTGGAGAGACTACAATAATCGGGCTAGAGTTTGTTCAGGAGACTAATAGTTCAGGAGACTAATGAAAATATTAGAATTATTGGGTAGCGATTAAAAACAGCACATAACCGTCAAATGAGTTTTACAGATCAAGGATGTTGACCATTGGAATTTCAAGTAGGTGATCATATGTTTTTGAAAGTCTCATCACAAAAAAGACAGTTTCAATTCGACCGACAAGGTAAATTGTCACCTAAATATATTGGACTACTTGAGGTTTTAGCAAGAGCTGGAAAAGTTGTTTACCAATTGCCATTACTGTTGCAATTATTAGGAGTACGCAAGGTATTCCACGTGTCATACTTAGTAAATATGTTTTAGATCCTATACACATGTTAGATTGGACTGAACTGGAGGAAGATCCTAATGTGACATATGAGGTTAGACCAGTCCAAATTTTGAATTCTCGAGATCAGATGCTTCAAGGAAAGATGATTTGGTTGGTTTCGGGTATTATGGAAACATCATGGTGTGGAGGATTCTACCTGGGAATGAGAATCTGAAATAAGAATGTGATATCCACAACTATTTTCTTAGAAATGTTTTTGTCTTAGTTATTTCAAATTTCAAGGACGAAATTTTTATAAAAAATGGAGAATATAATAGTCTTATTTAAAATTTTTAATTTCTAATTCCTAATTTATAATTTTTATTATATATTATTAAAATAAGTTATATATATATTCATTGGGTTGGACATGAGGCCAATGAAGGCCACATTGCTTTCACTTGCAAAGGCCAGGAAATGCACCCTAAGCTATCCTAGCTTGGGCGAGCAACGACCATAGCTTAGGTAAGTAGCCAACTTAGCCTAGACATGTGGCTAGGCTTGATGCTTCAACATGGCATGAGAGAATAGTATATACAGGGGGTATGGCCGCCAAGTCGAAGTAGAGGAAGAGAAAAGAGAGAAAGAGAAAGAGAGAGAGGAAAAATAAAAAAGGAAAAAAAGAAAGAAAAAGCATTGTTAGTCATACCCAGTGTTCTTGTACCGCCTTAAATATTTAAAGTAGGGATTTAAATGCATTTTGCATGTATGTATAATATGTAACAAAATATTATGCTATTTGTTTTGTGTTTTCTTTACATAAAATTTGATTAGAATTTAGCAACATTAGAAATTCAGCTTATTGAGTAGATTAACGTCTATGTACATATATACATAGAAATATAAGTATATATAGTATAATATGTATATATTATATGTAGTATAGTATGCATATATAATATGTATTATACTATATTATATCATATAGTGTAGATATTTATATATTATACTTAGTATAGTATATTATATAGTATATATTTATATAATATATAATATGTAATATAGTATAGATATTTATATTATATATAATATGTAATAAAGTATATATGTTTATATAGTATATTCATATGTACATAAAATTTATATTTATATATTATATAACGTTTATAGTATATGTAATATAGTATATATAATATGTAATATTCTTATGGGAGAAATAGGAGAAAAATGTTTCCAAAATTCAAAATAACCTCTAAGTTTTAAATAATTATAATATGAACCCCAAAGTTTTACATAATTACAACCTAACCCCTAATGTTTCAAATAGTTGCCAAAAAACCCTTAAATTTTTGAATAATCACAAAATACCCCCATAAATTTGAACAGTCGTAAATTAATCCCTGAAGTTTTGTAAATTTTTAAAATTGACCCCAAAAGTTTATGAAATTACAATTTTCACCCTAGAGATTGTAATTGCGGGGATATTGGATACTAAGAAAATGAGGAAAGGTACAGAAACTACCCTTGGGCTGAAAGATCAAGAAACTATGTAGGGGTTGGTATTCATGCTACTAGATTAGTAACTTACAACATGACGATGAAGAGTTTTGCCTATTATGGTCCGCAGTTGAAAACTAGAAATACAATGTTGCTAGTGTTTACTCTATGATTTGATGTGTTAATTAAATAATAGTAAAGAAATTTGACAAACAAGATAATTTGAGTTTTAATATTTTCTATGACACATTAATTTGGTTATTTATTGGCACATGCTTATCCGACTAAATTAAATAGGACGATATACGTGTTTGATTTCATTGTATGTTATTTATCTTAGTATCATTCGTCGTGGGCACAAGTGATTAATGCTCGCGTCCCAACAGATTGTGATGCAGGTGCAGATCCTGAAATCTACGTAGACTACAATGTCACGTTAGTTTTTAATTATCCAAGAAAATTTTGTTATCACTTTAGTTTAGACATTAAAATTATAATACTATTTTATTTAACTTATTCATTTGCTCTGTACGGTCCTAAGGCCAAAACTTATTTATTTTATATTTGGAATTTCATTGAAACTATTTTATTGTTTTATTGTAATTAATTTATTAGCATATATTATGTATGTCTACTCTAGGATGGTCATGACTTTGATTTGGGGTAAATGTGTAATTGCTGCATTAGCATACGTAACATCTTTCACTCACTCCTCGAGTCACGAAATTCAGAATGTGACATTGTATCTTCTCTTCACGGACAAATTGATGTTTAACGTATGGGGTACGTGTTTTTTTTTTTTTTTAATGGGTTGAGTGTTGTGTGAAGGAATTTGTGTTTGCGTGTATGCATTTTTTTATTATGAGAAATTGGGGTTGAAATATATGATGGATAATCATGTTTCCAATCTTATGTAGGTAGAAAGAGAGTTTGAGTTAACAAATTTTAAAAATAAGAAAGGTATATATGTATAAATTTTAAATATTAAGGGAGTGTGTATGTAAGTAGTCTAATCTTACGAGGAGTTATATATAATTTACTTAAAAAAATTGGAAATGAATGAATTAAATTTGAGAAAGAAAATAAATAAATTAATTAATTAGTTCATAATGAAAAACCTGTTATATTTCAATATGTTTTACACAACCAAGTAATTAAGCATCTACAAGTGTTGAGCCGTACAATGCATAGAATTATATAATATTTTTTTATTGGTAAAATATAATTTTAAATGAAGTTGCATAATTTCATAAAATAATTTTGAATTATTTTTTATATATTTTTATTTGTGTTAATATTAGTAAGTCGATATGTTTGATTGTAGTTGGGTTTTCATATGTGTACACTATAAGAGGGGGTTGTTTTCTCAGCCACCAAAAGCGGTTGAGAAAAACTATTTAAGCAGTCGACTAAACTTTTATCGACCGTCCAATGACCGTTCAATGAGGGTCGGGGTCGGAGATGTATGGATCGAGAAAGACTTTACACGACCACTTCAAGGCGGTCGTTTATATTTGTCGACCGCTTAAAGAAACTTTTGTCGACTGTTAAGAGGCAATCGAAATTTCCATTAAAGCAGCCGAGGTAGGTAATCTCGACCACCTCTAAGCGATCGATATTGGTTTTCTTCGCCTGCTAAGTGTGGTCGACCAAAGCTGTTGGCGGTTGACAAAAGTTGGTTTTTATCGACTGCTTTAGGCGGTCGATAAAAATTATTTTTTCTCGACTACTTGTAGGCGGTCGACAAAGGCTGTATATTTTATTATAAAAACATGCTTATTACATCTTAAACTACAAAACAACCTGTACATTTACATAACCAAACCTGTACATTCATTAAACTTGTATATGTACAATGACAAAATATAAAATATCCAACAAAATTAAAAATATGTAACAAAATACACATGACATCATCCATAATTTCACAATATTTTTGAAAATAAAACAATGTCTTCTTACCATATGTCAACCTTAAAACAGTTAGAGAACCTATCAAATCTGAAATAAACAAAAAAATTCATCAACAAATAACTATAATAAATGAAATTAAAATTAAAATCTTCAACAAACTTTAAATGTAAATATTTAAATTTCATCAAATTAAAACTATAAATTTCTCGGGGCCATTCATGGCCATCTGTGACTCGGATTTAAGCCTTGTTCATTCCTACAATTTCTAAATGGTGTTGACTCACTATAAGTGAAGTTTGGTTCGTAACCAACCCCGTTTGGTCGGTCTGAGCAGTGAAATTCTAAGTACGTGTGTTCTAATCCTTATGTATAAACTTTAAACTACCCAGAGCATGTTATCATAATCCGTAACTCCGATTTAAACCCCATTAATTCTTACAGTTTCTAAATGGTGTAAACTCACTACACGTGAAGTTTGGTTCACAACAAACCCCGTTTGCTCGGTTTGAGCAGTGAAAAGTTAAGCTAAATTTATTTTTAAGCCTTATGTGTAAACTCAAAACTACTCGGAACAGTTTATCATTATCCGTAACTTGGATTTAAACTCCATTGGTTCCTACAGTTTCTAAATGGTGTAAACTCACTACACGTGAAGTATGGTTCACAACAGACCTTGTTTGCTCAGTTTGAGCAGTGAAATGCTAAGTTAAAATTATTTCTAAGCCTTATGTGTAAACTCAAAACTACTCAGAGCCTTTTATCATAATCCATAACTTGGATTTAAACCCTATTGGTCCTATAGTTTCTAAATAGTGTAAACTCACTACACATGAAGTTTGGTTCACAATAGACCCCGTTTGCTCGGTTCGAGCAGTGAAATGTTAAGTTAAAATTATTTCTAAGCCTTATGTGTAAACTCAAAACTACTCGAAGCCTTTTATCGTCATCCCCAACTCGGATCCAAGCCCCGTTCATTCTTACAGTTCTTAAATGATGTTGATTGACTACATGTGAAGTTTGGTTCACAACATACCCCGTTTGCTCGGCCTGAGCAGTGAAATCCTTAGTACAGGTGTTGTAAGCCTTATGTGTCAACTCCAACCTTTACGGGGCTATTCAAGGGCATTTGTGACTTGGATTCAAGCCCTATTTGTTCCTTCAGTTTCCAAATGGTGTATACTTAGTACACTTGAATTTTGGTTAGCAACACACCCCGTTTGCTCGGTTTGAATAGTCAACTCCTACGTTAAAATTATTGATAAGCCTTATGTGTAAAATCAAAAATACCCGAAGCTTTTTATCGTCATCTGCAACTCATATTCATGCCCCGTTCATTCCTATAGTTTCTAAATGAAATAGACGTACCACACACGGAGTTTGGTTCGCAACAGACCCTTTCAGGTTGAGCAGGGAAATCCTAAGTTAAAATTATTTCTAAGCCTTATGTGTGAACTGAAAACTACCCGAAACCTTTTATCGTCATCCCTAACTCGGATTGAAGCCCCATTCATTTCTGCAGTTTCTCAACAGTGTTTCCTCACTACATGTGAAGTTTGGTTCATAACAGACCCTGTTTGGTCAGTCTGAGTAGTTAAATCCTAAGTACGTGTTTTCTAAGCCTTATGTGTAAAATCAAAACTACCCGGAGCCTTTTATCATAAACTGTAACTCAGATTCAAGGCCCGTTGGTTCTTACAGTTTCAAAATGGAGTAGACTCACTACATGTGAAGTTTGGCTCGCAAAAGACCCCGTTTGCTCTATTCGAGCAGTGAAATCCTGAGTTAAAATTATTTTTAAGCGTTATGTGTGAATTCAAAACTACCCGAAGCCTTTTATCGTCATCCCTAACTCGAATTCAAGCCCTGTTTTTTCCTTCAGTTTTTGAATGGTGTTGACTCACTACAAGTGAAGTTTGCTTCCCAACTGACCCCGTTTGGTCTACCTGAGTAGTAAAATCCTTAGTACGGGTGTTCTAAGCCTTATATGTCAACTCTAACCTTTGCGGGGCCATTCAAGGCCACTTGTGACTTGGATGCGAGCCCCATTTATTCTTTCAGTTTCCAATCGGTGTAGACTCACTACATGTGAATTTTGGTTAGCAACAGGCCCTGGTAATATGGTTTGAGTAGTGAAGTTCCTAAGTATTGGTGTTCTAGGCTTTAAGTTTCAACTCCAGATCATACACTATATGCAATAATTTATATATATCAGTTGACAAAGGTTGTTACATACCTCATAAAGATCGTATCTATGTCCCAGAGGTAGGGCCGGTATCATCATCTCCATCCTATAATTAATCATTGATAATATTAGTTATCCATAATTGCATGGAGAATACAGTTCTTCGTAAACATTTAACCCACCAAACACAGATTGTTGTACCTGTCTTTGGTGTCAAGTGTCACGAATCTCTGCCCGAAACTGATCTCCTAGATGCATAAAGCACTCCTCTATCTCAGCACGTACCTCTTTGATCACTTCAACATGAATCTCAGACTGGACCTCAGCACAAATACCAGCATAGATCTCTGCCCGGATCTCATCCCGGAGCTCAACTCGAAGCTCGTCTTGAATCTCAACGCGGAAATGCTCACAGATGTCCAATCGAAATGTGTCTAAGCACTCAACTAGGAGCCGCTCGATATCTACATCGGTTCGTCTTTGCGACGCCGCACCAGACGTTTCTACGACCACCTTCCAAATCACAGACCATGGTATCCCTAAGCCGACGCCGTCCGTGTAACCATGTCCATCCCGACTGATAACCTTCGTACACACCCTATCCCGGACCTTGGTCAAGTCATGCTCTGCCTCTGGTAGCTCTACTAGACGTGCTTGAATCTGCTCGATGATGGCCTAGACCTCAGGGTGTGGAGGGTTACGTATCCTCTCAAATACAGTAACTCGATCGGTGGGAATCCCCTGTGCTCACATCTGCATAATATGTGAATGGTCATTAGCTAACAATTCAATTATTTAACTTACTAATACGGGATAAACAAATATAACTTGCAGTTAACTACTACACAATTGTATACCTCATGGAGTATATCTTGGATGTGCCTCTTCCAGTCGTGTGAGGCGCGCCGAGGTTGTCCCGATTGGCTGAGTTCCTTACCGCTTCAGCCTACATCAAAATCAGTGGAAATAATTAGAAAGATTTATTATCGTAACAAACACAAAGAGATTAAATTATAAACTTTTATTAAATTAAACATGTGATGATTTTCTTGACTAGTACGATATGACATCCGGCCACTACTCCAGTACCATGCCTGGAGGAAAATGTTGGAGGATGTCTGGGAACCCGCGAAATGTGTGAAATAATTCCTCTTCACAATGCACTTGTGGATCTTTCGCCATTTGGCCATACAAACAGGCCGAAACTCTGGTGGATAGTCAATCACATTATCCTAATCACACAATATATGTTATATATTAGTAACAGTACTACGTAAAGGATAATTTCAATAGAAATATGTTAATGTTTCTCACCATAACCTCCTGCCATATGCGGTCTAATGTCTTGATAGGCACAGCCGCCCAATCTATGGTGGACAACAGCACGAGGCGACCATCGTGAACGATCATGCCCAAATGCCTAATCAGCTGGCCACCTGTCTTCCCTACATGGTGATGGTAGCTACTGAACTCAACTTGAAGAGGATGGCTGCTACCCCAACCCTGTATCTGTGTCGTGGGCCTCCTCGTAGCACGAGAGGTTACTATGGTAGTCAATGACCTGTTAAGTCTCAACTACAGCTTCCATATCTAAACTAATTGTATAACAAACTAAGATGAATTACTATCAATATAAAAAAAACATATACCCGATGAAGCTGAAGTACCAGGGCACTAGGTGGGTGGATGAGTACCATCTGGGGTAGATGTGGTAGATGTGGTGGGTGACTGAGTAGCCTGCGGGGTAGACATAGAGTGTGTACAAGGAGGTCGTGCCAGTCGAGACGACGATGCATCCAGACACCCTCACCTAGGGATGTGTATAGGGCCCCAAGTGAAATTAGATGGCTTGATAGGGGACCTGGAAAAAGTACTGTCGATGGTGGGCGATTGGAGAATTGAGCAAGATGAATGCAATAGAGACATGAATAGCGGCACCAAAGGGGCAGGTAACGGTGCTCGTGGGGTCTGCAGATGAGGGAATGTAGTATAAACAGTTGTAGGTTAAGTGGTATCGGGTGCTTGGGTAGGATCAGAATCAAACTACAGTTGCGCGTCCTCGAGAGGTTGAGTGACATCAGTATCTACGTCGTGATCCGTACCAACTACATCATCCACCGTGATATGTGCCTGGCCACCACAGAGTGCCTCACCCATGGTAAGCGGACAACCTCGTTTTCTATCTCGAGCCATCTACCAAATCTATAACGTGTTAACAGTTCAATATTAGGAAAAAAGTATTAACTAATGATGTTCATCCTATATATATATATCACATTTATAGTTCCAACACCCTAGGACTAAAACAAATAAATTATTAATACCCAATAACTTCATAGACCTAAAATGTCAACTTTATCTCCTTCAACAGTCTCTCTAACCGAAGTTGCATCCTGTTCATGAACTGGGACGACACTGTCTCTTAGGTTTTGTCGCGTGTACTCGTCCACCTCAGGATCATTGCAGTCCACTTTGAAAAGCCCCCTTTGTGACATTTGTACTGCAACGTGGCAGTTCAGATCGATGGGATCCCCCATAAAGTATACTTTTTTAGCTTGGGATGCTAAATTTATGGTTCATTATTGATCCGATCCTCTTTGTACATCGGGTTGTTAAAGTTAACCAACAAGAAGTTGTAATAATCATTTTTCACGCCATGCCTAGGATCTACCCAATCACACTTAAACAAGATAGTTTTAAATTCATTTGTGTATCTAATTTCAATTACATCTACAAGAAACCCCTAATAGAACACCACGCCAACCCAGGGATTACTGTCCTTCCGGCTCGAAAAACTTAGAGTATTAGCATTGAGCGCTACCCCACAATTTTGTGTTGCCCATCGATCATCCAAGTCTTTCATTCGAAATCGAAACCCATTAATGTCATAAGCCTTGTAACAACGTGCCGCTATAAATGGACTGTTTGACAGAGCATTGATTTTTGCAGGGAAAGGTTCACCAGACATTCGCATGTTGTGCACCTGATTACAAGTAGACTTATAGTTAGAATATAAATAACTAAGCCAAGCTTATAAACCTAAAATTATCAGAATGATGATGTGGCCCTTACATGCTCTTTAAACCAGACATGAAATATGTTGAAATGTTCAGTGTATATGACATGATCGGCCGTGCAAGATAACTATTGTCTTACTTCAGTCAAGTGCTTCCTAAAAAGCAATACTGTGATTAATTGTTCACTAAAGCTCAAATACTGGTAAATGTGAAAAAATACAATTGAGATATGTTTTGTTCAAAAATCTTACTGGATGAATGGTCAAACCTATGCCGTGTTAAACAATACGTATTGATGAGCTTGAACCTACGAATTGTTGGTGAGATTGAATAATGTGCCCTCCCCTAAAGGACCGTCGTGAATTCACTGGGGATGAGTTAGTTTCGTTTCAACATGGCCCATACACATGGCACAGAAATTGGTACATTCTTCCATCAAATACCCTCTAGCCATTAAAGTCTCTGGATGAGCCTTGTTGCGAACATACTTTTTTAAGGTCTTGAAATACCTTTCAATCGGGTACATTCATCGAAATTGAACTGGACCGCACAATATAGCTTCGTCGACTAAATGTACTATGAGGTACACCATTACATTAAAAAAAGCAGGTGGAAATATTATCTCAAGATGACAAAGTGTTAGCATAATATGATCCTTCAGATTTTGTATGTCAGCTGGTTAGTAGACTTTCGAACACAATAGCCTAAAGAAGTTACTGAGCTCAATCAACGGTTCAATAACCTTCTTCGACAACCAGCAACGAATGGTAATATGGATTAATTGTTGCATAAGGATATGACTGTCATGGCTTTTTAGACCAGACAGAGTCCTTTCTTGTATGTTTACCCGTCTTGAAATATCGAAACGATAACCATCGGGCACTCTAACACTTTGGAAAACGCTCAGGAACAACTCCTTCTTATCACGGCTCATTGTGAATTGTGCTGGGGGTAGATAGGCCTTATTTGCTCCTCTCAACTTCAAATGTAATGGTTGCCACAATCCCATCTCCTCCAAATCACCCGTAGCATTAGCAGTATCTTTCGATTTAAGTTTGTCACCCAATATCATCCATAGTAGATTGTTACACACATTCTTCTCAATGTGCATGACGTCTAAGTTATGCATTACCAAGTTATCCTTCCAATAGGGTAGCTTAAAAAATATGCTTTTTTCTTCCAACTATGGGTGCGAGGCCTCAGTCAATTTGGGAAACCGCTTTCTCAATTCGGTTGGCTTACAGGTAGTTAGTATACCCTTCGTCTCAAGCTGGCTCAACAATTCATGACCACTTAATCTCTTCGAGGCCGAACCGAACTCATGGTTCCCATCAAAGGCAATTCTATTCCTCTTGAACCTATGTGTGCCGGGCAGGAATCCTCTGTGATCCATGTAACCAAACTTCTTGCCATGATGTAACCATTGTGACTGCGTGCTCTTATTGCATGGAGGACAAGCGAACTTCTCTTTTGTACTCCAGCCAGATAAGTTGGCATAAGCTGAGAAGTCATTAATCGTCCAGAACAATTCTGCACAAAGGTTGAACATTTCATTGGACGCAGCATCATATGTCATCACACCTATAGTCCATAATTCCAGTAACTCTTTTATCAACGGTTGCAAGTACACATCAATCTTATCTCCTGGCCTTTTCGGCCCATCAATAAGGGTTGACAGAATTAGTTACGGTTGCTTTATGCATAACCATAGTGGAAGGTTATAAGGAACAAGGACAACTGGCTATGTACTGTGCACTATATTCATCACTCTAAAAGGATTTACCCCATCCGCAGCCAAACTGAGCCGGACGTTCTGACTATCTAAGGCAAAGTCAAAATGCTGTTGCTCAAAAGATTTCCATGCTGGGGCATCAGACAGATACTTTTTTTGTTATCATTACTATTCTCTTAATGCCATCTTATTAATTTCGCTATCTTTAATGAAATAAACAACTTCTTCAACCTTGGCTTCAAAGAAAAGTATCGGACTTGCTTCGTAATGATTGGTTTCGCACCCTTTCTCTGGTCACCATTGGTATTTGGGCCCACAATGCCTTTCTTCCATCTAGATTTTTCGCAGATAAGGCATTTGTCGAGGTTTGCATTCTCATTCCAGAACAACATATAACTATTCGGGCACGCATCTCATGTCTCATATGTGACGACCAAATCTTCTGTCAACTTACAGGCCTGGTAATAGGACTCACAGACATTTGAACCATCTGACGGGACCTTTTTCAATAACTCTAGTAACATATCGAACGAGCTATTGGTCCACTGGTTCAATATTTTCACGTGCAATAACTCAACTATGAAGGAAAGTTGACCATAATTCTGGCATCTAGGATACAACTTAGTGTTGGCATCATCTAAAATTTTAAAAAACCTCAAGGCATTTTCTTTGGCACTTGACCCAGGATTACTCATACCCGTTTCATCCGCCGTAGTACTTGGTTCCGTGGTGAGGATCTCAGCCATGATATCCTGCATCATTTCCTAATCTGATCAGAAGGCACCACTTTATCATATAGATCCACTCTTTCCTCAATGCACTGCAATGAAACGTAAGCCTCCCCATGCTTTTTCCAATTCTTATAAGTCTTTAAGAACCCGTGCCTCAATAAATGGTCCTTCAGCACATCTCGAGTGAAATGATATCGATTGATACATTTTCTACATGGGTGATCGATTGCTGAGCAGCCAACTGGTAGGTCTACACAATGAAATCATCAATCCATTGGACATATCCAGAGGATAACCTATCCGACAAGTCAATCCAGTTCTTGTCCATCACTTCAAGCACAACGTCGTCGAAATTGGTAAAGGAAATATGTTTTAGTAACTTATCGGTCCCAACTTACATGTATGTTCTTTTGGAAGAAAAACGTAAATGTTTCTCACTACAAGGTAGTTGGTCTTATCCCATTCGAGAATGCACGATCCAACTCTTACTCAACGCGTCTTTTGCTCGTTCTATTGTTGGACGAAATTTCAATAGCATCTCTGTGTAGTTCTCTAAGAACACGATAGAAAAGTGGTGTTTCACGCATTTATGTATGTACCTAGAGAACAACGGGAGAAGCTACACGAAACCTTGCCCAACATAGAACTCGCTAGCCAGCATTGAATAGAAGATGGATAATTACAATATCAAATTGTCCAAACTAGACAATTCAAGAATCGCATACGTCGATTTGTGCATCCACATAACGAAAAAGAATTGGGTCTTAAAAAACCCACCTCATTGCATCAAGGATGACCAAATCGATCGTCGTGATACGATTCTTAAACGGGTCTAAGTTTATTTTAACAAACGAATGTATGCACATGCATGAAGGTAATATCAACAAGTTTCAATAGAGATTGTAATTGGTCTTGTAATTCGAGGTTTATATAGATCTTTGGAAATTTTAAAAATTTCTAGATATTTTCAGATATTCTTAAAGATTTTGAAGATTAATAAACGTTTAATAGAGATTTTCGTGGTATGAAAGTTGTAAAGATTACTAATTTTTTAACCATAATTGAACATTATCCCTAGTTAAAGTAAACATTAAATTAAGGTTGAAATAATTATAACCCGTATTGAATTTAAATAAAATTCAAAATTTTAATTAATATAAATTAACCCTAATTTAACTTTGACTTAAATTAAACGTTATTGAAGTTTCTTCCCGGTTAAATTTAATTACTAATTTATCCGTAAGTTAATTTACATCGTAATTGATTTTGACTTAAAACTCAAATTTAACCTATTTGAATTTTAATCATAAATTAAATGTAACTCTACTTGCGTATCAACAGTAATTAAATTTAACCTTAATCTGATTTTTAATTAATGTTATCCTACATTGAATTTTACCTTACACGTGAAGTTTAAAAGTGTTTATTTTTAAAATTATAGATTATTTGAATTTCAATGTAATGATTTAAATATATGATTTTATTTTGACGAGTTAATTTAATTAATTTTTCAATACATTGTACTACTTTGATAAAATAAAATAAAATATTTCAGTCAAACAATTATTTATGTTCGTTAAAATTTACTTTCATAACATGCTTTAAGATAATTAAAATTTAAGTGAATTTTAATTTTCTCTCTAATTAAATAAATTTATGCTATAACTTATTTTGATATAATTTTAATGCTAATTTAATTTCAAGTCTAATTGCATTTTGTCCTTAATTAAATTTAACCTTTAATTAACTTTTAATTACAGAGATTTATACCAAATTAAATTCCTTCAGACACTGTTTTTTTCATTTGTAGAGAAAAAATTTAATTATGTTTCCAAATAAAAAACATAATGGTTTTTTCTTTTTAAATTTGAAACTTAATAAAATTATGGTTTTAAATAATGGTAAATGTAGAAACAAAATAATATTATATTGGTACATAATTTCGAAAGAGAATCCTTAAAAGTATCAATAAATTTAATTGCTAAAATTATTTCGAACAAACTAAAAAATTCAACACATTGACAAGATTTATAAAATTAAATAATATCACAAATAGCATTAATGTGGGTGGAATATTCCATTAAAAAATAAACATTTAACAAACTAAATTGAAAAAACTAGCTGATTTAAATCAAACCAAATTCCAAACATATTCCAACCAACATTTAACCCTAAAAAAAATTCCAAACAAACAATGTCAATTGAAAATTTAAATAGGATAATTTAAACAAAAATTAGCATAAAATTTCAAACAAATTCCAAAAATTTTCAAGCATAAAATTCGAAACAATTAAAAGTGGCTTTTCACAATCATTTCAAACCGGTTGAGAATTGTCATTTAGCGGTCGTCGATTGCCATTTTGTCCACCATCTAGAAGTGGTCGACCGTTCATTTGGCCCTCTATTGTCCAATTCGTATAGAATAAGCCGTATTTTTTGTTATCCTTCTTAAATAACTTAATTTAGATCATAATTTTTAACATTAACCGTAGAATAACCCTAACTTGATCTAATTTTCAAAAAATTAATCTTAGCCCTAACTGTATTTTAACCCTAAATTAATGTACGAATAATAAAATTAACCCTATTGAATATTTTACCTTTAATATTAACTTTGAAAAAATTAATATTAACCCTTATTGAAATTTACCTGTAACTAAATTTAAACCTAATCTAAATTTAAAATGGTTAAATAATAAAAAAATTAATCAAAAAATTAATAAGCAATAGCCATCTATGTTAATCACAAAATGTACAAATTAACTAAAATAATAACCCCAAAATTTAAATTCAACAATAAACAAATAGAGAAAAACATAATCAATTTAATCAAAAAAGAAATTTAACAATGCATTACATAAAAACGTAAAATCCAACAATATTAGCTCCCAATAGTGAATATTAATTATCACAGTGAACGAAAATGGTTATTTTAAAACTAATTCAAATTATTAGAAATAAAAAATTAATAAAAGCTAAAAAATTAAAATTTTTATTTTAAAGAATAAAATTTAGTTCAAATTTTTATTTTAATGTGCTTAAAACTTAAAACATTTAAATACATACACTTTTAAATTTAAAGAATTTCGATTTGAGATATTTTTAACCAAGGGATGTGTTCAATGGTTAAGATTAATTTTTATTTTTCTTTCCAATTTAGTTGTCTTTCGGTCTCCTCACATGAAAACACACTCTCTCACTCTTTTATAAAGTTTTTTATAAATTTTTTTAAATTAATATTTTTAAATAATATGATAATATTTGTAATATAAAATAAAATTTTACATCTTTATTAAAGACTGTAAATATATTTTAATATCTTTTGATTTGTCAATTTTAATTTTATAAATTATTTTTAAGTTTTTCGTTTATCTTTAATTTACACATTTAGAATTGAGATATTTACAGATAAAATGATATTTCTGTGCATCCAGGTACGAGTAACTTCCAGTAGGTGAAAATTCAATGGCCTAAATTATTTTTATGTTTTTCCCTTTTGGTTATCTTTCTTGTTATTACCTTATTATCTTTTAATTAATGATTTTTATTTTTATAGGTTATTTTTATAGTTTTTCTTGTTAGTTTAATTTATAAATTCTAATTAGACCTATTTATGCATCAAATTAGAATTTCGTTCCTTTAGACACATGTAATTTCTAATTTGATTATATCGCAGGATATACTCTTAAATTCTGACAAGACATTATTAAAATTTTCATTATTTAACGTTGAACTTTTGAGGATGCGATTTCAATTTAGATTGAAATGTTAATTAAAATTTAAAATTTCATAATTTCCTTATCTTTTAAAATTTCATGAAAATAAATTATTCTAACGCATATTTGGATGCATATAAAAGTTTCATTTATAATTAACTTTGTAAAAATTTGGTTGAAAATTTGATATTTTAAGTCACTATGCATTTTATTAGTTTAACCCTTTTTTTTTTGTTGATTAGTATAGTTTAACCTAATAAAGATGAAATCAGTAATTCATAGTTCTTAAAACTTAGGCTATTTTACGCAAATTTATATAGTTCGAGTATTTAAATTTTGTAATATTTTAAACAAAATCAAAATTAATTACACAATCACACATATGATTTTGCATTATTTTTTTTTTACTTTTAGTACCCTATATAGCTTAAATTTTTATCCGAATAACTTTATAATTAGGGACTAAATACTACGCCACTGTATTCCATTTTCAGACATCAAAACGGCATAAGCAGAAATTGAGCTTTTTTAAGTTTATGAAGAGATTGGGCTTTGTGAAGGATAAAATTATAATTTGGAATAGGAAAGTTTTTGGAGATAATAGGGAAGATAAAGATAGTATTTTAACAAGATTAGATGAATTGGATGCCAGAGCTTGGATGGTGTTTAACCATATATTTGCATATATTTTGTCTAGCCAAATAAAAACATTCTTGGTTAAAGTGGATGGTGTTGAATCTTTTTGCCTCAATAGTAACCATTCTCTTTCATTCTCTCTCAAAGTGGATGTGTTTGGTGTAGTGTAATCTACCCTATCAATTTCCTACAACCAAGGTCGTCCCACACATGGCATATTTATGGGGCAACATCAAACCAATTGAATCTTAATATTTAACCAAACACATTTTCTTGTAATAGGAAATCTGGATACTTTTCTGAACCACACAACATTATAAGTTTGTCGGTGTTCTTTAGTAGAATGTCATGTCTTTTCATGTCCTATTATAGAAGAGTCCAAAACTTAATATCTCGACTGCCTCCCTATTGTAGAATGCATTGTGAGCCTAAAAAAAAAATTTCTTCTTTAAGAGGTTACTTTCAAATATCAGTTTATCATTCTTTATTTTGGTATATGCTTATTGAATGAATTTTTATGTCTCAGATTTCTATGATTGATTTGGACGGTGCCTAGCTGGCAACTTACTTCTTCTTGTTTCCTTTGTCGAATTCTCTTGCTTGCTAAATGTTTAATTCACATGGATGTTTAATTTTTCTTGTAAAATCTAGTAAAAAATTGGCCCATTTATGTAAACAGTGAGGCTTCATATGGGTTGGAAATATGTCAAATTAGTTAAATTAACATCCAGAAGAAAATTACATATGGGTTGTAAAATCTTCTTGCTACAACATCCAACCAGAGATGGCAAGGAAAAAAAAGTTACATCCAAGGAAAAATTGCAAAAATGGCATAAGGAAGATGGTAAGTAAATTTCTCAACTAAACAAATATATACATGGGAGAAACCTGGGAGAGAGCCGGTGATCGAGAGACGCACCGAGAGCCAACAACAAACAGACCCATTGAGAGCCTGTGACGGAAATTTGTACAAGCTGCTGTTGGGTTATGCACAGAGAGAGAGAGAGAGGGAGGGAGGGATGATGGCCGGCGAACCTTCTAGACGACAACAGTAGCTTGAGCGGGGAAGAAAAGGGAGATGGAGGGGGATAGAGCGGGGAAGAAGATGGAGGGAAACAGAATAGGGTTAAGCGAGGAAGAAGTGGGTTTTTGGGGGGAACCCAGGCTTTTTCTTGACCAGCTAGAAGCGGTCGTCCGTTGCTTCGGTCGGCTATCAGATGATTTTTAGTAGTGAGCCAGCTTTATGAATCTCTTTCATTTCATTTTATTTTATGTTAGTCTTTGGTTATGTTGTCTTAAATTTAAGAAATTTGACCTTTTTGGACTGAATGTTTTTAAGAAAGACTGGGCTGGGGAAGGAGTGAAAGCTATTAGAAATGCAATTAAAAAACTTGCTTTGTTCTTAATTTTTCAATCTTATCACCGCAATCAAACTGGAAGCGGATGACAGTCCTCCCACATAAAACTCCACTCAAATGAACTGTAAAATTAAATTGATTGGTTGAGAGTAACCCAAAAATTGCTCTTAATAAAATTGAGGAGAACCGTAAGAGAAAACGAAGAAAATTGTACTTGCCGGGGGAATTTTGTAGCCTCCTGAGTATGGATGGTACCTGAATAGACACACACAGAAGTCATTAGGTTTAAATGATCGTCAAATAAAAATAAAATAAAATATAAGGGAAAAAAAAAAAGAAAAGATGGGGCACGTGTGATACTTCGCTCAAAGCATTCCTCAAATTTCCATCTATCTTCTCATCTTTCCTTTTTTTTTTTTTTTCCTAAATTTTTAAGTTTCTTTTCTAGAACAGCTTTTTTCCTCCTTTTGCACATGGCATTCCCCTAACTACGATCTATACACCCGTTAGGTTTTGTCGAACAGTCTTATATCAATTAATTTACAACTTTACCTATTTTTTGTTCACCAAACTACAAGCATGATTGCGCAACTCCATGTGTATCTAATAATGAAGATATATCGAAGTAATCAAATTGAGTTCAGAACAAATTCTTTGACCTGCATAGTTGTAACTATTCTTTACGTTGTAATGAAAGCCTTTCAATAACTCTTCGTTCAATACCTTTAACTTAAAAAGATATGCAAGTAAATTTTTAAAACTCGATCATAGCTTAATTAAGTAATTTTATTTTCAATATTTTTTTCATTCTTTTAATAGTCTTACTTTGAAAGAGTCGTTTAATTTCTAGTATGTGACACTCGTGTGCATTGCAAATATACTTACAATTAAGGTGCACAATTAAATTATTAATAAAACTATTAAATTCAATTAAATCCGCTTGTTCAGCAATAAAAAATATTGTTGAGCGTATTCACCACATCTACGAGAATTCAAATGTTCAACCCTGAAAAATAAGAAAGAGTCAAAAGAATGGGCCGAGACGATCACAATTCCTCCAATAATAAAGCCAACAAAGGCTTGAGTTAAATGAGAAAATGTATTGAAAGTACTTTGTGAACAATAATGGACATAGTTGGATTTTGGTGCTAAATCTTCTATTTATAGTCTCAATGTAGGAATAAATTAATGTCAATCTATTAAGAAATTCATCATTACCTTCCCACTTTGGAAATTATTTTATTGTGACTATATGCCTTATAAAAAATATCTATCACGTTGCATTAACTATCCGTCGTGTAGCATTGAATGCGTGTGAGGTAAGACAGGAAAATGTCTATGATGTGACCTCTAGAAACTGCTCAAATATCACATCCCACTTCTAAGGCTGTGGGCTAATCAAGTATAACTAGATAGTAATAAATGAACCAGATTTATTACTGAAGGAAATTTATGATGTGGGTAGAGTAAATGTATTCATTTAAAGAAGTGGGACCCATTTGGAATATTTGTATCTGGTCGAGTGAGCCTTCCCTGACCACGCTCATGTTTAAGGAGTGTACTCGGGGATGCCACGCGTCCTCCTTACATTTTGTACCAATATTATGCCCCACTCTAGTCGAGATAATTTATTTTCTGAGCAGAGTAGAAAATAATAAATAAAGTTGACTTTTTAAACATAGAAATCTTTTCATATCTCTTATCCTCAGCCGTACTTGTCACATGTTGTGCAACGATTTGTTGCCTTATTACTCTCATTATGATGCGTGGGAAACTTTTTGGGTATTAGTTCATGAAACTTAGGGTTTCGTTTCAAAAAACTAAAGAGGCGACACGCCAGCCGTCACATTGAACATTAATTTGAGCGGTTTTTAACGCATTTTGCCACCCATTTCAATTTTTAACTCTCCATATATACATAAATGTATATATTCATCATTCTCGGTATAGATATCCTTTTCTGAAGCTTATATCCTCTAATTTTTTTCTAAGAATCCCATAGCTTTAAAACATCTGGCTATGATTTTTGCTTTCTCTCGAAGTCCTTATTTGGTGAGTAGTAGAAAATTCCTTGCCTATTGTGCCATCTCTTTTTGTTTTCTCTCTTATTTTGAGAAAATAGGTAGATTGGCTGATGATTTGAGAATCGAAGAAGAGAATAGGGCTTTTAAGGAGAGATATGGGATCCTAGATTTTGTCAACATCAGGGCTGGCCATGAGGAGAAACAAGAAATATGGGTTTTTCCTATAGTTTCCATTACCGAATGGAGCCTCACGTTTCCTATTTTCCATTTTCTTTGCTTAGTCTTTTATGGGATCAACCTTTATCCTAGATTTGTAACCCACAATTTTTGTAAGATAGTGAATGGGGTAGAAGAAATTAACCATGGATACGGATTTTATCTCTCTGTTTCCTACCTTCTTTATTGTTACAACCTTCAAAATATTTAGAGAGATGACAACAAGTGGTATTTAAAGTCCCGACCTGAAAAATCCTTTGTTCATATGCTTCCTGACAACATTAAAGGGGTTACAAGACGATTGGTGAGTTGTTTTGGGTCAATGGATGTATAGACCCCAGGAAAAGGATTTCCTCATAATAACCTCAACAGTGACGGGGCCAAGCCGAGAAGAGTAAATATTCTGTTAGTATGTTTGTTTTTTGATTATAGATGAAAATTGCTAACGTCTTGTTCCAACCTACATACTGCTCATTTTTCACTCTACTATAGGGCTTTGACATCCTTACCACGACTGACACCTTACACCAATGGTATAACTGGATGGTCGAGAGGAAGCTTGAATTCTATAACTAACATCATCCAGCTTGGCATCCAACCACAAATGTCATGATCTTGGTCGATTAGGAAAACCCAGTAACCCCAAAGGCCCTTCCTTTGGCAGTTGTGGATCCCCATATCCGTGAATTACTAGAAACTGAGAAAGAAGAAAGGGAAATCAGGCTATCTCATGTTGAGATTGTTGAACCAGCCATGCTCTCATGACACAATATCAAACTAGAAGCCAAGGAAAATGTAAGAAAAAAGAAAATAGAGGCTACCAAGAAGAGGCTTGAGGTGACGAAGGCTGAAGAGGTCAAGAAGAGCGAGCTCGAGAGGAAAATTGAGGAGCATATTGAAAATAATAAAAAAAAGAAAAAGGGAAACCATAAAAGAGCCCTTAGAGGTCTCCCAAAAAGTCCTCTCGAGCAGGGGAATATGATTCCAAGGCTAAGAAAAAAAAGAAGGTTGATCAAGGCCTGGACTTGGTTATTTTAGATCCTCTTGCCCTGTCAAAGTCCCCACGAGCACCACAACTAACACCCTAAGGTTAACTCAGCCACCTACCCAGCAGCTAGAAGGCTCTAGGACTCACACTTAGGGGAGCTTAAGATCATATCCTCTAGAAACTACCTTCTCGAGGAACCCCATTCCAGACTTTACTCCCTTCATCCCGCAAATTCTGATTCCAAGCTTCGAGTTCCCTTCTAAATGCCCTTTCAAAATCCAAGACTCAACCCTCAATCATCCTGAGTATCTGAGAGAGATCCTCCCCTGACGTGATATACAAAACACTCAGAAGAATTGGATGAAGGACCTCCATACCATGTTAATGAAGAGCATAATTACAGTAAGTTGTATTTCAATTTCCACACTTGTATTTGATCCCCAAACTATAGCACTCTTCGACTAATTTTTTTGTTTCTTTAAGGTCAACTTTATATTCTATGAAGCTCATTACTAGGAGTGAGGGTCTCCATGACAAGGCTGAGATGGATGATGCCTACATCACGGCCCTGAGAGAAAAAGTAGGAGAACTCAAGGATGAAAATAAAAACTTGAAACAACAACTCGAGGCTTCCAAAGAATTAGAATGGTAGCTCGCAACCACTCATTCCAAGGCTGAGGTTAATGAGAAAAAGGTGGCCTCAATAGAGAAGCTCTTGGCCACAAAAGACGAGGAGTTGGTAGCTAAAGTAAACCAACTTTTGAGGTAAATACAATGCTGTCTCTCTCCAAGACTGAGAAAGAGAAGATGGCTCACGAGTTAACAAAGTCTCATTCAGAGCAGGCTAGTCTAAAAGGTAAGATTGAAAAACTGCATATGGAGCTTAAGTTCAGATCTAACAACATACACCAATGATAAGCACGCCAAGGAGATCGAGCCGTAGTTCAATGACTTTGTGGGTCAGATGGAGGATGCAAGGAACCAGTGCTGTCTGGATGGCTGGGAAGTAGCAATGCGCAAGTTGGGTGTTAATTCTACCTCCTAGACGTACAAGAGTGTTTCGTTCCCTAGTCCTGAGAATCTGATTCCTAAGTTTTGCTTTAAGCATGATCCCCAGACTCCAACTACCAAAGTCGCTGGGGGAAAGCTTTTAAAGGAGGGGAAGTTGAAGTTCAAAGTGCTCAAGGAGGTCAAGATATCCCTTCGACTTCAACTACAGCCCCAAGGGAGGTCCCTGAGGATGTTCCTTCTCAGAGTTCTATGCAATTAATCACCAGTGTTGTGAAATCTATTGAAGCTGAACTCAATAAGAACAAATCTAAGGAAGACGGACAAAAATAGACTTAAACTTTCCTTTTTTTTTTTTTTTTGTTATTCATGTAATGTGACTTTTGAATACTAATGAAAAGTTTACCTAGAGCTTTCCATGTATCAAATTCATTTTTCTTTTTGGTTAACTCTTTTTGTCTGGTTTTTAATTAATCCAAGCCGGACAGACTAATCGAACTTCAATTGACACTTAAGGATAGATTAATGAAAGTATTTAATTGGTTTAGCCTGCCATCACTTAAACAATTCACTGCGACTTACTTTTTTGATAGTAAAAGTACCTTCAAAATTAGGCTGTCAAAGGAATTGATTGAGTTACAGTCCAAACTTTAGAACTGAGGCTATTCTTAAGTACAGTATAGCGTCAACCATAACATAATCGTGGTTTGGCTAGAACTTTACAAAATTGTAGCAAATTGTTTAATTAGCATTTATCAACCCATTTAACCAATAAGAACATTGATTATGATCTATTTGACGCCGTTGATCACGTGTAATGTGGTCGGGGAGATGTGAAATCTCTTATAAAAAATGAAAAATGCTCGCTTGCTTGTTAACATATTCCATAACAGAAATAGCTTATCAATGTCAACCAATCAATTAGTGAATCGATTTACTTGGTTTGGATCGTTTCCCTTAGTTTTCACTCAAATCGTTCTCTGTCAGAATGAGCACTAGGAAATCCCAATGAGGTCGAGCTGGCTAGAGTCAGCACTGGGGAGACCCAGTGAGACAAGGCTTGCTAGAGTTAGCACTGGGGAGACCCAGTGAGACAAGGCTTGCTAGAGTAAGCATTAGGGAGACCCAGTGAGATAAGCTTGAATTTTATGCATGTCTTTGAAATTGCTTCGCTGTATTGCTTGCGTGTGGAAGATTTTCAATTACAGTAGGAGTACAAATAATTGCTTACATGTAAAGAAACTTTAAATGAGCCATGTTTCATGACCTTTTGATTGGTCTTCCATCTAAGTCAGCTAGCCAGTAAGCTCCATTCCCGAGCACTGGTGTCACGGAGAGTAGACCTTCTCAGTTGGCCTTGAGCCTGCATTCTATCAGACCTTTTCTTGTTCCCATCAACTTTCTCAATACAAAGTCTCTGAGCTTGTACTTCCGAGGATGGACCTTTTTATTATACTCTTTCTTTGTCTCCTGTTGATAATTTACAAGTCTTATTGTAGCAAGTTCTCTCCTTTCATCAATTAAGTCAAGACTCACCCCCATTGCTTTATTATTCTCCCATTTATCAAAAGCTTTTGAACTTATAGTCGGCACACCAACTTCTAATAGGATGACCACCTCCATTCCATAAGCAAGAGAAAATGGGGATTTACCAGTGTTACAACCATAGCTTGGTTACAAGTTTTCACTTGTGCACACCAAGTGTTTGGTTTACTATCCCAATGAGTTAGAAATTTATTTTTCAAAAACCCAAATTAGGTTTTCTTATAAAATCAAATCACCTGTGTTATAATAATTGCTTGGTTACGAGTGGCCACTTGTGTATACCAAGTATTTGATTCTCTGGCTCGGTGATTTAGAACCTATTTTCCTAAAAGATAAATTCAGGTTTTCATAAGAAATCAATTCACCCATGCTACAATCAAAGCCTAGTTACGAGTTGACGCTCGTGCACACTAGGTGCTCAATTCAATGTCTTGGTAAGTCTGAAACCTATTTCAAAAGCCTCCGCTTTCCTTGAGTTCTATAAATTAGGTTTTAATGAAATATCTTCCGACCTAGCAATGCATGTGCGTCTGCTCGGTTGAGTTATCAATGCATTTCACTAAATCACTACTATCCCACTATCGGATTTGGTTCGAAGTCAAGACTATCTTAGTTATTTTATTTGTAGTGTTTTTATCTTAATTTATAATCACACTTCCTTTACCCCACCATTCTCAACTCAACCCATTCCTAAGCATCCTATAAATCCAAGGTTAGTTTGTATTAACTTAGGTTCACCTTCTAACTAAAGAGAATAAGTCTAGAGCTTTTAACAAAGCCCTCCCTGTGAAGATGACCTCAGTTCTCACAAAGTAAGACTACGACCACCCTCTTGCACTTGAGAGGTAGAACTCGAATACGTTTCAGAGTCGGTCAAGTTTTTGGCGCCGTTACCGAGGAAGGCAACTAAGCACTAGACTTGGGAGTAATGGGGAGTTCAATTAAGAAATTCGGTGAATTATTCCTTTCACCTATCTCTTTATTAGTAGTTTTCTTTCTTTTGCATTATAATATATTCAGCCTAGCTTGCATGTTTGTTGACTTAGGTTGTAATTTAGTGTAGTTTTTCTTTTCTCTCATTTTGTTTTTATTTTATTTTTCTTATATGGACATGAATTTTGGTGACTCCACTCATGGTCCTTTTGATGCCCAAGCATACATAGAGTCTCTAGTTGACCAATTTGGATATGACTATACATTAGAGACTTATCACCAATTACCCCAATTCTTCGGGCATGAGGAGGAAGACCCATGTCTTCACCTTGATAGGGTTGAGGCAGTGTGTGGTTGATATGATGCTAGAATGAGTGTGAGACAGTGTGTGGTTGATGTTTTTCCCTTTGTCTTTACAAAGTGTGGCTGGTGACTGGTGTTGTACTTTGAGTGAATGGACCACTTGGGAGTAATGTTATCGAGCTTTTATTGAAAAATTCCTCTCTATTCATCAAACCTTCACCCATAGCCTTCAAATCAAAAATTTTTATCGAAAGAAGGGTGAAGTATTTTATAAATGCTGGGAGAGCTTCAACATATTGTTAAACACTTTCCTACATCACGGATTAGAGATATGGGGCATCCTATCCATATTATATAATGCTCTATCTAATGAGTTGCACCAAACGTTTGATATAGTCTTGGGTAGGGAATTCCTTGATCTCACCTCGAGTGAGGTATAGTCATTCTTTGAATTTTTCTATGAATACACCAGGTCACGAGAAAGACTTGAACCTAGTTTTCAACCTCATGCACTTGAAAACCATACTGACTTTTTCCTGTATGCTCCTTCTTCATTTTCTCTTCATGATCCATCCTTTGGAGTAGTATGTTTCTAGCGCCCAATTACTCGGATTTTGTATCTCCCAACCTTGTTCCACTTATCGAAGGCCAGTCTGAGAAGCCCCAAGATTAGTGGCCTGGTGAACCTTACAATACACAATTTGATACCATAGGCACCGAGTAGTATACCCTAATCATGTTGAGGATAATATATGGGATGAACCTGTTTCTCATTTCCCAGTTGACTCTTTGATTTAAGAAACTTTTATGCCATCTACCGAGAGTTCTGGAGACATGCAGTCCTTTCTTACTACTGAGCTTGATGCTCAATCCAACCCTA
>QLOD02000017.1:11963244-11989450 GCA_003260245.2 Sideroxylon spinosum | reverse complement strand
ATATATATATATATATATATGAGCTCTTACCATAAGCAGTTGCATTGTGAATTATGTCGTAGAAGGCACCGTAAGTGTTGCCATAAACAAAGATTGTCCCGGGATATTTGGAGTTGAGCTGATCAACCAGAGACCTCAGTCGTGCGTTGAACATTCCAACCACATCATTCACGCGGGACACACATTTTCCAGAGGGTGAAAGGCCCGTCGCCAGTTGATTTGGAATGCAACCAAGCGGCCCAATTCCTCCCAACAAGAACTTCCTCATTCCTAATCCATGCACAGCCTGTAATCAACTCGACAATTAACTTCCACACCTTTAGAAATCATCCTATTTTTTTAGGGTATGTTTCGATCAAAATTTTAATAAAATAAATAAAATAAAATAAAAAAAATTCAAACAAATAAGAAAATCTCAAATTTAAGTTGTTATGTAATTGGGTTATGAAAAAACAAAAATTTTTCGACTAAAGAGAAATTATCGCCATGCCCAATTTATCTGATAATTTTGTTTTGGTAATATGACAAACACCGACTTTTCGATACGTGTAACAATAAATCGAAAATTCGACCCAACTATCACCGCAGGCTTACCCAATCATTTTCTACTAAAAACAAGTTGATGCACCTATTTTTAGAGAGAATGAGAGATAAATACTTATTATTTTTTTTTTGATTCTTTTTCTTTATTTTTTAAATTGTCAAAAATTAATTAATAATTAAAAAATCAAACATTTATATCAAATAATAAATAGTATCATTTATGTAAATAATTATTAATTAATTATTTAAAAAGAAAAAGTAATAAAAAGTCAAAGAGTATGTAAGAAAAGTAAAATCACTAAAATAATTTATAAAATTTCAAAATTTACTTATTTATGTATTTGTTTTTTTATTTGTGAATGGCTATTAGTGTTCAAAGGCTATCAATGAAAGGAATTAAAAAAAAAAATTTAGTAGTGGTTTATTTTACATGTTTTGAGTTTCACTAATACCCGTAATATTTCTTTATATAATAGTATAGGTGAACAGGGCAAATGTCTAATTTTGAATCCTCTTTCACTTTTCTTTTCATTTAATTTTCAATCCTATACACCATAGAAAACATGAAACGAACAAGAGAGGTTTGAGTCTTGAGTCTTACCAATATTTGCTTTGTATAACGCTCCATGAGAAGATCAGCATAATCTTTAGGACTGTAAATGAAGCTAGTGGGATACAAAGAAGGTACGAGGTAGTTATTGAGGTAGTCATTGCTACCGAGGATCATTACTACCAAGGACTTTGACAAATACTGGCTTAAATAGTCCTCATTTCCTGCTTGGTCCTTCAATTGATTCAACGTGTTTCTAAAGTTCTGAACTTGTTGAGTTAAGCTGAATCGTTCTCCCTGCGTTTGCATATATATAATCATCGCCAGATCAGAAACACCTCAAAATTAAGAAGCAATTAAATGTGATACAAATATACATGTATTAAAGTTGGATTTTTACTAAATTTTGTCCCGTCTCGTCCAGAATTCCGGCAGCTGCTGAAGCATAATTTACTCCCCTGAGGATGTATCTTCCCGTGGTGACCGGATTTGCAAAAGCTGGAAGATAAGGAATCTGTAGTAGATCTCCTACAAAAGTTCAACAATTTGCATTAGTTATACGTAGAGGCGGACTCGATTTTTATTAGAGGTACTAATTACTAAAAAGAGGATAACAAATAATATCGGGATTAATAATAAGAGAGAAATAATATTACTTTTAAAGAGATAAAATTATTCTTGAATATTAAACCCATAATATATTCTCACAATTAAATGATTCAATTGTTACTTTTTAATAGCATAAAATATTTATTAACGATGTCTCTCGTTTACAAAACAATATATATATGTAATTATTATCAAGTTTTTTTATTTATAAAATTTATTATATTATATATTATATTTCTTAATATTATGCACGAATGTATTTAATAGTGTAGTGAAGGAATACAATTTATTTCATAAAAATAATTTGAGTTTGATTCTTATAAACTCCTTTTATGTAGAAAAAGTTTAAGTGAATCATAATTTTTTAATGAAATCAAAATATCCTAATTTTGAATTAATTTAATTTTCTTAATCTAACTAAAAAACCAAAATTTTTGTGATAATTTTACACATCAAAGAGTCACTTGCCCCCTTGTCTCAGCGGGGCTCTGCACTTGGTCACAAGGAAATTGCGATGAATTAAATTCTAGGATATATATTGGCCGTTTGGAGTCTTAAAATTTCTAAAAAATCTTAATAAATTTCTACAAATTTTTATAATATCTACAAAACCTGATAAATTTTTACAAATTCCAATGAAAAAAAACTTACAAATCTTTAAAAAGTTCTACTTAAAACACCAAAAATTCTATGCTAGAACAGATTCGGACCATTTTTATCTTTATGTGATTTGTTTACTATATTTTAAATACTAAAAAGTTAACTTTTGGAGTTCAAAATGACCCCTGGTACTCTATATATATATATATATTTTTTTTTTTTTGTGGCTTAATATTATTCTTTAGATTAATTCACCATCGCTGCTATGAAAATGTCAACTTAATAAGCAGATGGGACCTTATATGTGTAGTATGTCCATTAATCATCTTCGAACTCTTTTATCATCTACGAACTTTTAAGAGCTCTTCTCCAGCTATTCATCAAGCATTAAGCTTGTCAAAAAGTAACCAGACTATTCACAAGTAGAAGGATTAAAAATATCTATTTGGTGCAAAAGGAAACAAGAAATGAGTTACCAAGATAGTCAATGATGGTTCTTCCATTAGAGAATCTGCCAGAAGGTCCCTCGAAGAAATCAACACCATATGGCACATAGTTTGCTTTTGCCAAAGAGTTGAGATAGTTGTTATTTCCATTGTCAATTAATGAATCTCCAAAAACAAACATTGCTGTGAACTGTGGCGTTGCCCCGACTCCGTTACAACTGGAAACCAAGGTCAAGGGGACTTGAAACAATGAGAGGACCACCAGTCTTGGCCATGAATTTTCCATCTTATTAAATTCACAATTTCTGTATTCCCTTTCGTACCTTCACTCCCTGGAAAAGGATGCAGGCGGGTCTTCTATGTATATTTTATATATGTATATATATAAAAATTGATGACCATCACTTCGTACAGTGAATAATGTGAAGTTCTCTTTTTGAATAAAGTGCTATAGAAAGGGTTTGGACATGCAACAATTCACGTATACTCAAAGCCCATTCTCCCGACCCACTTAATAATTCTTTCCTTTGTTTAAAGCCTTTTTCTCATGTTTATCCTGCTTTTGGTAGTCTGATTTCGGTTACACCCTCGTTTGCTTCCCCTCTTTCTTTCTTTCTTTTTTGGTTTCATTTCTTTTTTTTCCCCCTTTTTTTTTTTTTTTTTTTTTGGGGTGCGACTGAGGACACACAATTACACTTAAAACTACTAAGAAAAACTGCGAACATACAATATTATAAATAAAACTAATCAAAAATTGACACAATTGAATCAAATTTTAAAATAAATTAATTATTTAACATGCTCATCAATTTTTTATGTGTGAGTATAAATGTGAATAAATGCAGTTATAATTTTACACCAAATATGTTAATATAAATTACCACCCCTATTTTCATTGTTACTGAGTTTGAAATTAGATTTTTTACTAGTTTTTGAAAACTTAACGGGTGATGATATGGTATAAGATATCATTTGTATAGATATATGTAACTATTCTAAACTTACCTCATGAAGAATTTGGTTGAATTAAATTTTTAGGGTAAACAAACCTCCTTTTTTTTTTTTAACAATCTAACATATTAAATAAAAAATTACCATTAGACCTCAATGGTATATAAGCCACCGTGTTTTTGTACATTAACTGGATTATATAACTCCATTTATTTATGCTATTATAAAACAAATACTAGAAATATTGGTAAAGTTATAAAATTCATGAAGCCAACCACTAAGTGAAATTTTTTTTTTCCATTACTTACCATTAATCACCGATAATTACCATTATTTAAAAGTGGTGTTTAAGTAATTTTATCCATGTATTTTTATTTTTTTTAATGTCCTTAAATCCCCTTTAGTAACCCATTACTCTTATAATATTCTTTTGTTTGTTTAAATGCCTCTTAATTACTTACTATATATTTAAATATATTTACCTAATAATTACTCATTATTTATTGATTTTTCAAACATACATTCTTTAGTATATTCCTTCTATTAATTTGTTCTTCCTAGTATATCCACACCTCCATTGCTCTAATATCTCTTTCAATAGTTAGAAATTATTACTATTATTCATCTTTCTTATCATTCATTTCAAAGATCTCGTTTGTATTAATTTTAGTTAATCTTAAACTTCATTCTAAAAACTATAGAGAAAAAATATGGACACTCTACATATACATATATACACTAAGATGAATGTACAAGTATTGCACGTGTATGTTTTATATACATATATGTGTGTGTGTGTGTGTGTGTAAATTTTAAAAACAAGTTAACATGTAAATTTTAAAAATAAGTTAACAAGTGAAAATAAAAATATTTATTCTAAAAAATAAAGCTACACTAGAATCTTTAACCTAACTTCTAGAATGCAATTGTACCACAAAACTAATAATTTGATTGCATCACATTCACACAACATATAATATCTCAAATTTTTGTATTGATATAAATTTATGATTTTAAACACATTTTAAGTGTGATAACATATTATTTTAGCTATATAAGTTATTAGATATAACTTAGGATTACCAATTTTGGAAGCAAAAGATAAAATAAGTCAAAAATGGATATTTTGGTATAGAGGGTTGCCCATGTTCCCCGAGGGACGCCCGTGGTTCAAGTGGGGCACCCCACATGTGTGGTAGTTGGCCGAATGGTATGACTCTGACTGATTTTGGTGGAAGGAGGTGTTCTTAGGCTGTCATGGGTTAGACTATTGGATAGGGGAAAGTTTAGGCTATTCTTAGATGCTTGTAACTCAATTCAAAGTTTATATATATGTGTATATGAGGAGAAAGAGATAGAAATTTTGGGGTTTTGGAAGAAAATCGAAAAGGATGGTGGAAGCCGGAGGAGAATTCAAAGAGTGAGTAGCTCAAACCATTGCCAATTTTAAATTAATTTTTACAAAAATGAAATTTGGTTTCCAAGGATCATTTCTAAATGGTTTATTTGTTGTTTGGATCAAAAGGTGAAGAGATCAATCAGTCCTAAGTTGGAAACCAAAACCGGGAGTTCACCTCTACACTTTCTTTACCTTGTTCAATACTTAAGGTAGGGGTTTCTAGCTTCATTTTACCATATATAAGATGTATTCGAGCTAGCCAACATTTCTATGTAATTTATTTGAGATTTAGAAGTTTTGGAGATTGATTTGTCCAGTGTGATAAATGTGTGTATATATATGTATAGATGGAACCACGATTTTTTTGTATTGATTATATGGGTGAATTAAAAATTGTTTTGATTGGTCATCTAGGTTCTTTTAGGTCCTAAACATCTCTAGAAATCAAGGTTTGAGATATAAAATGGTTTTGGTGGAAATTGGCACCTAGAAACATGATCCAAAGCTCAAACCGAAATACAGGCTCATTCTGTACATAGAGAGGCACCCATAACTTTCTGTGGGGCACCCATGCCCCTTGAGGGGTACCCATGGTTCATGAGGGGCACCTATAAAACCGTGTCCCGAATACTAATTTGCTAATTTATGTAAAAACTTGTATGGTTCAGTACTTAAAACTTAGAACTTGAGTTGATCAACTTAAAATGATTAAATAAGTGAAAAACATATGAATTAGAATGTGAAAATCAATCTTGGAATGGTGTAACTAGTTTAACGATTTGTTGGTTTAATATTTTACCCCAATAATAAACTTAAAGGGTTCTTATTCTAGGCTTGATATTTGTTTCAGGTTAAATTGTGATAATCTTATTAATGCATATTATGTGTGAGCCAGAATGAGTTGAAAATGTGATTAGGAAATGAGATGATAACATAATAAAGTGATAACATGATTAGTAAAAGGTTAAATTAGAAGGAGATTGTTTAACTAGTTATTGTGATGATGTTAGTTGTTTTATGACTAAATGAGATGATGATATACTAGGGTGACTTATGATTAATGATAGGCTAAATAGAAAGAGATGGTTACATAAATTTCTATAATGATGATAGTAGTTTTATTGTTGAATGAAATGAGAATATAAATATGGTTTTGAAATGATAGTGATAACTGATAAGAGGAAATATATAGAATAATGGGACATGGGGTTGGTGGGTAAATGAAAATAGGAGGGGTGTTGAGATTACCCCATGGTTGACAACCCCAAAACCTACACAGAGATTGGTTTTCATGCCAGTAGGTTTGTAGCCTACAACATGACGTGTGGTAAGACTAATCTTGGCCTAACTAATTATAGCCTATAACAACAACGTTTAAATAAGGCTAATCATGGCCTAACTAATTGTAACCTATAATGACAATGTTTAAATAAGGCTAATCGTGTTCTCTAATGATAACCGTATTGGTATCCACCCCTGTAACTCAAGTAAAAATGAAACGCAAATAGGGATAATTATGATGAAATTAATTAAGTAGAGTTAATTGAGTAGAAAGATGAGATTTATTATGATGATTGTTAGTGTATGTTTATATGAGGTTAAATATTTTTTTAAATGATGTTATGAGGTCATGAATAAGAGAATTTGGATTTTTCTCTGTCTTGATTGGTTGAGATATGTTAGAGTTATAATTGTAAATTTTAAATTTTTGCTTGCATATTATATATGCTTTTGTGATACTTCGTGAGCACAAGTGGATTAGTGTTCACATCCATATAGATTCTATTACAAGGGTAGATACTAATAATTAGGTGGGCATTTGGTGGATAAGAAGTACTTGAGCCTTGGCTATGGCCACCAAACGTTTTTATGGGAAGTACTTCTAATCCACCAAATGGCATTTGTTATGGTTTTATGGGATTATTGGAGCACTATAGCCTGACCACAACCAAGGCTTAGTTTATATTGTGTTTTATAGTTATCAAGTATGGATATTGCTCCGGGGGTATTATAATGCTCTGATCGGGGAATGGTTATTCTATGCATGTAATGTATGTTATTCACTCACTCTTCAAGTCACAAAACTCGGGGCGTGACAGTTTGGTATTAGAGCCTAGGTTAGAATTCCTAGGGACATAGGGAGTCTTGCATATCATACTACATGTTTAAATGGTATTTAGTTAAACTTATTCCTAAAGAATTAATATTTTGTTTAAAATTTTAGATGGGATTCAAAAAGGGATGATGCGGTGATACTAAGTCACGACCTATGGAAGAAGATATTGTACTACCAAATGATGACATTTTCATTAAAATAGCAACTGAATGCTTGAATGGATCCCTTCCACAGCATGATTCAGTGAGTATGGTAGAAACAGTCCAAGTACCACCATTTGTGAGTCAACCAGTAATACCCTACTATGGGATGTCTCATCAAGTTCCATATACTATATCATACGATTACCAGTACACCTTGCCTTATAAAATTAGTAATCTACCTCAATATATCTACCCTGTAGTAATAGTGCAGAATGTGTGCATAATCTAACCTGCCCCATAGTTTAACCCAGTAATAACCCCAAATGCAGAAGCACCAAACTTAAGTAATCGAGAATGTTGGTGGCCATGAGTTTAGTACCTATGGGGTGGCTGAGGGTTTTAGCAGTGAGGAGGAGTGCCAACGAGGAGCATGTAGAAACTATCGTTGCATGGGATATATATGCTACAAATGTCCTAGGGGTAGTGTTAAGAGGTGCACTTATTGTTATAGTAAAGGACACTCCCATAGCTCTTGTCCATATCGTTGGAATTGGGATGTTAAGAATGGGGAAAATTTTGGAAAGTTAATTCCCTAGGTAGAAATCAGATTAGTCACAAGGGTGAACAACCAATACTAGGTTGTGTTTTCATTTTAAACTGGTTAGTGGAGAAATGTTTGAACTAACGTAATGTTAAAAATTTTTATGTAAACTTGAGCGGTAGAAGTTGATGATTACCATGATGTATTCTAGTGGATGTATGGAAATCTTATTCTAATGTTTAGTAAAAGCTATGTCATGTTTGTAAACTTTTGAAATTAATGTAATGTACAACTATTAATGGATGAAAATGATATTATCATAATGTAACTTTTTGAATGTATAAAAATGTTAACTAAATATATAGTTAGGCTATATTATGTTTTTCATCTTAGAAGTTTTAATTCAATCTTATTATTTCTATACTTTACTATATCTTAGATAAAAGATGCCATCACGAGAAATGGGAGTGAAAGGTCGAGACCGTGGTAGAGGTCGGGTTAAAGATCGAGGACAAAGACCCAATATACCAAGATGAGATTAATGCGCCTGTTCAACAAGAGTAGGAAATGCACATGAGTGTTGTAGTTGAGGCACAGCTCGACATGCAACAGAGGGTCCCAAGAAATGAGGAAGGAGGTCTTGGCCATCGGAGATGCCATAATCCGTAACCGTAGAGTTGGGGCAATATTACAACAGTTTGGCAGCATCCATTGCCATAATGGCAGAGGAGTCAGAGTTAGCCCACAACTAGTAGTTCAAGTAGGATCAACTAATCTTGAGAGGTTCAAAATGATGAAGCCTCCGACTTATAATGGGGTAGTGGACACAAATATCATCGAGCAATTTCTGGATGAGTGTGAGAATATCCTAGTGGCTGTGGAGATTTTTGATCATCTGACTTGCATCACTTTGACCACGTTTCAATTGATGGGATGAGCATTTACTTGGAGGTCTAGCTTGAGGGATTCTACATGATCAGTTAGCCTTACATGAGAAAGATTTAAAGAAAGATTCAGAGATCACTTCTTCCCACAATCGTTGAGGGATGCAAAAAGAGAAGAATTAATGGTTTGATTCAAGGAAGCATGACAGTATTAGAATATGAGAGGAAGGTTTCAGACTTGTCTAAGTATGCACCTGAGCTGGTTTCCACCACCCACTTACGATGTAGAAGGTTTGAGCGGGGACTGAGATCGACACTGAGGAATAGGATGGTATTGCTGGAATTGGAAGATTATAAGCCTTGATTAATAGGCTAATGATAGTAGAAAGAGATTTGAATGAGATGACGAATATACTAGAAGGCTGTTACGGTAAGAGTTCAAAGGTTCAGTAGGAAGGTGGAAGTAGAAAGATGTTGAGGGGTAGCATCTTGGCTCCTCAAATTCAACTTTCATAGTAGAGGACTACGGTACCCACCCAGTCTGAAGATTAGAGGGAATTTCTCAAAACAAGTGATCTATTTTAATTATAGGCGGTTTGTATATAAAAGTACAGAATGTCTGAGGATAAGAAGACAAACTGGGTCAACAGAATAAATGAAGGGTGGATAGATCCAGGAAAATTAGGTATGTTAAGGATGTGGACAGTCAGGGCATATTTTGCCCGTAGGCACATAGTGGTATGGGAGGTAGATTCTCCCAGACAGGATATTCATTTCAGAGCAGTTATCCCTTAACCTCGCAGTTATCCCTTAACCTCACAGTTAATGCAGTAGCCTCAGATAAATATTCCACAAGGGACTAGGCAAAGTGGGATTCCCGAGCAACAGAGAGCAGCCCCACAAGGATAGAGATTGGGCTGACCTCAGGATGTGCTAGTGCAGGGAAGAATGTTCACATTAGCACAATAGGAAACACTCGCTGAGCCACTAGTGAACAGAGGTATTTTTTGTGTTTATTCATCTAGTGCCACAGTCCTTCTAAGCACTGGAGCATCTCATTCATTTATAGCTGCATTATTTATGTCTATTTTGAGAATATATTTTGGCCCATTGGATTTGCTTTTATGTGCAGAGACACCTATGGCTAGATATTTTGCATTGACACAAGTATGTAAGAGATGTGAATTAAGGATGGAAGATGCTTTTGATGGGTGAGAATTTCTCTCCATGTTTGATTTAATTGTAATGGAGATGAGAAGTTTTGATGTCATACTTGAAATGGATTCGCTTATATCCTACCAAGCTATAGTTGATTGTCATAAGTACAAGGAGACCTTATTGACTCCAGAAGAAGATCAGATACACTTCTTTGTGGACCGGTGTAAATGATGAGAGTATGGCTATAGAAGAGGGAGATAAAGAATTGAAAATCAAGCTGCCAAAGATTTTGTGTGAGTTCCCAAAGTGTTTCTAGGGGAGATAATGGTGTTGCCACCTGAACGGGAAGTGGAATTCACTACTTACATTAGCAGTATTCATGGATTTGATGAACAAAGCTTTTAGACATTACTTGGATAAATTTGTGGTTGTGGTTGTGTTTATTGATGATGTCCTCATTTATTCCAATTTAGAAGAAGATCATGAATAGCATTTGAGACTAGTATTACAAAGGTTAAAGGATCATTAGTTGTATGCTAAGCTGAGTAAGTGTGAATTCTAGTTGAAAGAAGTAATGTTTCTTAGACTTGTGGTGTCTGAAGAAGGTGTAGCAGTAGATCCAACCAAAATTGAAGCAGTTTAAGAAGGTCTAGGCTGAAAATGTGTTTGAAATTCGTAGTTTTCTAGGATTAGTAGCATACTACAGGAGATTTGTTCTAGATTTTTCTAGATTAGCGGCCCCATTGACTAGGTTGACTCGGAAAGGAATTAAATTTGAGTGGAATGATGCATGTAAAAGATCGTTTCAGGAGATAAAGAGAAGGTTAACCATTGCATTGGTATTAGTCATTCCATAGAGGGAAGCAGGATATTTAGCATATTGTGATGCATCTCGAGAAGGACTAGGTTGTGTTCTTATGTAGAATAGGATAGTTGTGGCTTATGATTCAAGGAAATTAAAGACTCATGAGAGAAATTACCTGGTTCATGCTTTGGAGTTAGCATCCATAATAGTTACATTGAAAAGTTGGAGACACTATTTATACAATGAGAAGTTTGAAGTGTTCTTAGACCACAAGAGTTTGAAGTACATTTTTACCCAAAAATTTTGAATTGAAGGCAACAAAGATGGATGGAGTATACGGAGGATTATGATTTTGAGCTACATTACCATCCAGGTAGAGTGAAAGTGGTAGCAGATGCATTAAATAGGAAGACTCGAGGTACCATGGCCAGTATTACTATCAAGGAATGAGAGATGGTAGGAATTTTAAATGAATTTAATTTGAAACTTAAGAAAGATGATGAAAGGGTGGTATTGTATACTTCTCTTGTTCAACCAGCATTAATCGCCAAGGTAATTAAAGTGCAGAGAACTAATAAAGAAGCTAGTGATATTCGAGTAAGAATACAAGGTCAAGCAGAAATTCTATGTTGAAGGGTAGAATGTAATGTTGTAGTCAGATATCAAGAGAGTTTTTTGTACCTTTGTCAGTCCGAAATATGGTTATGAAGAAATTCCATCACTCGCATTTGGCAATACATCCAGGAGGTGCTAAGATGTACCATGATTTGAAAGACAATTCTATTGAGCTAGAATGAAGAGAAATGTAGCAAAATTCATTAGTAAGTGTTTAACCTGCCAGCAAGTGAAAGCAGAGTATCAAAGACCAGCTAGACTGCTATAAACATTGCCAATATCTAAGTGCAAATGGGAGAACATAACCGTGGATTTCATGACAAGGTTGCCACGAACTAAAAGAAGTTGCAATGCCATATGGGTAATTGTGGATCGTTTAACCAAGTTAGCATACTTTTGCTAATGAGAATGAAAGATTCAATGGACTCTTTGGCTTGATTGTATATTCGGGAAATTATGAGATTATATGGGACACCTGTGTCGATTATTTCAAACAGAGACCCACGATTTGTTTCTAGATTCTGGCAAAGTCTTCAAGTAGCTATGGGAATGAAATTGTGCTTTAGTATAGCCTATCATCCCTAGACTGATGGATAGTCTGAGAGAATAATTCAAATTTTAGAAGACTGCTTCGGGCTCGTGTGTTGGATTTCAAGGGAAGTTAGGAAGATCATGTACCATTGATAGATTTTGCTTACAATAACAATTAGCAAGCTAGTATCAGAATGGCACCATTTGAGGCACTGTATGGTAGACATTGTAGATCACCAATTTGTTGGATGCGAGTTGGAGAGGCAACTATGATTGAACTAGAGTTAGTTTGGAAAACCAATGAGAAAATCAGAATTTTTAGACAAAGATTAGAGAGAGTGTGTAGCCATCAAAAGAGCTATGTGGATCAAAGAAGAAGGCCTTTTGGAATTGCAAGTAGGGGATCATGTATTTCTAAAAGTATCACCCCAAAAAGGGAAATTTAGATTTGGCAGGTAAGGAAAGTTACCCCCTTAGATATATTAGTCCATTCGAGATCTTGGCTAAAATTGGAGAAGTTTCTTACCGACCGGCACTACTACCACAATTATGTAGAGTACACAAGGTTTTTCAGGTTTCGATGCTACAAAAATGTATTTTGGACCCTACTCATGTGTTTGATTGGACTGAATTGGAAGTAGACTTTACTGTGACATATGAAGTAAGACCAATTCAAATCCTAGATTCTCGAGATCAAGTGCTTAAAGGCATGATAATACCATTTGTTCAAGTATTACGGAAACATCATGGCACTGAGGAGTCCACTTGGGAACACGAATCTGAGATGTGAGAACGGCATCTGTAGTTATTTACTTAGAATATGTTATGTAATAAATTTCAAGGATGAAGTTTTTATAAGGAGGGGAGAATGTAATATCCCAAAATTTTGTATTTGATATAAATTTATGTTTTAAACACATTTTGGGTGTTGACCAACCCTAAAATGTGTTCGGGTTCTACCTCTCAAGTGCAAGAGGTTGGTCGTACTCTTACTTGGTGAGAACCGAGATCATCTCCACAGGGAAGACTTGTTAAAAGCTCTAGACTTGTTCTCTTTAGTTAGTAGGTGAAACCTAAGTTAATCCAAACTAATTTTGGATTTATGGGATTTTTAGGAATGGGTTGAGTTGAGAATGATTGAGTGAAGGAACTTTGATTATAAATTAAGATGGAAACACTACGAATAAAATAACTAAGATAATGTTGGCTTCAAACCAAATCCGGTAGTAGAATAGTAGTGGTTTACTCAAATGCATTGATAACTCAACCTAGCAGACGCACATGCATTGCTAGGTCCAAAGATATTTCATTAAAACCTAATTTATGGAACTCAAAGTAAGCGGAGGCTTTTGAAATAGGTTTCGGACTCACTGGGACATTGACTCAAACACTTAGTGTGTACGAGCTTGTCAAATTGTAACTAAGCTTCAATTGTAACACAGGTGAATCTATTTCTTAAGAAAACCTCAAGTTACGATTTTAGGAAAATATATTCTAAATCACAGAGCCGTTGAATCAAATAGTTGGTATACACGAGTGGCCACTCGTAACCAAGCTTGATTATAACACAGGTGATTTGATTTCGTAAGAAAACCTAATTTGGGTTTTAGAAAATATATTTCGAACTCACCAGGACATTGAACCAAACACTTGGTGTGCACAAGTGAAAACTTGTAACCAAGCTATGGTTGTAACACAGTTGAGTTGAGTTCGAAAGAACCTTAGCTTAATATGATTCAAATTAAAAAATAAAAAAAGATATTTCATTGAAAAATATTCTTTTATGTCTGAGTTCGCCAAAGTACCACCACCTTCAATGGCTTAAAGCCAAGAACAAACCCTAGCCTAACATGCTTGAACTTCGAAAATAAAAAAATATTTGTAAACCATCCATTAATGAAAAATAAACAAGTACCAAGCAAAAGCAAAAGAAGAAAATCAAAAACGAAATACTACAAAATAGAAGCGAAAGCTAAAAAGCGAAAACGAAGTCCTACGAAATAGAAGCGAAAGATAAAAAGAGAAACCAAAGTACCTGTTATTGAGAATATTAAGAAATAATCACTTACACGTAAACCGTTAAAGGATTCAACTTGAAATCTTAAACCCAAATGCAAAGATGAAGGTTAACATCTTCTTTGATCCAAAACTAAACAAAACGGCTAAAACTAGGGTTCAGAATAATAATCCCCTCATTACATCAGAAATAAGCCTATTTATAAGCATACATAACCCTGGGGTAAAAGTGTATATTTCCAAGTCCTAAACAGCTGCGGACCTTCTGTTCTCGGTGTGCGCACAAGGCCTAACACAAGCGTGTACATGAGGTCTTTGCGCACGAGCTCATTTCTGTGGTGTGCATAAGGTATTTCTCAAGAGGAATCCAGCCTCGGTGGTTGCACGAGGTCTTGTGCAGTCGTGCTTTCATGGTGGTACGCACAAGCATTGATCAAATCAATTCAACCTCAGTGGGCACTCGAGGTCATGTGCAGTCATGCGCATGAGGTCTCATGCATGCAAGGGGTTTCATGGTAGGGCGCACATGGTCCTCCTTGATAGTATTTCCAGATAGCTTTCTATCCCAAATTTCTGATGCAATATTTACCTTAAAGACGATGGATTCAGGATTTGGCTAAAACACAAAATTTTTAGATCTTCAAGTCTTCTTTCCAACCCAAAAATAATTGCATCAATCAAAGTTACGAGTGAAAAGTTATGGTTGGAAAACGGACAGAGTGTTGTGCTGGACACTTGCGGTAGTTTGCACATTTAAGCTCCAAACTTGCTTTTCTTAAATTGTTTTCCTTCCATACCCTTACAAAACACACAAAAGCAATATAAATACTCGAATTATAAAAAAATGAATTTTACTTGATAAAATATTCAAAAGAAGAATGTGAAATGATGTTAAAATCAACAATGATTGCGAGCAATCAATAGTAAAAAAGAAACTTAATGCAAAGAAGAAAGCATTCCTTACTGAACAAGTGAGTGCAATTTTCTAACCCAAGACCTCTCCCAAATACAAGGACCTAGCTTGTCCTACCATCCCTTGCACCATAGGGAACCAAAGGGTTAACCAAGCTTTACTTGATTTGGGAGCCAGTGTGAATCTATTACCCTAGACTGTTTATGAACAGTTGGGTCATGCTGAGCTCAAAGCCACATGGGTCACTCTCCAGTTAACTGATAGGTCTATTCAAATCCCACCGGGAATTATAGAAGACGTTCTTGTCCAAGTGGACAAATTTTACTTCCCGGTAGATTTCATTGTCCTCTTTACTCAGCCTGTTCAAAGCCCTAATGCCTCTATCCCAATCATCCTTGGGAGACCATTTCTTGCAACCTCAAATGCAATAATCAATTGCAGGACTGGTCTCATGAAATTATCATTTGGTAACATGACCGTGGAGATGAATATTTTCAATGTGTCTAAACAACCCGGTGAATATAAAAGATGTAAGAGAGGTTGACTTAGTTCACACTCTTACGGAAGAGTATGTGGAAAAGAAAATAATTCAGGATCCTTTGCAAAGGGCCCTAATGAGTGATGACCTTGATGAGGCCAATGATGGGAATTTGAAGGAAATTCTAGATTGGTTAGAACCTGCACAAATCTTATCTATGGGCCAATGGACCCCAAATTTTGAACCCTTAACCCCTTCCAAAGAAAAAGTTGAGTCTTCTTTCAATAAACCTCCAAAGCCAGAAAGAAAGCCATTACCCAGTGATCTTAAGTACAATTTTCTAGGGGAAGATGAGTTATGCGCTATGATCATATCTTCCAAGTTGACTATGGACCAAGAATAAAGATTTGTTAAAGTCTTAAAACTTCACAAACATGCCTTAGGTTGGACTTTAGCTGACCTAAAGGGGATAAGTCCTTTTGTTTGTACTCATCACATATACCTTGAGGAAGAGGCTAAGAATGTGAGGCAAGTGCAAAGACGCTTTAATCCCGTAATGAATGAGGTAGTAAAAGGAGAAGTCCAAAAACTTTTTGACGCAAGGATTATTTACCCAATTGCAGACTCTAAATGGGTCAGACCAACACAAGTTATCCCTAAAAAGTCTGGAGTGACGTAGTAGTCAATGAGAATAATGAATTAGTACCGATGCGCATCCAAACTGGGTGGCAGATATGTAACGATCATAGAAGACTCAATGCAGTCACAAAGAAGGACCACTTCCCACTCCCTTTCCTTGACCAAGTCTTAGAACGAGTAGCAGGCAAAGCCTACTATTGTTTCTTAGATGGATATTTGGGTTATAACCAAATTGAGGTAGCTCTTGAGGATCAAGAAAAGCCCATTTTCACTTGCTTGTTTGGAACCTTCGCTTACAAAAAGATGCCATTTGAGCTTTGTAATGCACCACCGCCTTTTTAGCACTGCTGATTAGCATCTTTACTGATATGGTTGAGAGATACCTTGAAGTCTTCTTGGATGAATTTTTCGTTTACGGGGATTCCTTTGAAACTTGCGTCCAAAATCTTGAAAAGGTTCTTCAGTGTTGTGAGGATAGCAATCTTGTGCTTAATTGGGAAAAGTGTCACTTTATGGTGACACAATGGATTATGCTAGGGCATATTATGTCTTTCAAAGGGATTGAGGTTGACAAAGCTAAGGTTGAGTCAATTCAAAAATTACTCACCCCTAGAAATGTCAAGGACATTCGCTCTTTCCTTGGTCATGCTGGGTTTTACTGACAATTCATTAATTCATTCATCGCATTGGCCAAACTTTTTTGCAATCTTTTAGGAAACAATGTACCATTTGAGTGGATTGCACAATGTGAGGAGGCTTTCACTACATTAAAATATAAATTGACCACTGCACCTCTCATGCAAGCACCTAATTGGTCCCTACCATTTGAACTCATGTGCGATGCTAATGATTATGCGGTAGGGGCAGTATTGGGGCAAAGGAAAGATAAAAAACCACATGTGATCTATTATTCTAGTAAAACATTGAATGAGACCCAATTAAATTATACAACCACTGAGAAGGAACTTTTGGCAATGGTCTTTGCCATCGACAAGTTTCGTTCATATTTGGTTGGGTCTTGTATCATCATTTTCACAGATCATGCTACCTTCAAATATTTGCTCACCAAACAAGAAGCTAAGCCTCGATTGATCCGATGGATCCTCTTACTCCAGGAATTTGACATTAAAATTCGTGGTAAAAAGGGAGTAAAAAATGTCATAACTGATCATTTGTCTTGACTTCCTAAACAAGACCTTGTCTGTATTGACCTTGCCATAAATGAGACTTTCCCTGATGAGCATCTTTTTCATCTATCCACTATTACCTCACCATGGTTAACAGACATTGCGAATTACCTTGCTACTGGGCAAATACCTTCTGAATGGTCCAAATTAGACCGGCAAAAATTCTTGCGCAATGTGCGCTTCTTTTTCTGGGATGACCATTACTTATTTAAATATTATCCTGACCAAATTGTAAGGCGTTGTGTTTCGGATGATGAAACTGACAGTGTGCTTACATCCTATCACAGTGCTTACATTCTATCACAGTTTAACATGTGGAGGCCACTTTCTGTAAAGAAAACAACTGCTAAAATTTTACAAAGTGGGTATTATTGGCCAACCATGTTTAGCGATGCACACTCATTTTACATTAGTTGTGATAGATGTCAAAGGTTAGGGACCTTAACTAGAAGGAACAGGATGCCCCTAAATCCCATTATAGTGCTTAAAATTTTTTATTGTTGGGGTATTGATTTGATGGATCCTTTTCCAACTTCATTTGGTAATCAATTCATTCTTGTGGCTATTGAATACGTGTCTAAATGGGTGGAGGCCATTGCTTCCCGAACTAATGATCATCGAGTTGTGGTCAAATTTTTAAAAGAACACATCTTTTCCTGCTTTGGAATGCCTAGGGCCATCATTAGTGATAGGGGAAAACATTATTGTAATAAGCCTATGGGTATTTTACTGAAATGGTTTGGGATTGTGCACAAAGTAGGTATTACATACCATCCACAAACTAGTGGCCAAGTTGAATTGCAAATAGGGAGGTAAAGACCATTTTGGAAAAAACGGTAAACCCTTCTCGCACATATTGGTCTAACCGTCTAAGTGATGCCTTGTGGGCCTATCGAGCGGCCTATAAAACTATTTGGGCATGTCTCCCTATAGGTTTGTCTACGGAAAGCAGTGTCATTTGCCTGTTGAAATTGAGCACTGTGCATACTGGGCCATTTAGCAATTCAATGAGAATTTCGAAGATGTGGCCAATCATTGTAAGCTCCAAATGAATGCGTTGGAGGAGTTAAGGAATGATGCTTTTGCAAAATGCAAGAATTGCTAAGGACAAAATGAAAAGATTGCATGATAAGCACATTCGTAGAAAGTCCTTTCACTTGGGTCAAAAGTACAATTCTTGTCTTCATCTGTTTCCACGCAAGTTAAAGTCCATGTGGACCGGACCTTACATTATTAGGTCTATTTCTGATTTTGGGGCAATTGAGATTGAAAATCCATAAAACAATCATGCTTTTAAGGTGAATGGCCACCGTCTTAAGCCTTATTTTGAAAATTTTGTGGTTGAAATTGAATAAGTGGATTTGACAGACCCGCCTCCATTTGAATAAGTTTAGATGTGATTTTCTTGTACATTATCTTCCTTTTTTTTTTTTTTAGTGTTTTGGTATGTTCCTATATTTCTCCCCGTTACATTTAGGTATGATTTCCCATATTCCACTTCTTTGTTCCTTAAATGTAAATGCATTGGAGACAATGCTATGTTTTAATTGGGGGGAGATAGAGAATTTTTGTTTTTTTTTTTTCTTATTTTAACTTTTCAAAAGAAAAAAAAAAGAATTGGTGGTCGTTGAGGTGTTGTATTGAATGATGCCTTTATTTTGATTAAAAAAAAAAAAGTTTGCATCTTTGTTTCTTTGAGAGCTTAGAAAAAGAAAATGTTTTGATTGAGCCAATTTCACTAAGTCCATAATAGTTTTTGTTTTTGAAGAGCTTAGTTCAACCTAAATATGCATGCATGACCCTAGCTATAGTGGAGCTTTTACCATATGAGATTTCGAGCCACTTTGAGCTTTCACTGAGAGAGTATGTACATTTACTCTTATATAATTTATTCACTTTCATTTCTTTCAGTAACACCATTAATTTTGAATTTGGGTTCACATTTGGCTTTGAAGAGCATGTTTGAGTTAATAAATTTTGAGCATCTTGTTTAGCCAAGTTAACCCTTAGAAATGAAACTAGGCCATGTTTGAAAAGTTGAGCCTTTATGACTTTCATTTGTTTACATTATCCTTATAAGCCAGGTTGTCCCTTGATAAAAAAAATGATATTTCTTCTGAATAGCCACAAAATTCTCCCAAAACCTTGAAAAGAAACATCTATTGCCTTACCTAATTGTCTTGGAAAAAATAAATTTTCAATGGTAGTTAGTTGTTTTGAAATAGAGAAAAGCATCCCAGTTGAAAAGTGATATATATATATATATAAAGTGATATATATATCTTGGAGTCATCCTTGTAAAGTAGATCAAATGTATCTTCATGAGAATGTAAAATGATGATGAGTTTCAAGAAGAATTGGCTATTGAATGTTTGGCTTAGGGAATGTAAAGGAAAAGAAAACAAAAACAAAAAAACAAAAAAAGAGGTTAAGTTCTTGAGGAAAGAGGTTATTGGTCACACATGTTTTCCAAGACACTTTTTGAACATCCCATCCTTTCTTCAGCAACCATTTAACCCCTCAGCCCCATTACAACCAAAAGAAAGACCTAGAAGATATTCGGGAAGATAAATTTAGGGTTGAGGTTTATTAAATTTCTTTTTCTTATCATGCTCAGATTATCCTATTTGTGAACTATTCCTTCATGGAGTTATGCCAAATTTAACCTTTCATTGTTTAAATAGTTTTTGGATTTGGAATTGCATCTTGATTGCACGTGAATGACAATTACTCCACTAATGATGCATTCCATGTGTGAACCATGAGCTTCAATTTTGTTTTGAGGAGTGAAACCCCTTGTGAGATTTGTAGTCAAAGCTTTTAGGAAGCACATATGCATGTTTGGTTTGAATTTCGCTCTAAATGAACACATATTTTCATGTGGATAGTTGAACGATTGCTCAATCATAATTATATTTTTTAAGTATAAGCCTCTTTGAAACTTTGATTCAATTTTTGTTATCAACATTGTAGGCGAAAGCATGAGCAAACCCTCACACCAAAATTATGAGGATTTCATTGAGACATATTTCAGATATTCTTGCTAGAGACTGGCAAGATTTTTGTTGGGGGTGTGATTGGCATGTGATATTATATGAATTTTTAAATCTTAGACATGCCAATTACATGTGTTTACTTATTAAAATACTTGATCTTAGCTTAGTTATTTCACTCTTGTGATTAAATGCCGTTCATGTGATTCAGGTTCTAAAACACGGAAAAGAAAGGCTACCATATCTTCTAGACCTCCCAAGGGCCATCTCAATGTAAAATATCAATTATCATGGCTTCTAAGAAGAACGAAGTAGTCCCAAGCTCAAAACAGTCCAAGAAGTATTATGGTAGAAAATTCCAGTGCAACACCTCTTCAGTTTTTTAGCCATAACATTGTCTACAGAGGTCAATTTGACCTGTGCTATACACCGTTGGAAAGAGGACTTGACTATATACAACTTTTCTGTTGAAGACATCTTCAAATTCAGCTGTTTGGAAGGTCAAAATTTCAACCAAGTTTTGCTCCAGATTGCTGCCAGCAGAGAAGCCTAGCACAACACCCCTTTGGTTTTTCAATCATAACTTTTCACTCAAATTTTGGATTGATTCGATTCTCTTTTCATTGGAAAGAAGACTTGTAGAGATAAAAAGTTTCTGTTGAAGCCATCTTACGGTTCTATCATCTTAAAGCCCAAAAAGCTACTCCAAATTTGTCCTAAAAATCCGCTCAGTCCAGTACCCGTGTGGGCCTAGCTCCCAGCCAGGCAAGCCCATGCGTGGCCAAGAAGCCCAGCAACTGTAATCCTAGTTCTAAATCTATTTGAACCCTAATCTGCTGAAGACATAAGAGAATTCCAGCCGTGGGAAAAGTGGGAAAACCTAAACAAAATTCTGCTCTCTCTTTTTCTTTGCTTCTCTTAAATTTCTTTAGACTTAGTTTGAGTTTTAGGAAATATTTGGAAGAATATTTGAAAGATTTTGATGTGTTTTAACCTTGCAATTTAACATTGCAAGCGGTATATTTTTAATAAAATTTGTTCACCCCCTTCTCTCATCCCTTTCATCTCCATCATTTTCTTTAGATTAGTTTTCAATATCACACTTTCAATTTATTGTAGTAGATTAAGTTTTATTTCAATGGGGGTTAAATTTTACTCGTGTATTATTCATTTGAATGGTAGTCATAATATGATAGCAGGCTAGGCTCCCTCTTGGCTCCAAACCTATGAAAATGGTTTGTTGAGGTAGGGAGGTTGAGCATATTATGATCTTAAACTATATATCATAAGATTGATCATATGGAAAAGACTTGATAGGGATTCATCATTTGGAATCTCCTAGCAATGTTATAATCGGTTAGTGATTCATGAACTTATTTCTTGAAATCCCTAAACGCTGATTCCATATCTTGTTGGGACGAGCTTTTCATCTTTAATCCTAATAAAGTCAAACTTCCATCTCATTAAATTTTATTGCTAAATCTTCCGGCCTTTTACCACTAGGGATAGGTAATTAGGCCAAGATAAATAGCATGCTCAAACTTACTCACCGATATACTACCATTGGAATTGGATCGGGGTCAAGTTCTTTCATATTCCAAGCACATTCAATATCGCATTTAAATATTGTTCTTTACATTCTAGCATTCTAATTTTTGTCATTATTTTATTGTCTTTAAATACTACAATTTTATTTTTATTTCTTTTACTTTATTATTTTAATTAATCTTAATCCAAATCAAATTACTCAAGCCAACCAAAATTTGGATTTTCAACTAAATATGTTAGAGTAAACTTTGTAGTTTGTATGACTTATAACTAGGTGGATATTGGACATCTTAATATCTAATAATTTTTTAGTGTATATTTAATACTAATTATATTAAAAGTGACATTATTTTACATTTCATTGAAAATGACAAAATTTAAAAAAGATAATAAATTATTTATTAATTTTAAGTAATTTTATTTCTCTTTTCAGGACTTATTTTCAAATATAATCACCGAAAACTTTTTTTATTAAAAATAAATTCTTAAAATGGTTTTCAATAAAAATTTTTAATAATAATTTTTTAAAACTAAAACAAAATGCTACCAAATTATTTTTCAAAATATAAATATAAAATGAAGAAAAATATATTATAAATAGTTAGCCATGGTATAATTAAGTTAATGAAGATATACGTTAAATATGTGTTACACACAAGGATTAAAGGAAAAAAATTGATTTCAAATTATTTTTAGTTAAATAAAATAATTATTCATAAAGTTTTTACAAAATATTCGTATGATTCTATAAATTGGTTATGATTTTCAAAAAAAAAAAAGTCAAAATAATAAAATTTTTATCACCAAAAGTGATAAAAATTTGTTTATATGTAAATATGTAAAATATATATACAAATAATAATTTAATCTAGTGGTCAACCACACCAATTTTCAAAGAAATGATATGATTTCAATTCTCACCAATAATAAAAAAAAATCTCAAAAAATATAAGATCGACATGTCGTGCAATAATGAACTGATACGTGGTACAATCATAGATTGACGCATGACACAACATGGGTTGCCATGTGGCATGCTAACAAGTCACCAAATGGTGCCACATGGCATCACACATGAATTTTTTATTTTTTTAAATTAATTCAAGTTTCTAACTTTTTAAGTTAATCCCTTTGCTGACCAATTGGTTGTTAAAGCCAATATATGTTTGTCTCCGAAGGCCTCCCTTTTAGAGACCAATGGATCATTAAAAGCTTACCCTTTAACGATCAAAGTTTTGTTAGAATATCATACTTTTACTGACAAAATATATTCTTGGTCGCCAAAACTTTCTGCGACTAGCCTTTACTAACTAACTGACAACCAAATTACATTTGGTTAGCAAAAGCATTAACAACCAATAAGTGACCTTTTGGTCACTAAAACTATTTAGTGCAAAGTGATTAAAGAAAAACTTAAAATGAATAAATAAAGCTATTCAAGAAATAATAAAAGCAAAGTTCACTTGCACATTTCTAGAATGGAAGTGAGGTTGAACAAATAGGGAAGATTCTATATATAGTTCATCAACAATCACAAAATTTCACCATATTTTTCAAGTTTATGGGCAAAATAAAATATGATATTCTACATCTCAATATGTTCAATTATTAATTGGGTCCTAGGAATAAAAACAACTATATTTAAGGAATATAAGACAAAAGAACACACGATAGATATAATAATAATTGCATCTCAAATATTTTTTTTCCCTTCTAATTTTTGCCTTGTGTTTTCTTTTTATCCTTATGAATTAATTATAAAATAAGAAGTTTGAAAGAGAAGTCGAGAAAACATAAGAGTTGAGTATTTATAGAATTAAAAATTGCACGCAGTTTCACAAAAAAAAAAACAGAGACACCAAAATTGATTTTCCCTTATATTGGAACTAATTATATATAAAATAACGTGTTTAGGTTATATATATTTATAATTTCGAATTTTATTTTATCAAGTGAATGTGATTTAATTTCATAATAAATAGTGATTATCAAAAACTTAACTATTAAATAATTTGTATAAATAATGGTAGTATAGAATAATTTGCATAGTTAACTTCATTATCAAAAACTTCATTACAACTAATATTGGTTTAAGTTATTAAAAAGCTATATATACTTTTATATATTACAATTAATTTGGTTTCTGAGATAGTTTTATTTATTTATTGTTATTATTGTCAAGTATTATAAAAATATTTTTAGAATTTTAGGGGAGACAAACATGAATAATTAATTTATGAATTATTTTACAACTATCAATAGTAAAACTATATATTTTTAGAGTTTCAGGGGAGTGACGACCACTACTTTAGCCCTCTCGAGATATATCCATGTACTGATAAACCATTGTATATAATAGAAGATTGCTTGCTAAGAGACGAAGGATGAGAAGACAAAGGATGAGAAGGATCACTATATATAGATTAGATCAAAAGATATTACTATATGTGAAGACAACTTATGAAATATATGGAAGGTATATGGTGAAAAAACAAATGATTTATTCCAACTGCTACCACACATTGTTAGTAGACTGGAGCCAAAGGTACCATTAGCAGTCATACATAAAAATGAAATGAATCGCATAGCTAAGAAAGACAACAAAATGAAAGAAATTAACATGATAATACTATTGATATGACCAAACCTGAACGCATATGTACACGAAAGAGACAACTATATAATTATTTTTTATATTATAAAAAAATTTACATCTTTTATTATTTATATTATATTATAAAATAATATTTTTATAATTGTCTTTGACTTATAGATTAAGGAAATACATTATTTAGAACATTTAATGAGTGTTGATTAGTGTACTTGGAGTTACGGAAATTAAAAACTGTGAAAATGTAGACTAACAAAATAAAATAACAAAAATAAATTTATTTTATTATTTTACTCAAATATAGAAAGTTCGATTCCAACGAAGGCTTAAGGGTACAAAATGTAATTTAACAGCTATGTTTTATTTAATAACAAATTGACATGTGATCATTTAATAAAAATTTAATTCTGGAATGTTGACATTACAATAAGATAAAATATCAAAATTTCAATTGAACAATTAAAATATGAGGACTTAAAAATTAAATTTGACAAAAGTAAAAAATTAAAGCACATAAGAATGTAAATTTTGTTGTTATTGTTGTTCTTCCTCTCATTCTTCTCGTTATTATTATTATTATACCATTTTACTCAGAAAAACTTGAAAATCTTAACCACTTATTCCACAAAAAACAAAGATTGTGCCAATTAAATTTAACTAAATTATAAATTGCAATTTACAACAAATCCTATTTAACTATTCTAGTTATTATATAAGTAGTCACATTCAATCAAAGAAACAATTTTTTAATTAGAAATATTTTATAAAATTACTTAATAATAATCAAAAACAATTTTAAATACGTTTATGAAATGAGAAAAGACTATTTTTTCAAATGTAAATTTACAATGAATTCTAGAAGATTTTACAAGTCAATTGGACTTTAAGCATACATTCAAATATATAAGCTAATTCTATACATCAAAAGAGCATTAAAATCATAAATAATTACAAACAGTTGACCCAAGGTTCATAAACTTAGTTTATAATTGATTTTGATGATAACAGACATTGAATTGAATTTTCACAATTAATTTTCAAATAGACATTGTATGAAATGTTATAATTTGGTAGATTCAAAATGATATTCTTGGAAGAGATTGATATTATTTTTTAGATATTTTTACATAATTTGGATGAAGAAATAATGGAAATTCAAAGTTTGGAGCAATGGAAATTAAAGAAAGATGAAGACATGAAGGTTAACTCGGTTGAACAGCCAAATCAGACATATGTTAGTATATTGATGATATGTGAAGATCTAACGGTTCAAATTGCATGACATTTAATTATAATAAACAAGACTTCCATATCTACAACTTTGTCAGAGTAAGATTTTCGTGGATCTCAAGGTAAGTTATCAGAAAATGAGTTGGACTATTAGTCATTACAGAAGAAAATGTAATTCTAAATTCTGGAGCTAATGTTGGTTTTTACACCATAACGCATAATATAAAAGTTAAAAAATTCTAATTTTTGGTGTGTGGAAAGAAGAATTATAAAAATAAAACTTTTGTAGTCTACGTTTCTTCTAATTCCAAAATTATCATGGTAAAACAGAAGCTTAAACGAGAAACACAGATTCAGAGTATCATAAAAAAATATATCTGGAGCTAGTCTTTGTTTTGAGCCTATATCTGAAGATCTAACCGTTGGATGGAACTCACATTTGGCCAAAATATAGCTGACTTATATATCTACAAATTAATTAATCTGAGCCAATGTCAGATATGAAAATTATGAGTGTGCAAAATGGTCACAAACATATCTTAGCCAATCTGAATCTGAAAGGCAGTAGTGGAAGCAAGGACCTTCAATTTATTTTAATGGAAAAAATGTCTTTTTACTCAGTAACGGTCACTTGAAGATTTTTTCCTGCAAGTACAACCTCAAAACTCAGATTCCAGAAGAAGAACAAAAAAAAAAAAAA
>QLOD02000017.1:11945244-11957179 GCA_003260245.2 Sideroxylon spinosum | reverse complement strand
AAATGCATGAATAAAGAAGAAAATGCATGACTTTATGTTAAAATAAAGGTCTTGCAATTACACTTTTCAAGTGTAATTAACATGCTCAACTTCCCTACCTCAACAAACCATTTTCATAGGTTTGGAGCCAAGGGGGAGCCTAGCCTACTACCATATTACAACTACCATTCAAATGAATAATACAAGAGTAAAATTTAATTTCCATTGAAATAAAACTTAATCTACCATAATAAATTGAAAGTGTGATATTGAAAACTAATCAAAAGAAGAGGATGGAGATGAAAGGGATGAGAGAAGGGGGTGAACAAATTTAATTAAAATGTACAGCCTGCAATGTTGAATTACAAGGTTAAAACAAAACACATCAAAATCTTCCAAATATTTCATCAAACTTAAACTAAGTCTAAAGAAATTTAGGAAAAGCAAAGAAAAAGAGAGAGCAGAATTTTGTTTAGGTCTTCGCACTTTTCCCCAAGGTTGGAATTCTCATCTGTTTTCAGTACACTAGGGTTACAGCTGCTAGGCTTCTTAGCCACGTATGGGCTTTCCTGGCTGGGAGCGGAGCCCGTATGGGCCCTGGCAGGACATGGGCCCATGCAAGTGCTGGACTGGGGAGATTTCTGGGACAACATTGGAGCACTTTTTTGGGTTTCAAGATGATAGAATCTAAAGATTGCTTCAACAAAAACTTTTTATCTCTTCAAGTCTTCTTTCCAATGTAAAATGAATCGCATCATCCAAATTTTGAGTGAAACGTTATGATTGAAAAACCAAAGGGTTGTCATGCTGGGCTTCTCTGCTAGCAGTAATCAGGAGCGAACTTTGGTTGAAATGTTGACCTTCTAAATAGCTGAATTTGAAGATGTTTTCAACAGAAAAGTTGTATATAGTCAAGTCCTTTTTCCAACAGTGTATAGTACAAGTCAAATTGACCTCTGTAGGCAAGGTTATGGTTGAAAAACTGAAGAGGTGTTGTGCTGGAATTTTTTACCATAACACTTCTTGGACTATTTTGAGCTTCGGACTACTTCATTCTTCTTGGCAGCCATGATAATTGATATTTTACATTAAGATGGCCCTTGGGAGGTCTAGAAGTTTCCTTGTTTCAAAACCTGAAACACACAAACATTCAATCACGAGAGTGAAATAACTAAGCTAAGATCGGGTATTTAAATAAGTAAATACACGTAATTGGCATGTCTAAAAGAAAAAAAAAATCATATAATATCACTTGCCAATCACCCGGGAATTGGAAAAAAGTTATTTTTTTGTTAAAATAGCGAACTTATCCTTTTAATGGTTTGGTTTTCTCCTTTAATTTGAGAACATAAGATTAAAACCACATAATTGCTATATAGTAATTAAGGATTTACTTAATTTATTATTTTCGTTAGAAATAGGCATAGGTTTTAGTGTATATATACGTATGCATTGTGCTTATTGTAATTAATGTGAAATAAGGAGAATAAATCTTCTTCTTCGTCTTCTTCTTTAGAAAGAAAATTTCTTCTTCCTCTGTTATATTTTTTTGGTGTACAACATCAATATTTTTTCTTAGCCTCCTACATTTGGAATCAAAGCCACTAGTGTTGGTAGAAATTAAATTATGGCAACAAGTAATTCAATTCAGCTGCAACTTCCAAAATTTACCAGAAAAATTTTTAGCAACTGGTCCATCTAATTAGAATTATTTTTTTCGATTTCAAGATCTCTAGAATTTGGCAAAGATTGGCTAGACCAATATAACCAATGCAAGAGCATTTGAGACATTAACAAAGGAAGAGAAATGTGTGTTACTAGAAACTTGCAAGAAAGATCATAAGGTATTAATGTCATTTTCAAATTATAGACGAGCTAATATTTGAAAAAATATTGGGAGTAGAAGCAACATATGCATTGTGGGATGTTCTACAAAGAAACCTACAAAGGTAATGATTGAATAAAGCAAGAATGACTGTAAAAAACTTAGAGCTGACTTTGAGTCTTTAAGCATGAATTACTCGAAATCAATTTCAGCATAATTTGATCGAGTTCAATCCATTGTCAATCAATTGTAAGTAAATGGTGAACATATGGATGATCAAAGGGTACTTGAAAAGATTATGATCTTTGACCACGAGATTTGATTATGTTGTTAAATTAATAGAAGAAGGACAAGATATATCAATCATATCAATTGAAAGGTTGATGAGTTCATTATGCTCACATGAACAACAAATGAACCAAAAAACCAGTATCTCTAATTCAGAGGAGGCTTTGCAAAGTAAGGTGATTTAAGGAATCATAGAGGAAATCAGAGTAGTTGAGGCCATAGACATAGTCCAGGTAGAGAAGCAAATTATAACAATACTAGCAGGGACAAAATAACAAAAGATCATGGTCTGAGAGGAGCACATCGCAAGTTTAACATCAAGTGGTATAGGTGTAATCAGTTTGAACATTGCAAGTCTAAATACCGAATAAAATTACAATAGTAAGCGAAGCATCCATATACTACTGATATAAAAGAAAATTTAGTACTTGCCTACAAAGAAATCAAACTAGATGCCAAGTGTACAAACATTTGGTATCTTGATATGGGAAGAGTAATCATATGAGTTGGAGAAAACAATTTCTCACAATTGAACAAATTAGTTCATGGAGAAGTTAATTTTGGAAATAAATGCAAAATTATTGCAAAAGACAAAGGTAATATTAACATTTATTTGAAGGATGGTAGTAATGTGATAAATATAGATGCTTTTTGTGTGTCAGGCCTTTTCTAGAATTTATTTGAGTATTGGAAAACTTTCTAAAAAATGATATAATATTAATATTCACAATGGTGTCTACGCACTTAAAGCCAGAAACAACCTAATGATTGCAAAGGTGCAGATGACGAAAAAAATAATGTTTCTTATGGCGCTTTAAGCACAAATCCTGAACAATTTTTAGGTGTTGGTGAAAGACAACAACTGGTTATGGGACCTTCAATTTGGCACTTGAATTTCCAAGGGTTAAAGGTACTCTTGTAGAAAAAGATGGTAACTAGCTTTGTAACGACCCACAATTAATGTAGTACAATATTATCTACTTTGAGCTTTACAACCCTTATGGTTTTGTTTCTTTGAGGAGACACAGGCAACCTAGAAAAGGTCTTGTGCTTGGTAGATTCGTGACAATGACTGGCTAGGGGACCTTCAATTTGGTCACTTGAATTTCAAGGGTTAAAGGTACTCTTGTAGAAAAAAATGGTAACTAGCTTTGTAAAGACCCACAATTAACATAATACAATATTATCCGCTTTAAGCTTTGCAACCCTCACGGTTTTGTTTCTTTGAGGACCACACAGGCACCTTAGAAAAGGTCTTGTGTTAGGTAGATTCGTGAACCCCCATATATAGCACCTTCATTTTCCATACCTAGGCGATGTGGGATAGAGATATTGCTTTACCTTTTCACCCCCTGTTTTACTTTTCGGTAGGCATAGTCCTTCACAAGTAGGTTCCTCACAGTCCTTCCCCCTAATAAGGTAAGCGTCCCTGCGTGGCCTCTTGTTTTACTCTTCCTGAAACAGAACCTCTCACAAGCAAGTCTCCTACACTCAGCACCCACGTGTGGCTCCACACTTTTAGCTGGGTATTGGCATTGATACCATCTGTAATGATCCCATAATCTACATAGTATAATATTGTCTACTCTACGCTTTGCAACCCTCATGGTTTTGTTTCTCTGAGGACCACACAAGTGCCCCAGAAAAGGCCTTGTATAGATAGACTCGTGAACCCTCATATATAGCACACATGTTCGTTACCTAAGCAATGTGGGGCAGAGGTATTGCTTCACCACCAACTTCACTCTTCTGCATGCAGAGTCCCCTATAGGTAGATCCCTTATAGGCTTACCTATGATTAACGCTCCAGATCATTCGTGTGAAGAATGTAATTTTGGAAAACAGCATAGAAACCCATTTCCAATTGGAAATCTAAAAAAGCTAAACAATCCTTAGAATTGGTACACAAAAATATATGCAATCCAGTTGAAGCAGAGTCTCTCGGAGGCAAAAGATACACATTAATTTTTGTTAATGATTTTTTAATAAAAATATGGGCTTATTTCCTAAAATCAAAAACCAAAGGCATTTGAAAATTTTAAAAATTTTAAAATCTTTGTTAAAAAACAAATTGGCCTTTAACATAAAGGCATTAAGATCTAGTTAAGATGGAGAATTTACCTCTAATAAATTTCTTAAGTTTTGTACATCTCATGAGATCTAGCGTTAGTTAATTTCTAGCTATACACCTTAGCATAATGGTATAGCTAGAAAGAAAAATAGAACAATATTTGAAATGGCTAGAAGCTTGTTGAAGTCTAAGATTTGCCAAAATATTTTTGAGCAGAAACTATGGCCTATGCTATTTATTTGATGAACAAGTATCCAATGAAGATTGTGCTTGAAAAAACTCCAGAAGAAGCATGGAGTAATCATAAAGCCAGATGTCACTCTCCTATGAGCCTTTGGCTCTATTCCATATCCTTATGTACCAGATAAACGGAAAAGAAGTTAGATGATAAAAGTTAGAAGTGCATCTTCATTGGCTATAGTGATGTGACCAAGGGTTCCTAGTTGTATAATCCAGTCATAAGGGAAGTCATAGTGAGCAAAGATGTCTGGTTTATTAAAGATTAGGCTTAAGAGTAAATTCAAAAAGGTAACAAATAGAATAGCATAGTTACCATCGAGACTTCCATAGAGAGTATCGATCAATAGAGTGGTACTTCAACCAGCACTATATCTTTAGACACAGACACTTTTCCCAAATAGCAATCCCAAGTTCATTAGAACGTCCAAAATAGACAAGAGTGATGCCGACATGTTTGCAAGATTATGTGCTCATGGGAATTAGTAATTGTAACGATATTACTAATGAAAGTTTTGTAAACTTTTACTTGTTCACAGATTGTGACCTAAAAGGTGGGTTTAGCATAGATGAGGAAGTTCATTCAATAAAGAAGAATGACACGTAGGAGTTAACTTCTTTTTCGAATATAAAAAAGTCAATCAGTGTCACATAGATGTACAAGACAATGTACAATAGACCCAAAGATCAGGTAGATTGATTGAAGGTAAAGTTACTAGTTAAGGGCTAAGTAGAAGCCAGGAATTAACTATTTTGAAGTATTTGCACCAATTGCTAAAATGAATATCATTCGGATGACTATAGCATTTGCAGCTTAGAATAGGTGGAAAATCCATCAAATGGATGTGAAGTAAGCTTTTTTGAATGGTGTTCTTGAAGAAGAAGCTAATGTTGAGCAACCAACTGGCTATGTGATAGAAAGACATGAAAAGTAGTTTACCAGCTCAAGAAGGCATTGTATGGATTGAAGTAGGCATCTTGTGCTTAGTATATTCAGATTGACACATATATGTTACGGAATGGTTTTTGAAGCATCCTTATGAGCATATATTATATATCAAGTCAACATCTAATGGTAACTTAGTGATTGTAAGTCTTTATGTTGATGACTTGATATTTACAGGATATTTTGAGAAAATATTTGTTGAATTCAGCGAGGCATTGATTTGTCAATTTGAAATGAAATATATGGGACCAATGTCATATTTCTTGGGGCTTGAAGTACAACAAATTGACAGTGACATCTTCATTTTGGAAAAGAAGTATGTTGATGATATTTTGAAAAAATTCAAAATAGATTTAACTATCCCAATCCGAATGCCAATTGTAGAAAGTTTGGAGATGAAAAAAAAAAAAAGAGGGAAGGGGGGAAGTAGAGAACTGGTAAACCCCACCCACTTTAAGAGCATAGTTGCTAGTTTACGATATATAACTTTCACCAAGCCATATATTATGTATGGAGTAGGAATTACTAGTCGCTTCATGGATACACCAATCACACTTTCAAGAAGCAAAGCAAATTTTGCAGTATGTTAATGGTACTCGGGATCATGGAATTTTTTATACCTATACGAATAACTTTAATCTAGTAGAGTACATAGGCAGCGATTGGGACAGGTGATGGAGAGACTTGGAAAGGTACATTCGGGTATGGTTTCTATCTTGGAATATGAGTGTTTTACATAGTATTCATATGCAAAATAAGGTTGAAGTGTCTTTGACCTTATAAATATTTTTAGCTGTTACAATGAAATCAAAGACCTTGAGTCGTTCATTTTTTTAACTTTCTAGCTTTTTAACTTTCTAGTCTATGCAATATTATTAGTCTTGCTTTTGCATTAAATTTAGATCATGCACTTCCATAGTATGTATTGACTTTCAATGAATTTATTTTGATTTTTGGATTTTTACATTAAATTGAAAGAATTTAGTATTAAATATTTAAATTAGAAGTTGGCATACACTATATGTGTGTTTTTTTATTAAAATATTTTAGTTAAAATAAAATTATAAAGAAATTATTAAAAGTGGCGCAAGAAATAGATAATAATAGATAAGGTTATAAAAGTAAATGATAATTAATTAAGGAGTATTTAAAGAAAACAAAAAAGTTAAAAAAATAGTAGATTGTTAAAGGGAATTTATGGAAGACAAAAATATAAGTCGGTAAAGTTATTTAATTGCGTGGTAGTTATTAGAAAATTACTTTTCAATATTATTAAAATATAAATAGTTATAAGGAGTTTAAGTAAGGGTGTACATGAGTCGGTTCGATTTAGATTCGTACTTAACCCAGAATCAAATCGATTTTTTTTTCAATTCTTAAATTTTGAACGTAAAACTAAACCAATTTTAAATTAAAACTGAACCAAACTGAGCCGAAGATATTAGGTTTGTTTGATTGGATTTTTAGTTTAGGTTAATTCGGATGGGGTCGAGTCCATTTTCGATTTAGATTAAGTCGAGTTTAGTCGATTTTAATATACATTTATCATGTAAAAAAAAACGTACATGGAGCTTATAAGTTCTATGATAAAAAAAGTATCAAGATAAATCACTTAACAAAAGAAAATTAACTAAAATTTAGTACAGTGCACAATAAACTACAATCCCATAATATCACTAAAAAAAAAAATACAATCTCATGTTAAAATATCAATTAAACTTAATGTATTGGCTAATCCTAGCATAAATTTGATAATTTTATATAAATATTATACAATATTTTATACTTTATATATTATGTATTATAGTTTTTTTGGGTTAGTTTGAGATAGGTTATTTTTGATTTGGGTTTGGATTGAGTACCTACTGACCTGAGAATCGAACCAAAATATTAGTTTACCAAATATTTTTTTTAACTTAGAACTAAACCGAAAATAATATAAACTTGAACCAACTCGAACTAAAATGATCGGTTTAGATCGTTTTTCGTGTTGTTTAGCTATTTTTATGCACCCTTGAGTTTAACGTTATTTTAGGAAGAAGAAAAAAAGTTTTCACCAAAATTAAATTTTATGAATTTTAAAGTTTCATCCTCTCTTAGTGTTTTATTATTATTTTTTTTTGGTAATTAAGTGTAATTTGGATTATATGGCAAAATGTATAAAAGATTTAAAGGGCATACCATCTTTTACAGTAAAATCCAGTCATTCATTAATTACAAGCCCTCAACTATTATGTAAATGCATATTTGTATCTATACATTTGGTATCAAAAGATTGGATCACCTTCCATCTGACTTCTTTTTTTATAGCATATAGGATCTGGTTGATGGAGTTGTAGATTCTTTTAAAGATTCTTTTATTCATTTTCTTCCACAAGTGATACACCATTGCATTCCCAGCTAGCTTCCTTACGTGATTGAGAAAACTCCTTTATTGAATTTGCCAATCATCCAACTAACTTCTTTGTTCCAACCATGGTGTGTTTTGGATATTAAGCACAGCTTACAAATCTCTTCTCTAAGAGCTATTGAGAAATTGCATTTAAAGAAGAGGTGGGTTAAGCTTTCTTCTTCTTCAATACACAAGCTATAAGTTGCTTTAGCCACAATGCCCCATTTAACAAGTTTGTCTTTGTATTCATCCAGTTCCTCATTGCAAGTCACATAATGAAGTTATGTCTTGGTATGTTTTTGGAAATTCAATTAATTTTATGCTACTGTACTGTGTCGTGAGCACTTCTTATGTAATTCCATGTGAATGTTGTACTATAAACAACAATTCTTGAGGCTAGCCAAGTGAACTTATCAGGTTGGAGAGATTTGTGGATTGTAATCAGGCTGGTTACTACATCATCGTATAGATAAAAATTAATAGACATGTTTGGTATGGTGTTGAAATGAATTTGGAGTTTAATTTAGAAGACTTAAAAATGATAAATTATGCTTGATCAAAAATACTATAATATAAAATTATCATTTGAAGAGATTACACCGGGTGGAATTAGAAAAAGTTGGTAATAATGAAAAAAAAAAAAAATAAACGAAACTTATAAATGATAAGTTTGCTTCATAATAGTAAAAGTGGGTAATAATGAAAAATAAAAATAAAAATAAACGAAATTTATAAATGATAAGTTTGCTTTATAAGTAAGTTGATAAGTTTGATATGGTGTTGATATGAATTTGAAGTTTAATTTAGAAGACTTAAAAATGATAAGTTATGCTTGATTAAAAATACTATAATACTATAATGTAAAAATAATCATTTGAGGAGATTACACCTGGTGGAATTAGAAAAAATTGGTAAGAATGAAAAAAAATAAACGAAATTTACCAAAAATTAAAGATTTTGGTGAAATAAATTAGAAAAAATTGAAATAATTAAAAAACTTTGGTCAAATTAGGCACTTTAAGTGCATGATTCTACTCGAACAAGAATTTTGACAACATAATTGTCTTTTAGGTTTATTTAACGGTAATCTACATAAACAAAGGATACTATTATTATTTACGATTTTTATTTATCTGTTATTTAAAAAAAATTATTTTTCTGATAATCATGAGGATAAATTATGTTTCTATGATTATAAAAGAATCTAATCCAATGCAAACATTAAAAAAAAAAAAAAAAAAACAAATAAAGGAAATAGATGACTTGGATTCTTTTAGCGGCACCAAGCTGGATAAGGAGACGAATAACATTGACGCTGATCTCTCTGGCTTTGAAGGAATTGATTAATGGTATGATGATGTAATTAAGGTTTAACATCGAGGTCTCTTTTTGCTATGCCCCTAGCATCCAGCAAATTTCACGGCCCCCTTTACCAATTCAAAGCCAGCCTGTGTTGGCCCAATATTAAAAAAAACAACCATCCCGCCTCTCAAGGCTATAAAACACTACTTAGAATTCGACACATTTACAATTTTACCATTCAAACTTCCGAGACTACCCCTCCCTCTAAAGAAGTTAATTGAAATGTTCCCCATAACAAAGGAAAGGGTAAAATGGAAGCCTCGCGGAAAGAGGTCAATCCAAAACTCGAGTAACAGGTCAAAGGGTATTTAGGTAAATTCGTAATAACAAATCCTTCTAAAATTTTTGAAGCGCTAATAAGAAAAGATGCTTAACGATTAAGATTTGACGCCCATACCAATCTCTCTCTCTCTCTCTCTAAAACCGACTTAAACCTATATGTCCAAACCCAAAAGCAGAAATATAATAAAAAAAAAGGAATTAAAAAATAAATATAAAAGTACCAAAAAGTCCTGAAAAATCAGAAGCCCTAGTTTCACATTCCGAAGCGACCCTCTGTTTTCTCTCCCCATCGTTGTGCGTTCTTTTCAACTTCTGATAATTTATCCATACAGGTATAGTCTGTAAATATCTGATGTTTTTGGTTTGATTTTTGTTAATACACGCCATCATCGTTCTGTCTATTTTGAGATCTGAAACGGATAACGGTCGATTCGAAGCTTTTCCGGCGGAGATCCGTGGGTTATACGACGAGATCTGATCCACACGCGACGAGATCTGAAGACGGGGGGCACAACATGGTCGTGAATGGCCGGCCTTTGAAGCGCATGAAGAGGCGAGTCACGGCCGACCTTAGCGACTTCCTCACGTTTCCGTCCGCCGGCGACGGTGCCGGTGGCCCGTTCAGGACGAGCGTGAGGGAGTTCTTATCCAAGCACGCCACCCTGCCGCCGCCGTCCTCGCTCTTCCCTCACCTGCTGACGTGGCAGATTCTGTTCCGAGTCGGCGACGTGACGGCCGACGGCCCCGACGGTTCACCAGAGGTGGTGTGCCTCGACGTTGTGGAGGAGGACGTTGCCAGATCTAGATCTGTCTACTGCGACCAGTGCCGAGTCGTGGGTGAGTTCCTTCACCGAGTCGTCACCGATTATCCTAACTCAGTTTGTATATATATATATCTGTATGTATACATGTATTGTACATACTACTCGCCGTTTCCTTTTCCGTGTCAGTCAGTTTCCGAAGCGGCGAGAAATCGGAAGGGACTGTTTCTTGCTGCTCCCTTATTTTCAGAAGTGGTGGTGGTGGTATGGGGCCGTTGAATCTGAGCCGTTCGTTTGCACAAATAAGCTGATTTAACGATCTGGGAGAGTTGGTCCCACCGTCATTACTTTAGGACATAGCGGGATTGTATGGAGTTTAAAAAAATTATAAAATTTTATAAATTTTTATAAATACCCGTAATACGAATTATAAAATTATAAAATTAAAATTTTTTTTATTTATTACATAAAATATGGGATATTAATTTATATAAATTTATTTTATACTTATTATTTAATTAAAAATTGAAGCGAAGTAAATGATGATTAATTATTATTATTAATATTAAATGAGCACGGTATTACGGGTGGACAGGCCTTGCTACTTCGGACAAGTTTAAAGGGGTTGGTGGATGCGTTACAGTCGAGGCGTGGAGCCGACGGTGTAGGTGGGCCCCCCAGGAACTGAACTCTACTAGAAATTGGTTGACAGCTTGTTGGGCCCCCCGGGGTTATATTACATACATTTACCGAAATATCCCTGCACATTTACCCTACAAAGATAAAAAGTTGTTATTGGATATAAAATTTTATAAATATCTGTCCAAATAAATTATGAAATTATATAATTTAATTTATTTATTTATTGTATAAAATATAGGATATTAATTTTATCAAAATTTTATACTATTCTAAACCTAGCGATGTGATACGTTATCAATTTTTTTTTTCATTTTATTCTTTTACTAATTGGTACCGGTCATTATTGGTTGACTGGACGTGATTTTCGGAGTCAGTCTCACTGGAATCGGATAATGGATTGGGACCTGACGTGTAAAGAAAGATAAATACTATTTTGACCCCAAAAAAAAAAGGGTTTTAATTTTATTAAAAAAATTTTTATTTTCCCTGCTAAGTTTAGAGGTATTGAATTTGTTCGAGAGTTGTTTTTTATTCGTGGGCATGCTTACGAAAAATTTTCAAATTTCAGAATATATATAGATGACTGATTATGAATTATTAAATGGAATCTCACTATTTTTTTTTTTTTTTCTCTGAACTTCGTTTCAAAGGCTGGAGTGGTAATCCTGTTTGCGCTAAGCGATACCATTTCATCATAAAGGCGGATGGCAATTCCATTGGTGGCTATCACAAGGCCTGTGCGGGCTGCGGGGATGTCCTTCACCTCTCAGAGTCTAGGTGAGAGCGCGCACGCACCTTCCCCCCCCCCCCCCCTCTCTTACCATTCTCTTATGTGCTTTGTAAATTATGGGTTTGATTGCTGGTGTGCGAGGACCAAGTTTGGAATAAAGTTTATTGAGATTTCACAATTAGAATGAGTTTCCTTATGTTCGATCACGTGTGGAGAAATTGTAAACCAAACCAAATCAAGCTTTTTCCCAATACAGCACAACTGTATTTGTTTTTTTTTTTTTTTTTTGAATTTAATTAAGCCAATCTGAACATGTTTGTTTGCTCATATGTTTGTTTGTTGGAGGGGCATCTTTCCTTTTGATGGATCTGATCTTTCAGTTGTGCTGCCCTATCTTCCCTTGCTGTTCCACCTGCTTGC